>JAOTOL010001055.1:0-236250 GCA_034440575.1 Imbricaverruca yamaguchii | reverse complement strand
TTATTACCATTTGTCCTTCTTTCTTCCAAACTTTATAGCGTCAACGTAATGATGCCGCTTTGAGAAAACCGGTCGCTTGTTGCCAATTTTGTCTTCCCCTGGATTCGCCTCTGACATGATTTGGCTCAAAATAGTCATTTCTGTAGGTAAACAAGGTAATATGAGCAACTGAATTACAAATTACAATAACCTGAACAGTAACGGAATTATAATTTTTAGATATGATGTTCCTACGTTTTTGCAACAATCCGTCAGATGTGCCTCCCAATATTTGCTCCTGGAGCCGCCTCTGATGTAGTCATGGATTAAAATTTTGCGACTACAGAAGAAAGTTAGAAAAGTAACTGAGTTTCTCCCCTATCACAATTGGGTAGGGGACGGCAGACGAAAAACTATACCGAGGAAGAGAGCGAAATCCGCTCTCAGCTACCAGATTGGTGTAACACGGGCACCGGAAAACCTTTTTCAGAACGCTAACCGGGGGTTGGGGGAGGGGGGTTGCGTCGGTAGGATCAAATGAGGTCGAGATCGTTCGGCACGTCGAGGCGTTATGCCAACGAAACCTTTGTGAAATTAAACACATGGCGGCTGGGCGGCGGGCCGGCTGGCCGACGTTCGGGATCGTTTGTACCTCGCATTCAACACTGGAAATATGTGATCAAACCAGTGTCGGGGTGGTCCACGTTCTTATTTTCGAGACATATGTTCAAACTACTGAATATGAAAAATGAGACACTACCACTTAAACTCAGCCAGTGCAAAACCAGGGGCCCGACCCATCTTTCTGACCAGCATTTCCAACGATGCCCGCAGCTTCTATATTTACGAAGGGATCTCCGATTTTTATCTCTTTTAGTTGGATGTTCTATGAATTTGCGAGACATTCCGAAGACTTCATTGCAATATCCCTGTTCATGCATGGCATCGTCGAACAGAACAGTAGAGTGCACAGATTCCGCCTTTTCTCCGGTCATAGTGTTAAAGGGAGAAGAACCCCGTCCTGGACGAGCAATAAGTTTAAAGTCTTAGGATAATTGGAGGAGTGTCTGTGAGGAAGGGGCTTCGAGGGACTAGCAGGCTAGAGTTAGCAGTCAAAGGCTTATCCGATACGGTGGGCAGGGCGGGGCCCACCTGCCACTACACCCTTAGCACCGTAAAATACGATGGCTTGATAAATATTGAGATTTTAACCACGGAAAACCAGAAATTTTCGAAGCGCTTCGCGCGCCGGAAGCGTTCTGTGTTTCATCACATTTTTCGGGTGTCGTCCTCCACCGCTCCTTAAGAAGTTTCTGGCCGCACCATTGTTAGCAGTTATTTCTTTCATTATGATGAGAAAAATAACTGATGTGACTCGAGGTTTAGGTATTTGCATGGTGGCTTTTGTAACAATAACCCAGCTAGTCAGTCTCGTGCATATTTTTCAAGGGTCTAAGCTAAGAAATTGATCGTCTAGGGTCGGATCCAGTGAGGCCATAGGGAACATGTCCCTTCCCGAATTGGTGAATTTTTACTAACAATTTGCACTGAAATGAAATTTTCAGTAAATCTAAGGACATTTCCTGATATAGCAGGCATTAAGCATATGATATATCAGGTATTAAACAAGGCCGACGCATGTTCATATCCGACAAAGTTTTTTTTTCCGAAATCGGAGATTATTTACTGGTCCCCAAGCCCGGTTTCTGGATGGACTCCTGTGAACGTTTAGCTAGAAGGGGTTCTGGAGTAGAGTAGTAGCGTTAGGCTAGAATGGTTGCAGATTGTAGAGTAGTAGTATTTGTGCTGCAACAGTATGATTCACTGTAGAGGTTAACGAGGTAGGCAGTGATATGTCGAAGGAAGCTGCAGAAGCATGCGATACTCTGAGAGGCAGAATAGTTAACACTCGGAGTAGAAGTATGGTGACATCAATCCTTCAATCCTGGAATTATCCAATGTTGAGAGCGAGTACCGAGTGGGACTCAAGGGCCTGGGCTGTTCATGATTAGATAGCGAGGATTTGTCTAAAGGGGTTGATATCTGCATATTTGTGGGGGTGAATTTTGTGTCAAAGTAGACAGTATATTTCTATCTTGATTTTATGGCATGATGAGGTGAATTCCCGCTTTAGATAGGTTTCCTTTGAACAGAAAGTGAGTAGAGCTAATAAGCAGGAATGCAGACGTAATTATATTAAGGGGGACCCAAAATAAAGAACATCTATGAAAAAGAGGCTACATTCGGCGCGCAATATTCTGTTTTGGCCTTGTGAAATTATTTATATTGCTTGAATCTATTGTATTTGTTTGTTACTAAGGACGGGGTGGAGCCGGGCCTGCACTTGGTTGTGCGTTTACTGCTAAATAGTAGATGTGAGGAGCTCATTCGAAGCTTTTCATGGTCAGAAGGCTAGACAGGTCATGTTGGTTGGTGGAGAGGGGGGATGGAAGGATAGGAGAGAAAAGCATAGATTGTCATGCATTTACACAAATGTCAGAAGTTTTAGAAGCGAGATTATGGAAATCAAATGCGTGACATCGGACGAGCCTTTCCCGATATAATGGAGACCTGTCGGATGGCGGGGCGGTACCAACCAATCTCCTTAACATACTTCCAGTTCCTATCAATTTGTTATTTCCGTCCGGTGGCGTATCATCCAAAGAGGCGGTGGTGCCAACCAGAATTTTGGAATTGAAGACCGTTGAGTGAGGTTACCATACACAAATGATGCTAAGGGTTAAAAAATCGCAACATGACCTAACCTAACCTAGCCTACCATTCCATGTTAGGATTTGTTTTATAAATGGTTAAACACAATTTTTTAATCGTTCTTAAAAATATGAAATAAAAACCCAATGCAATCAAATATTTTTTTTTTTTAATTCCCAACTAGGAAAACATAAGTTTACTTAGCCTAACCAATCCTAGCCCCTTTCTTTTCTTCACGGAGGTTTAAAATGTATGAAAAACTCGTCTCGCGAGCACCCTAAAGCACAATAATACCAATTGCCTCCCAATAGTATACAATACTATACCCCTGAAGGGAACTTCTCCTTCATACTTCAAGGACATCTGGAAATTTGAAACAATAATAGTAGGCAAAAGTATGTAGGTATTTAACACGGGGTATTTTATTTTTCATTCACCAATTCTCACCTCGAGGTCTTCTGGGCGACATCTGCACTCAAAATATGGAACCTTCCACATTTTCAGGAATTATTGCGAGGCTAACTTGACCCCTTACGCCCGACCCCATCCTTAGAAACGGCCCTGTGCGCCGTGCATGCCACTTCTGAACGCACTATATGCATGTCCTTGCCGTGACCGTTTCGGTGCGTCGTCTTTTCTGGAAAAAAGAACAACAAACGTTCAGCCGCTCAAAAATTCAAGCTTCCGCTACGTTCAGCCCACCCCCGACGTAGGCTATGGCCACTGACGGTGACACTAATACCTATATAGTCACCCGACGCACTCTGGATTCGGCAGACAACTAGCCAAGCCATTAATAATAGTAGTTGTTTTGTTGGCTCAGGCAGACCAGCATCCCACTTCGGTTTCCCACAAGCAGCCCACTCGTCGCCCCAGCGCTCGGGGTCATGGGTCAGGGCTATGCAGACAACACCTAGCACCTTAGCACTACCCGTGCAACCCTGTTCAGCCCGCGGCGGCCTAATGCGACACTGACGGCCGACGCCAGATGCCAGATCATCTTATCAAAGTATGAACCACGGGTCTCATATGTCAATGTTTCGCAGCACAGGGAGTCACCGAACTCAGACCCCACATTAAATTTTGAAAAAAAAGCATACTTAATGGCATGATTATCTCATAAATACATGATTTTGCACTAGCTTCACAACGAAGGAAAGAATTTCGTTAGTCAAGCATACACACCTGGTTTCAAATATTCCACCGAAAATATAGATATGTCAATTGCAAATCGCATTTTGTCAATAGCAAACAAATGGGAAGAGAGAGAGCAGCGCTCGGACCGACCGAAAACCTGAAAATTAATGCAATCATGGGTGTGCACCTTAGTTTCTGAAAGCAGCTACAGACCTTGGGATCGTAGTGTAGATCCACGGCGCACACTTTCGTACCTTTTGCTTATTGAGTGGTTCACGACGCACTTTATGCTTTGTTGATGTTGATTTATTTAACTACCGAGACAACTGCTGTGACATCAGTCAAAACGAGCACGTCTGGTCACGTCTGGCCTCGCCTTCATTTACGCCATCGCTATCTTCATCCGTCCAACTCTCTCATAGTTTTCAATGCACGGACGTTGTTCTGCATACTTTTGAGGGGAAAATTGAATCTGAATGTCAGCTTTGCCACCCTATCCACAATAATTTTACCTTTTAACATGGAGTCCTGTAGACTGCATCCCTGAATATATTTTGACCCAGCCATTGCCTTCATGTATTATTGCCACCAATAATTTTCAGAAGTAAATGCACATGTTTCAATGCCAAGCATCAGTATGGCTACTGGTGGGCAGACATTTTGTTTCCAAACGCTTCTTGTGCTATTCGTGATAATTCTTACTCAAAAGGCAGAGAAATGAACTCAACCGCTATGTTATCGAACTAAACACGAGAGCTAACAAAACATATTCCGAACTACTAGGTGAACGCAAGCAGAAAGGGATGCAATTTCCATGGCAGTACACGTTCATTGTAAATGCCTGCACTACCATCATCGATACATAGCATGCATATTGCATATTCATCGGCAACCATGCCGAAAAAACTCCAATAAGCAAGCACGTAGTTTGCACGCAGTAAGGGATGGCCAGCTAGGCTCACCATGACCACCCCCCCCCCCCACCCGCACCCCCACCCGACCCCACACACACCTCAGACACCGGGACAAATAGCAGTTGTATAGTCTGCAGTGCAGATGCAATTGCAGGCTTCTACATTTGGGGACGACTCAACTCTTCAAATTTCTGTAAAGGTCTTCCGGTTGGCAGGGAAGCCCCGCCACCTAACCGGCGGATCATGGCCTGTTGCCGCCCCCGATACGTTTGCCCTCATACATGAGCACAAAGGCAAAGCCAGATGCGAAAATGTTCATCAAAAACTACTTGGCAGATGACATGACTGGGTATTTTCCGATGTGGTGGTGTAGCATCAGTACTTGTGGTCGTGTCCGGTGATGGTTTGCTATTGTCGAATATTGTTGGTTTCTATAGAAACCAATATAGCACCCACCAGTGCTATGGACACCAAACTAAAAGGTTTATATTGGAGTGAATAATGTCGCAGATGAGCGCAAAATAGTTGTAGCAGCTGACGCGCCGATAACTCCCAACTACAAACAATGACAGATAACACATAGCGCTTCTGACATGCAGGCCTTCTCAATCGTTCAGTATCCCCATGGTCTGATTACACCTAATTAATGTTGCTTGCGCTGTGATTGGCATCTAAAATGTTTACCTAGCGAGTTGCTGGCACCTTCATATTTTGGCATGTTGGGCACAACGCTGCGCGATGTTTTTTATTGCAGAAGACAGGACTCCGATAGGTGTAGCTGGGTGTCCCCGCGAGGTATCATGTATTCAAAGCAGTTGACCCGCCCTTTGGCCCAGCTACCGGATCAAAAGCTGGCTTCTGGTTAGGTGTGCGTTTTATCTATTCTGATTGTTAGTTTCTATGTAAGGACATGCAGTTCAGCGTTAAGCGAGAAATAGGCATGGTTAATTATTCATTCGGAGCGTGTATCACACCAAGTTGATGGTTACTTGAACAGCCCCGGTTTTGCTCTGCATTTATATTCGGCGGAGACGTCAATGTTGTCGCCTGCAGCTTCTTCCAGCCCAGAAGTATCCACTGCGTGCGTGGCGTCATCAGCTTCCTCCAGTTCAGAAGATTCGGCGTGTGCCGATAAACAGCCGCTCGCCTCTTTTGCCTGATAAAATGTGCATCTGTGGGCGGCACTGCAGTGGTCGCCGTCCCACTGGGACATCATGTGGTACACCCTGGCACTTCAGTGGCAGCAGGTCCGCGACACTGAGGGCTCATCAGTCGCTTGGCTTTCAGATGTAATGTGATGCAAGGGAAATCAGCCAGATGCACCACTCAAATACTTACTTGTTGGGTGTTGCTGATGGGTGAGGTACATTTATTCCAAGAACATTTTCTTTGGCAACCCAGTAGTGGGTGCCAATCAGAGTTTGGTACCCGCAGCAACCTGGAGGCTGCCTTGCCAGTGCCTATCTCCAGAGCGAATCGTCGGATGCTATGAATTCCCAGTGCAATCAATGGCCCCGGATTGGACGACTTTGAACCACTATTGACTTGCGGAGCCGAATGAGCCCAGTCAGCGTCGGCGGACCGCGCCTGGTACGTGTCAGCAGGTCGGTACTTGGTGTACACTCACCTCGGAACCTGGTACGTACTCACACGTCGGTACCTGGTGCATACCCACACGTCGGTACATGGTACACACCCACACGTCGGTATCTGGTACCCACATGTCAGCGACTGGCACATACCGGCACATTGGCGGCCGGTACTCAGACATCGGCGGCTGGTGCCCAGACATCGGCGGCTGCTGCCGGTATTTAGACATCGGCAGCTGGTACCCAGACGTTGGCTTCCAGTACTCAGACGTCGGCGGCTGGTACCCATACGTCGGCTGCCGGTACTCAGACGTCGGCGGTCAGTACCCAGACGTCGGCGGTCAGTACCCAGACGTCGGTGGTTAGTACCTAGACGTCGGTGGTTATTATCCAAACGTCGGTGGTTGGCACCCAGACGTCGGGGGTCAGTGCCCAGACGTCGGTGGTTATTATCCAAATGTCGGTGGTTGGCACCCAGACGTCGGCGGTCAGTACCCAGACGTCGGTGGTTGGTACCCAGACGTCGGTAGTTGGTACCCAGACGTCGGCGGTCAGTACCCAGACGTCGGTGGTTAGTACCTAGACGTCGGCGGTCAGTACCTAGACGTCGGTGGTTATTATCCAGACGTCGGTGGTTGGCACCCAAATGTCGGCGGTCAGTGCCCAAACGTCGGCGGTTTTGTACCCAGACGTTGGGTACTCAGACGTCGGTGGTTGGTACCCAGACGTCGGTAGTTGGTACCCAGATGTCGGTGGTGGGAGTACCTACGCACTAGCGTCAACGTGGAATTGCTCTATATCGATCTCTCGTCAGAAATCGCGACAGAACTGTCAACAAATAGGCTCTTTTTGTCAGATAGTTCTGTATTCTTTGTGGCATTCTTTGTGAAGGAGTTCAGGATGTTGCAGGAATGGAAAACTCAAGGATGAGCGAGCAAAAATGGCGATTTTTCCACTGAATATAAAGCGCTTTGAAACCAAACTGCACTTATCTTTCGCATGCTAGTAGAGACCTAGGGCTTCGCATGACGTTGCACACGAACGTCGCTGTATCACTAGTGACCCGATCAGAAATGTATGTACCACCGTAGACAGGACATTGGTCAGCTGGCTAGCGAACGTCTGATGTGTGAATAGCAAAGCCACGAGATTCAAGCGGATCTGGTAGCACATTTTTTACTAGTGGAGCTTTGCTGACGTGTCACAGGTTGGACAAAATCTCTGGCTGTCGGAGGTGTTGTGTCGGGCCGGCCGACGCCGGGAACGCTCTGACAGGCTGTCGGGGGTGTTGGGCCGGTCGACGCCGGGAACGCCCTGACCGGCTGTCGGGGGTGTTGGGCCGGTCGACGCCGGGAACGCTCTGACAGGCTGTCGGGGGTGTTGGGCCGGCCGACGCCGGGAACGCCCTGACCGGCTGTCGGGGGTGTTGGACCGGCCGACGCCGGGAACGCTCTGACAGGCTGTCGGAGGTGTTGTGTCGGGCCGGCCGACAACGGGAACGTTCTGACCGGCTGTCGGGGGTGTTGGACCGGTCGACGCCGGGAACGCTCTGACAGGCTGTCGGGGGTGTTGTGTTGGGCCGGTCGACGCCGGGAACGCCCTGACCGGCTGTTGGGGGTGTTGGGCCGGTCGACGCCGGGAACGCTCTGACAAGCTGTCGGGGGTGTCGGACCGGCCGACGCCGGGAACGCCCTGACCGGCTGTCGGGGTCTTGGGCCGGTCGACGCCGGGAACGCTCTGACCGGCTGTCGGGGTGTTGTGTCGGGCCGGCCGACGCCGGGGACGCTCTGACGACGCCAGGTATTCCGGCCGGATGTGGCCACTTCACCTCTCGCCGACACTTTGTCCACCTGCCGGTGTGACGACCGGCGCCGCTCGTGCGGACAAAGCGAGACGTCGGCACGCACCGCAGCACTTCCCGCCCTGCCCCGCCACTCCGCCATAACGCCCGCCCGCCCCGCCCCGGCGTCTCCGCCGCCGCCGCTGCCGTCCCGTCCCGTCCCGCTGCCGTCCCGCTGCCGTCCCGTCGCACGGAAGTCGCCACCCATTATCCATCGTCGGCGCCGGCTCCTTCTGATGCAAATGCCGCGATGCGACGATAGCCGGCGCAGGAAGCGCTGACGGCCGCTCGGAGACGGATGAGCGCAATACCGGCGGCTCGGCTGTCGGCGCCGACCGTTGGTGATGTACGAGAGCGCGGTCGGCGGCGGCCTCCGGTGCCGAGGCGGCCTCCGGTGCGATACACCCGCCGGTCGGCCGCGTTTGAGCAACGCGCCCGCCACCGATTTGAGATCGTTGTAGAGCGCGGCTGGCGGCCCCGGCTGGGGTTTGGAGGATGTGGTGTCGCGCGCGCGATGCGTAGCGTGTAGATGCTCGGTTGGGGATACTTCTTCGTCTGCTTATTTGCGTTCCACTGCGGAAGATGCTGCGCTGATGCGGGGCTGTTCGGCCGTTTCCGGTTTCCTCGTAAAGCGGTCGCTGCAGCCGCTGCTCTGGGTCAGGTTGCTTACGAAGCACCTCACTGTTTCGTCCCTCACTAAGACCAATAACCAGCCGACATTGGACTTTGCTGTCCCGTCGTCTGCTACATGTGCTTTCACCCTGTTCCCCAATTGGCTCACGAAACCACTCGTGCAAGACTTCTCAATTAGAGTCCCTGACAAGGCGGTATCGATTACCAGTCAGGGCATGGATGCTCAGATCCGGTGAACTTCCTAGCGGTTAGGACAACAGAAGCCACCCAACTCCCCCTTTCTTGCATCAGAGGGGAGGACAAATTGAACCTTATCGGTATCACGCTAGCAGCTAGAGACCGCCCAGTTATCGGGGAGCTTGGAGCAGTTTTTGGTTTGTAGCCTAGATGAAACAAGCAAATATCGAAAGCCCGTTCAAGACCGAGGGACTTTTGATCTGTCTTTGAGACGTTTACCGGGATTTTAGCTGGTCTTTTGCAAGATTTTTGTAACTTATGTATTGTGCAACGCCACAGGGAGCGTAGCTTTGTCCTCTGAATACGCATTCCTTTGGGTGCATAATATTTCAATGCTGAATGGTGGCATCGATAAATATGTTCAATGCATTCTAAGCCTAAGAAGATGCAACTTGCTGAGGATCGCTCACAACAAGGCATTTTGCTGATGCTACCAACTTGCTGGGCGTTGCTCGTGACTAGATCAACAAGGCGTTTTGCTGACGTTATCATTTGGACTCTTTGTACGATATCTGGTGTACTTGGTCTTGCACATTCCAACTGACATCACTGACTAATACACGAGATGTATGGAACAGAAGAAACGTTTTCCAGCTGATTGGGTATAGTGATGTTCCGACCGGATGCTGGTGCAATGCTTGTCACAAACATTGCACACGCATTGCACTACTACATGTGAAACCTAGTACCGACGTATCAGGCGTGTATTATGCCGAACATGCTGATGCTCAAAGGACACACCAAGGTGGCATTTCATTATGGGAAGCCGGCGATTCTTCTCGGATCACGATAGTCTCTTGAACTTTTCCGTCAGAACTGTCTGGTGTGTGACAAAGCAATGCCCGAAGTTTGACAGGTCATCTATTTTGTGCTAAATTGAGCTGAGTAGGGGCGCCAGAATAATCGTCTCGTGAGGTACTCGTGGTTTTGCTTAGCACAGCTCTAATGCACTTCAGCACAGACAGCTCCGCACTTCATGAACGAAAGCGGCTCATGCGCTGGTGGATTTCATTCATCATCGCTGGCAGCCATTCAGGCTGTAGAGACTGGACCTGCTCCAGCGAGATTTAGGCTGCAGAGTTGGATGATTCTGCGTAGTGTTTTATTCCAAGTGTCAGACGTGGCATTCCATCCGTCTCCATAGGCATTCGCTTAGATAATAGTTCAGATGTTCTCAATATGACGCAGTCGTGGATCAAAGCTGGAGGAGAGTACTTTGCTCTCAGCAGACGGTGCCGGTGTTCGGCAATGGGAACCGTTTGAGTTTCATTCGAATTGTAGCAGCATGCAAGATGTGGCCGGAAGACCTGACTTCGTCCTGTGTATCTGGCGCCGACGAGCACGGTCTGAAAACCCCGCATGTATCACCTTCAGTACGGCTGACGGACCAGGGCACCGCCGGGGAGAAAGCGGTTCGATACCACGCGTGGGCTGACGGCGAGCCAAACCACTAACTCGCGAGAGAACTTGCTCCGCGAGCATCACTCGACCTCCTTGGGTGCTGAGGGTGATTAGAACGTGCCGTACTTGGCATTTCCGGGAGCGTCGTCGCCCTTGCAGGTGATGTAGGACCGGCTTTCCGCTCTGACATGAAGTTCCATGGCCGGCGACATCACTTCGCTCCCCAACATTTTCTTAACAAGTAGTTTTGTTCGGTCCTATTAGCATTTGTATTCTCATCTCTGGCACATTTTGACGATTCCTGTACATAACGCATTTAGAATATCAGTACCCTGCACACACACACTTGTCCGCGACACTGCATATTTATAATACGAACCTATTTTTCACACATACTCATACATAAGCAAGTTCTCGGGTCGACACACTCACTGTTTGTTTGACCCCTCTTGCGAGGACCTGGAGTCAGCTTTTGCCCATTTTTCTGTCTTTTCGCCCAGAGCGACACTTCCTCTCATTCCAACACTCTCATCCATTTCGCACACCGCATTGTAGCATAAGAAATGCTTGAAGGTACCTAAGCTCAGAGGTGATTCACAGTATGCGTTTTTCCCCGCTTGCGATGGTTTTCGAAGGGAATCCGCAACACTGTTTTGCCGATGTACGTGATTCTTTATTGGCCCGAAATATGACCCTATGAATAGCCAGATATTGCATGAATTTTAGTCATGTACTACTGGCAAGACCATTTCAGTGGCTTTCACATCCTACAACGATAAACCGTCTATAATTCATGTTCCTCGAGATATAAAGCTTGCAGCTTGCAGCTTGCAGCTTTGCAGTTGGTGTACTTGCAATGGTGAGTGCTTTTGTCATCGAAAGCTGACGTGAGCTCGGAGGACGTACAGCTTAGGCGCCTCAGCGCGCCTAAGGCGAGCGCGGGGGCTTCACCTCGCCCTGCATGTGTATACATAATGCTTGTGTATACACTTCCACCACACGCCAAGCCACCGACGTCCTCGTACGTCCGCGCGGCCGGACAGCCTCGGCACCAGCCACGCCGTTGCCGAGATTGGTCGCCGAGCGGCGCCTCGGAGACTCTGGCCGGAGCGGCCGGACAGCCTCGGCACCAGCCACGCCGTTGCCGAGATTGGTCGCCGAGCGGCGCCTCGGAGACTCTGGCCGGAGCGGCCGGACAGCCCCGGCACCAGCCACGCCGTTGCCGAGATTGGTCGCCGAGCGGCGCCTCGGAGACTCTGGCCGGAGCGGCGGTCCAATCTCGGCGCGCCTGCGCCGGCACGTGCAGCCAGACCGCTGACCAGCGGTAATTGGGCCCGGCCGACGGCGGTGGTGGCCGGGGCGGCGCTGGAGCCGATCACGATCTCGCCGACCTCGTTAGCGGCAGGCCGCCTTGACCCGTGGCCAAGACTGGGCGCCGCTCGCTGAAGCTGACTCCGAACGGCGCGCCCGTGCGAGCGGCTCGGCAGTGGGCAGGGAGCGTGTGCTCGTCGGCCGGAGCTGCCCGGTGGAATGGAGACGTGGCCGGCGGCAGCAGGCCGATCATTACCCCGGCAATTAACAATTGCCCAGCATGGCTATAAATCATGCTGTAGTTGTTTGGTGGCCCTACCACGCACCCTGGGTGCCATCCCTCCGGCCCTGTAAGTTACGACGCAGGAAGTAGCGCACAGTATCGAGGTGCTTACAGCACCTCAGCAGGTCGGGAAGATTGACCACGGTACAGAGAACCATTTACAAGTAATTGTCTTGGTGCTTTGTTTTCCAAGCCTCGTTGAATGTCAATTGACAAGTTGAGCGCTGATACGAAGCAATTCCTTTCTATTTCATAAGATGCTATTTGCATTGCAATTGAGCTCCCACAACGACTACATCAGTTCAATGATATAATTTTCCGTACATTATTATGTGCACGGGAGGGGACGTTACACATACTTGTAGACGCAGACTGCAATCTGTGCATATTGTATACGAATTTAGCTCGCTTGTTTTAAACTATAACACTACGTTAGAGCTAGTGCATTGTTCATCCTGTCAGCACCGTGTATTTGTCGCGCTGTACAGTCAATGACAGAAGCGAGGTAGCTTTGGAATCTGGATATCTGTGTGGCTCCTTGTGGGGGTGGAGTTTAGTAGTAGCTGGACAAGCCCAGGCACGACACGGGTGCGGAGAATACATAGCATTATGACTATGGTGTTGCATGGAGGGAATCGCCCCAACTGTCATGAAACACCAACTGGAGTATTTCGGAAACTCCGCTGGTGCAAGTACCAGGGAGCAGTCACGAAGAACACAATGCTGTCTTGTACAGCTACCCACCGCTTTTATCTAAAGAAAATAATTGACTTGACTGCCGTGATATCTTCTTATTATATAAAGGGCGAGTTTTGTTTGGATCTTTCTCCTGATTGGTCGACACACTGACACATTGACACACAACTTCGATCAATCAGCGTCGAGTATTCCTGTGACGTCACAACAGTACCCGATGTCCGCGATGACTCATACCAATACTACTTCAGTCGCCGTGTGACAGTGGTGGCGAGTGCATTGTGTCTGTCCGCGAAGTGATGCGACAATGTTAAAACGACAGAAACCAATGTCTAAGGATAATACACCATCTGCGAAACGCAACAGGGCTCATCGCGAACGAGGGACTGCTGAGCAACGAGAACAGTGTTTGACCGACCGTGAGACGAGAGAGCCATGCTATATTTCGTTAAAAAAAAAGAAAAACCACAGCAACACAATTGTCGCCTTGCTGTTGCCCGTGCGTGTCATGCGGCCAATGCGATTCCGTGGCGTGATGTCGGTTTTGCATACGACATTAATGCGGCATGCAGTACCAACAAGCATGTGACTATCGGTTCAATGAGTAAAGAGTGTACCCATTGCAGTGCACTGAAATGGGCTGGCGAAACTGTTGGGATGTGCCGTTCACGCGGCAAAGCACGGCTGCAAACGCTGGCTGATCCTCCTGATATATTGAAGGAGCTGCTCACAGGTAGCACATCGATGGCAAAGGAGTTTCGAGAAAAATCTGGCGTTATAATGCTGCTTTCATGATAGCCTCTTTCGGCTCCACGGGTGGTCCTGCACATCGTAGTTTATTCACGACATTCAAAGTACAGGGTCAGGTGTATCATCGAAGGGGCAGTTTGGCGGCCTCAAGTGGTGATGGTCCGAAATATACACAGGTTTACTCCATGAACAACGCATTGGAAGAAACCCAACGACGCTGCCAACTGTCTAACGACATTCGTGAGGAGACTGTGCACTTGCTGCAGGAAATGTTGCACACGACCAACCCGTATGTGCAAAGTTTCAAGTCAGCACTGGAACACATGGAAGCGTGTTCCGAACACAATCTGATCATCAGTGCCGATAGACGACCGGCTTGCGAACACGAACGACGTTTCAACGCTCCCTGTGCGAGCGAGGTAGCGATCCTGATGACCAATCAAGAACACGGCTCCCGGAATATTGTTCTCAGCCACGGAGACGATAAACTAATACGCATCAGAGAGACACATCGGTCGTACGACAGTCTGCGGTATCCGCTGCTGTTCCCATACGGAGAAGATGGCTACAACTTTGCCATTCTGCATGTATGTCCCGAAACTGGCGCCGACAAACCACAAAGGCGAGTTTCGTGCAAGGACTTCTATTCGTCCCGCCTGATGAATCGCTCAAAAGAGTTCAACCAGCTGCTGCGTTTCAAATTGTGACCAGCCAATTTTCACCGACATGTATGCCAAGGTTGAGTCTGAGCGACTGCTGTTCATCCGGCTGAACCAGAAAGCTGCGTGGCGAACAGTATATTCATCTGCAGGACGCCATCCGAACTGATGGCCGATCCGATACTGTGGAACAGCGAGTGATACTGCCATCGTCGTTCACAGGCTCTCCATGATACATGCATCAGCGCACACAGGATGCGATGGCATACGTTCGCAAATATAGTCGACCCGAACTGTTCATCACGTTCACATTTAATCCCAAGTGGCCCGAGATCGTGAACCAGCTGTATCCTGGACAGAACGCATCAGACAGGCACGATATCGTTCCCCGTATGTTCCACGAGAAATACAAAAAACTGATGTGGCTGCTGACACAAGGGAACTTTTTCGGTGATTTTATCTGTTGGATGACCACAACTGAGTGGCAAAAAAACGGGGTCTGCCACATACCCATACATTAGTGTGGTGTGTCAAGAAGATCCGATCGTCACAGCTGGACGACATGATCTGTGCAGAGCTTCCCGATCCGGTGGCTGACCCGGTTCTGCATGAAACCATCAAAACTCAGATGATCCGCGGACCACGTGGTGCCATCAACCCAGCCAGTCCGTGCATGGAGAACAAGAAGTGCAAAAAATGATTCCCACGTACTGCACTACTTGAGACACAGACAGGACACGATGGCTATCCTCGATATCGCCGTCGCCTACCAGAACATGGTGGCCACACATGCACACTCAAGATACGTGGTGGCATAGAAGTCAAAGTGGACAACCCATGTGATGTCATACTGTGTTTAGGTGCTGTCGAAAACGTTCAATGCTCACATCAATGTAGAGTCATGCAGCTCCATCAAGAGCATCAAGTATGTGTGCCAGTATGTGAAAAAGGGATCTGATATGGCCGTGTTTGGGCTAAAGCCAGACGACGAACCCATTGACGAGGTGAACAACTACCAGGTGGGACGATACATATCCAGCAATGAAGCTGTGTGGCGACTGTTTGGATTCGACATCCACGATCGATACCCGACGGTGGTCAATCTGGCCGTCCACCTGGAGTACGGTCAACGAGTGTGCTTCACTGGGCAGAACGCCCGACAGCAGGTTGAAAATCCTGCCAACACGAGTCCGACCGCGTTCTTCAAACTATGCGATAGGGACGACTTTGCCAGAACACAGCTCTATTCAGACATGCCGACATACTATAAATGGACGAACAAAATGTGGATAGCGAGAAAGAAAGGCAAGCCGGTACGAGACAGGCCAGGGTTCGTGTCAGGAGACGCGATCGGTCGAGTGTACACGGTACATCCAAACAACAGACAATGTTTCTACATGAGACTGCTGCTGCACACACTTCGCGGTCCTGCATGTTTCCGATCACTGAGGGGAGAAGTGATGGGACGGATAGGCCCTGCAGAAAATGATGGAACAAGACACAAAGTACAGCAAACTGAGGAAACTTTGCTATCTTGCCCGTCACTGCATCGATTAGAGGACATTCACCCCTACTAGTGAACTCATCCAAGCATCCGTAACCAGCCTGATATCGAAGACGGCCTACATGGACAACTACCCGGCTACGGCTAGCGGACAGGTGGGTAGCGGTGATGGTCTCTGCTGAATACCAGCGAGAGATCAGCTACGACGTAGCCGGGTTGGTCTCTTTCGTTGAAGAGAATGCACTGAAAATGGTCGCAGACCAGGCCGATGCATACAACACGATCAATGACTGTGTTGAAAGTGGACACGGCGGTGTCTTCCTTTTGGATGCGCCAGGCGGAACTGGCAAGACATTCGTCACAAACCTGCTACTGGCAGAACAGAGAAGTCAAAATAGAATCGCCCTCGCGGTAGCATCCAGCGGTATCGCAGCCACATTGCTGGATGGCGGTCATACGGCACACTCTGCTTTCAAGCTGCCATTTGATCTGGCTAAGCAAGAAAGTCTGATGTGCAACATCAATCGAGGAACAGCAAAAGGCAGGCTTTTGCAAGAGGTGAAACTCATATGGGATCATATGGAATCAACAATGAGTCACTGAGGTGCATTTGAAGCACTGGATGCCACACTGAGAGATCTGCGAAACAACGAACTGCTCATGGGCGTAGTTACGTTTGTGCTATCTGGCGATTTCCATGAAACGCTACCTGTCATCCAGCGGGGAACCAGATCAGACGAAGTGAACGCCTGTCTGAAAACGTCATATATGTGGCCATATGTATGCAAAATACTGTGTCTGTCCACAAACATGCGAGTTAATTTGTTTGGCGATAGCACAATCGGAGAGTTCGCATCACAGCTACTCCAGGTGGGAGACGGGTCACTGAAAACAAACGGTGACAAGAGTAGCGAGGTTACTCTGCCGTTCGGACACGCCGTGACAACCGAAGATGAGCTGATCGCCAAAGTGCTCCCATCACTGATCACAAACTACCAAAATCCAAAGTGACTGAGCCAACGAGCTACACTGGCACCGAAAAATGACCGGGTAGCCAGCACCAACCTGAAACTGCTGAAACTCCAATCGGGAACACCGGTGGGATACAAGTCGGTAGACACCATAGTCGGTACCCGATCCAGACGAGGCGACCAACTACCCAACTGAGTTTCTCAACTCATTCGAACCACCCGGTCTGCCGGTACACAACTTAGTTCCGAAGGAGCACGCTCCGATCATGCTGCTTCGCAATCTCGATCCACCGAAATTGTGCAACGGCACAAGACTGACTGTCAAGAAGCTGCTCCCACATGTGTTGGTGGCAACTGTGATGATTGACAAAGGGAATGATCAGGATGTGTTCATTCCACGCATCCTAATCATACAGTCTGACATGCCATTCGAGTTCAAACGACTTCAGTTTCCCGTGAAATTCAGTTATGCCATGTCAATGAACAAAAGTCAGGGACAGTCACTGCATGTTGTCGGACTGAATCTCACTTCACCAGTGTTCAGCCATGGACAACTGTATGGCGGTTGCTCACGTGTTGGCAACCCCAACAGGCTGTACATACTGTCTGAGGAGAAAGGCAAGACCCGAAACCTGGTCTACCAGGAGGCACTCAGAAAAACCTAGGTCGCGCGTGTGTGTGTGTGTGCATGTGAAACCAATGTATTGTTACTGTGTAACATGATTACTTGATGATGTACAATACGCGCTTACCAGTTTACTTGAATTCGTTATACAACCAGGGCGAAGCCGGGTACGGGCCACTAGTTTTAGATATATCGGTATGATCTAATTGCACTCTAAGCAACTCCTAGTATTTACTACTCTTTGCATAATGGTCGATGCTCGATCCCCTTGAAAAAGTTGAACAAATAATTGGAAACATTACTCAAAGCCAGAAGTGAAGTGACAACTGCCACCATGTGTAAACAAACTGGTTGAAATTAACAAAAGAGTGACACCAACATAGTTGACATGTTTGCCTAGCAGCTTTGAGCCTACATTAGTGGTGGACATGACAGGAAGCTTATTTAAGTGCTTGCGCAATTTATGGCAGAGTAAGTATCCAAAATATAATGTGATTTCTACTCGCGATTCTATCTCGCCGCTCGATTCATGTCGGACCAAAAATCAACCTAAACCTTTACTTGACTTCACATTTCTTTCAGTCGTGAATGCGTTTGAGCCGTCACATGTATGCAAATGTCACAGGTAGCTCATTTTCGGCATAGGGATCACGGTAAGACACAATTCGATTCAGGGTTAGGAAGCGCTTTTCATGTGTTCGTCACCTGCACCGCGCATGCATGCCTAATTTGTTCTCATGAATACGGCCAAGGCCATATGGCTCATTGGATATATAGTGGCAATGGCGGCATTGACAACTTTTGTGTTCATATCAAATGAGTAAGATTAGGTGGACATTTTTCAGAGGATTCCAAATGTTTGAACTCTGTGTGATGCAAGATGTAAACTAGTCTTGCCAGTAGAGAGGTCGTTCCATTGCGTTGGGTTGTCATGACAACGCTTCTGGCTTGTTATTGGCGATTGACGGTAAGCTTGTTTCGAGACCGGATAAATGATGTACTGGATACTGGGTTGTCTGGACATTCCCGACTTTTCTAGATTCGCTAGTTGTTCGGTTGTTTTTTCTTCACACGCCCTCCTGTTAATATTCACATCCACACAGATATGCCTATTTCGTTCCTTCGAAGCGCTCGAACGCAAAAGCGAGACATATGAAGAAAAATGCGTTTATATGTTGTGAATTCACAATGAATATGCAATTAGGCTATCAAACGCGTATGGCTAAGTTTCCTCCAACTCGTACTGTTACGCAATGTGCGGCTCTTGGCGCCGGTTCTTCAACGCAAGCCACTCGATGGATGCATTGCAGCTGAACTGGTGACATGGGCCGCAAACACGCGGCAATTTTCGGCAGTCCACCTTCAGACCTCACCTAACCTTGCCTTTAGCCAACACTTAACCTCGCCTTTAGCTGTCAACCTCGCCTTTAGATCGCTTGGGTCCACTGTGACCGGGCCCCACCTGATATGTTTTTTATATGGTCCGACTCCACCTGGAAAACTGGTGAATTTAGGGATTCCATGACATCTTCCTGAATTTTCGCATTTTCTGCAGCGAGCGAGATCTGAATCGGGTGGATCTGCATCGGGTGAGTCTGACCTGAATCTGGTGGACTGATTCGTCCGACGGCCAGGTCGAGTCCGCCAGGCCGGCCGCCGTCGAGTCAAATGACTCGCGGCGCGCTCGACGGGAGTTAAAGGTCGTGCAGCTATTGCATGGCATTGTGTATTTTAAAACCGCAAGCATGACTTGTTCCTGTTACTTCATGCTGAAACGATTATCTTCAGTGCAGCTTTGGTTTACAGCTGATGAATTCAATGCTTTCTGTCTACGAATAGCCAGCAATAGTAACATTTTTACGGCATGATGCCGAACCCGTAAGAGTAAGAAAGGACCCGAATAGGGAAGTACCATTTTATGTGCGTGTAAAAATGTTGTTTTGTTTTTTTTTCGACGGGGAACATGAGAACGGCAGAAGCAGAGATTTCGTCCATCTGAACTGGACATTTTTGCATTAGGCATACAAACAATGAGATTAGGGGCTCTGTAGCCAAAGGTTCCCGAAATTGAGTTTTCTACGTTAAGTGATGCAAGGGAGGGTGAGAAGGCCGGAACGGGAACATACAAGAGTCGCCGTCTTACGCCTCTACTTTAAATTCGTACCTGCGCCTCTGGGTTGAACCCAACCTGGAAACTGAAGGTGTTGTCAGTATTTATTTGTTCCACGATAGGATGCAAATTTCATCCCATTTTCGTTAATCCCGATGACTGGAAAGAAACACACAATGTATGTTCACTGACATAGTGCGAATTTTTTAAACGAAGCAAGGGGATTATTCACGAAGGAACCACCATTGCCTTGACAGTGTGGACTGAATGTAGGATGTCCGCGTGCACCTATGCAGCAGCAGTATTGGTGGCTACCAAGGGTGCTGACAGGACACATTGGCGACGTCAGATGAACATTCGGCACCCATATTTGAATGTCCAAATATAATCGAAAGCGCTCGGCCAATCACATAATCTTGGTCAACACGGGCGTAAGGCGACCAATCAGGGAACTAACACTTCCGTGGAAAGACATGCGAGCCGGTTCATCTGTTCTGCACCAGATTTCTTCTTAGTTTTACATCTTGACGAAGTTAGGTGGCACAGGGCCTGGTCTCGGGAAGTTGTGATCTGTGCTGTGATGTGGTCCACGAATCAGCAACAGAGCTATATATGGTTAGGTTAAAAGGTCAGTAGAAAGGTCATTTAGTTGACGGTAACTTAGAAGGTGTCAGACATGGAAGCAATATACTGCAGGATGAACAAACGCCTTATGAATATTGTTCCCTATATGTAATACACAATTAGCATACAACACCAAAAAGCCACCATACGGCTTCCTGTTAACAGGAGCACTTACTATTGCACATCACCAGTTGACAATTACTGAGGGTTGAGGTGGGGGCATGGAACACTACCATCATGTGCTACATTAAATTACAAGCAATTATAGATCAGACAAACGCCACACGATACCCCTGAATATTGATTGCAGTTAATCTGGTAGCATATGCGCTTACCTTTATGTGACCTGGAAGTTCACCGGTTACATTATGAACAATATTTGGCAGATTTGGCGTGCTCCACTTTGGTTTAATAAGTGGTGTTTAGAAGCTTTTCCATCACTAAATCAATTTGTTGGAACAAGAATACAAAACACCAAACACGATTTTAGAACATGATCAATTGATGGACATAGTGAAAGGCACTCAATTTTTATTTAGCGATGTACAAGCCCATAGTGTAGTCAATAACACGTGGCGAAGGACAAGTGTGATATCCCAGTAAATCTACGTCAGTATTTGCTGTCATCGGATATTGCTCATCTCGTGGGGTATTCTAAATACTATGAAGAAATTCACGCTTTACCTGAAACTTGCACAACCTGCTTCTGAGCCTCACAATTATAAACGCAAACCATACATTCCATTAGCGAATACTTCGTTTCGCTTCCACGTGAAGCTTTATATTTAGATGCAACATTTTCATCGGAAGATAAGTTCGGTGGATGAAATTGTGAATATTGGCCCAGACAAGAACGGCGATGGGTCAGACGTGGCCAGAATTATCGAGGAGGGAGGATATACTGCCATCGCCTGTGTCAGCGCGACGGTCAGCGCAGGCCCAGAATGACGAGTAGCGTTTCCGATGCTTCTTTCTCCATAGCCGGCGATATGGCGTTCCACAGTATGATTTGCCAGCTGATGCCATTCTGATTGCTTTGTTTGGTTTCAAAGTCTCTTTGTGATGCTCCTCTGAGCCAAGACACTCAGGCGACAGACTGAGGGGATCGAATAGGACGATCGCGTTGTGCTTGTGAAAAGAACGAACCAGCGGCCAACCGCCAGCATTCGGTGCAGAAAACTTCTCCATGCTTCCTAGTGTGCTTTTCCCTGATCTGACGATCAATGTATAGGACGGAAAGATCTGCCGTGCCGATTCGCAAGCTTGAGAAGCGTGTTGTCCCTACCGAACAGACACAGAAGGAAGTGAATTATGAACATTATGAACAATGGCTCCCGGATGGGATTCTTACGTGGGGTGTCTAACCAAATGGAAGAGTTCACAATGGACCAATAAGAAATCAGTTACATATTCAACACGCTAAATAATAATATTACAAATTCAACATAATCTTAATTGTATGTCTTTAGTCTGATATGATCCGTAATACCTCTTTTGGGATATATTTTGTAGCTGTGATTTCAAATCGAATTGTTCTTTGATGCAGCATATATTGGAGCGCGGACGTATATGCACGCATTGAGCTATCGACATTTTAACATTGTTCTTGCGTTAACACATTAGAGCAAAGCTTCTCCAAACCCTTCGTCTTGATCATACATGAGACGCTGCAGTATTCATAATTTGAACGCTTCGTTCGGGAGCTCGTTCAATATCCCGTCAAGTTACATCACTGTGAGTGACAACCATCTAACACCGAACTTCCCTGTGAGTGCTAACCATCTACTGCCACCAAATCCTGTGAACTCCGCAGTGCGTGCTCACCGCCGGCACCCGGTATGCGACGCCGGCCATCACACAGTCCCGCATCACAACTTCAGCGTGACCGCTCCAGTGCCCAGCCTCCTCACTGACCCAGTATCCGGCGTCATCACCCCAGCATCCAGCGTCGTCACTTCTCGCTCCTTCCCGCAGCGTCCAGCGTCGTCACTTCTCGCCCCTCACCGCAGCGTCCGGCGCCATCCCTTCTCGCCCCTCCCCCGCAGCGTCCAGCGTCGTCCCTTCTCGCCCCTCCCCGCAGCGTCCCGCGTCGTCACTTCTCGCCCCTCACCGCAGCGTCCAGCGTCGTCACTTCTCGCTCCTTCCCGCAGCGTCCGGCGCCATCCCTTCTCGCTCCTTCCCGCAACGTCCGGCGCCATCACTTCTCACCCCTCCCCGCAACGTCCGGCGCCATCACTTCTCGCCCCTCCCCGCAGCGTCCGGCGCCATCCCTTCTCGCCCCTCCCCGCAGCGTCCCGCATCGTCTCTTCTCGCCCCTTCCCGCAACGTCCGGCGCCATCACTTCTCGCCCCTCCCCGCAACGTCCGGCGCCATCACTTCTCGCCCCTCCCCGCAACGTCCGGCGCCATCACTTCTCGCCCCTCCCCGCAACGTCCGGCGTCATCACTTCTCGCCCCTCACCGCAGCGTCCGGCGCCATCCCTTCTCGCTCCTTCCCGCAGCGTCCAGCGTCGTCCCTTCTCGCCCCTCACCGCGCAGCGTCCGGCGCCATCCCTTCTCGCCCCTCCCCGCAGCGTCCCGCATCGTCTCTTCTCGCCCCTTCCCGCAACGTCCGGCGCCATCACTTCTCACCCCTGCCCGCAGTGTCCGGCGCCATCGCTGTAGTGCTCAGGGTTGTCGTCATTTCCCCAGCGGCTCATACATCAAGTTCACTGATTCAGTGTGCCTCAGCTCCGCCCAGTGTCCCAGCCCAAGCGTCCCAGCCATCAGCTCCACGGATCCAATGTCCCAGCGCCCATCACTACCCATCCAGCGTCCGGCTGCACCACTACATCGCACCGGCGCTCCAGCGTCCAGGCCCAATTCCCCCAGTGGGAAATTAGCAATAGCTGTCAGTTCCATGCCACACCTTCCGTGCCGTGTGTAGGCACGGTGTACTGCATTGCTTTCATTTTGTCTGGCGGGAATTGAAGAACATTCTAGTCTGTAGGACATTCCACTATGAGGAATATTCTATTCTGTGAGACATCCCACTCTGAGGGAAGTTCTACTCTGTAAGATACTACACTCTGAGGGACATTCTACTCTGTAAGACATTCCACTCTGAGGAACAATCTGCTCTGTGAGACATTCTATCTTCACAATCTTCATTCGGTGTGTCTTCCAAGCAAGCAGTTCACTGTTCTCTGCTCAAAACCATGCTCTTGCGCGACTGTTAAAGTGAAATTGCAATATAATTGTGAACTGATGAAATCGCTGGAGAGATCTGCTTGTATGGAGATCTTAGTGTTAATGGATGGGCATTTGGTATCACTCCAGATTGGCTGAACACCACCTAATTAACAAAACAGATCAACACTGGTGCCCATGACGATATGTAGAAAAGCACCACATAGACACAAAAGGGCATGCAAAAACATTGCCTGCATGTCCCCCCCCCAAAAAAAAATGTGGAAAAATTACACGGTTGGAGATTTTGTAGGAATCTGTATATAGGGGTGACGGTAGATTTTCAGCTGCACCACACCAATATTTTAGTACTGGACCCGAACAGTTAGTTGCATTAATTTCTATCTGGCAAAGAACTATGAATGATTAAAATACTAATTATGCTGCTATACATTTACGGTCACAGAATGCGGAAAAATAAAATGAATTGGTTATCTACGAGACTGTTGTACCATTTCATAAAGCAGTATGCCCCATGCTCCTACCCCCTAATAGCTGAACAATGGGGTGCAATGGAAATCCAGTTTCATGCTGCTAGCATGTACTTTAGCCTGTGTCGAAAATTTTCAATGTGGTGTTATCAAAAACAGCTACTGTGTTTATTTTGCCTTGATATGTGCCTAAAAATTCAGCATAAAATTAGATCCCCGGGCAATCAGCATTTTATCTAAAAATGCGTTTGAAAAACACTGTTTTTGGCATTCGGCGGCATATTGGCTGTGAGAACCAATCCAGATAAGTGAGTCAAATAGTATCTCTTTTTGATTGTCCCGACGAGCTGCGTCGATTGAAACAACGCAATATTGTCGACGAATCAATAGTTAAGAAAATATCGGCTATCTTATGCCTTTTAACACTCGCACGTCCGGCGATCCCCGCCAACTTCGCATGTCCGGGGGGGGCAGATGGCTGCCCCCCTAAGATCTCTGGAACTATGCTAGCTAGCGACAAACGGAAAACGGCGTTGGATAGCTGGCAACAGGCTCTATCGAAAGTGTTTCGGTAATGTTTTCGCTCAGGTCAACACTCAGGTCACTGGGCCATCATAGGTCAAATTCGACCGGATGAGGTGGAACTCAGATATTGACACATATCTCAGGACCTGTAACAGATAGAAACAAATGCCGAACGCTATTCGACAGTCCTTGAAATGCGCTACCGATAATAGGCGGTGTAATTTAAGGTCAGGTCAACCGAAACTCAGGTCAAGGTCATGAAGTCATGACCTCAGGTCAAGGCCTTGGGAGGTCATGTAAGGTATCAATCGAAACGTCTTGACGATACAAGCACAATGACGGTAATTTCATCCTTCTAGCACAATGCAGTGCGATGTAATGCGCATAAATATGTAGTGATGTCAGGTGACCTCAGAGACCTTGGTGAGGTCACTGAGCAAAAATTCAGCGGTAGCATTGAGCATAGCTTCCATCTACATGCCACAACCGTTATGAGATCATTCGGGGCGCAAATATATAACTAGGAAGCATTTGTATATTTTACCATAGCCCTATAATGGGGAAGCCATGGCAGTGACCTGACCTTAGGTCAATGCTACGACAAAAAAACGATATACATATTATGGTCCCTGATGAGGTCATGACATGTTATAAGTTTGAAATCAACAGCCCAATTATTGCGGAAGTTATGCCACCTAGAACTCCGAGTGTAGTTGGGTCACTTCGCCGGACCTGGTGACCTGACCTGAGATGATCCAGGATTAAAAATGTATGAGGATATGTGGAAAAGACCAATGAACAGCTACGCGTGGTTTGGCCTTGCTAACCCTATTAGGTTGGCGGCACATGAGGAAAAACCGGAGGGGGCAGATATCTGCCCCCCCGGACGTGCGCTGGTTAATACACCAGCAAGTGTCTATTTCGGGGCATACAAGGAACTCTAAGGCTTAACAAGTAAAAATCATGATACAGCCGCGGCTTCTGCAGTTACTCATTTGAAGACTTCAGCTGGGCATAAAAATTCAGATAAAAATTCGCCGTGATTATTGAAATTCACCGTGACCACCATGGGACCATCGATGCCCATTTTTTTCCCGAAAGGGACACATGCCAGACATCAATCAATAAACACTGAAAATATCCAAGGCAAACCTCGCGCGAAGGTGCGGAGCACAATTGACTGGACAGCATTGAGCACCCCAGTTATATCTTTCGTGGAACTCACAGTTGTTTTATCATATTCTCCTCTTCCTTCTTAGTTGTTAGCACGGGCAAAAGCTGCCGTTGCATGTACCTACACTGCACGTGCCAGATCATGACCTGGGAGATACTGCATGCAAAAACCTTCGCCGTATCGTTAAATTCATTGTAGGGGTTTACTATCCGATGTGGTTTCGCGCGAAGGTGCAGCACAACTGGCTGGATGGGCCGCGGCATGTGCTGCGCCAGCTGCAGATCACTCGGCTGCAGCATGGGGAAGTCGTGAGCATCGTGATGCCGTACGTCCACTCCAATGCCTGGCATGCTCACAGCGAAATTGCGTTCCAGACAATCCCCTATAGTGTGACAGAGCAGAGCGCCAGTTTGCTGCTGAACGTATCAGGTGCATCCGGTTCAAAAATGGGCGGATGGGCCGCGGCATGTGCTGCGTCAACTGCAGCTCACTCGGCTGCAGCATGGGGAAGTCGTGAGCATCATGATGCCGTGCCTCCACTCCAGTGCCTGCTATGCTCACAGCGAAATTGTGCTCCAGACAATCCCCTATAGCGAGGACAGAGCACAGCGCCAGTTCGCTGTTGAATGTATCAGGTGCATCCGCTTCAAAAATCAGCGTGGAGACCCCAGCGTCCGTCCCAGGAGAATTCCAAGATTAAATGAGACCGCGAAGAGTCTGCAGGAGTCGATATCCTGGGATGAGGCCTTCAAACCGGCCCTCACGTGCCACACGCAAAGCTCCGAACTTGATGGCTATGTGGACATGCCAAAGTCAGTTCCACAGTTTCCCGTGTACGGTCAGTCAGTTGAACGATGCGTGAAACATGTGTCACTAGCTGCAAAACAATGCGTACGGGAAGGAGAGGAGGTACGGCTACATCCGGGCTGGCTACATGCGTCGGTATCTTTTGCCCGTGCTAACAACTAAGAGGGACGTGCAGAATATGCTAAAACGACTGTGAGTTCCATGAAAGATAGAACTGGGGTGCTCTATGCCGTCCACTCAGTTGTGCTCCGCACCTTCGCGCGATGTTTGCCTTGGATATACCAGTGTTCATTGATTGGTGTCTGACATGTGTTCTTTTGGGGAAAAATATGCATCGTTGGTCCCATGGTCATCACTGCGAACTTCAGTAATCACGGATAATTGTAATCATTTTATCACCAACGTATCTGATTTTCGTCTGAACGTGATATGGAAAGTACGAAATATCTGAATGTCTCAACATGCAGCAAATTGCTATGTATTTGGTATGTGATGCACATGGGTACAAAATAGTCTCCTCAGTCATACTGCTATGTAGTTCAAATAGCGAATAAATGTGAAGCTTTGTCTATATTTACATGCTCAGTGGGTGATGCTGAAGTCTTCAAATGAGTAAGTGCAGAAGCCGCGGCTGCATCATTTCTTTTTGACCTCAGAGTTCCTTGTATGCCCGAAATGGACATTTGCTGGTGTATTATAAGGCATAATATAACCGATATTTTCTTAGCTATCGATTTTTCGACAATATTACGTGGTTTCAATCGACTCAGCTCTTCGTGACGATCAAAAAGGATGCTATTTGACCCACTTATCTGGAGTGGTTCCCACAGCCAATATGGCGCCGAATTCCAAAAGCAGAATCTCATTCAAACGCATTTTGATAAAAAATGCCGATGGCCCAGCGATCTAATTTTATGCCAAATTGTTGGGCACATATCAAGACAAAATGAAGAAAAAAAACAGTAGCCGCGTCTGATAACACCAACTTGAAAATTATCGACACAGGCTAATGTACATCCAACTCAGCCTTACATTCACATTGCAAGTCAAGCATGCACTTCACTGCAATTAATTTCGTGAGGACCTGTCTTCCACTGCTATCTTAAGCAAATATTCCAATAAGGTTGGTTTTTGAGGCGGCATTGGATAAAACCTGGAATTGCATGTATCAGCGTTGAGCGAGTGAGATGCACGCTATTCTTCCGCGCGAACGTCAGCTGCAGTTGCGGTCGCCAAGGCTATTGCCCATCTAGCTGTCAGTGTGGACTCGATCTGACCTGCCCGTGTATTGCCACTCGATCAGGGCTCAATCCAGCGGCATTGCCGACCACACCCAGAACCAGACCCGAAGTTGGTCCACTGACCAGACCACGACCGGCAGCGGCGTCTCGTCCGTGCTGACAAATGAATCATCGGCACTTCCACCTCGCTGCCGTTGCTACCACGCACACGACGATAAATACTGATCGGTGGGCTCTCCTCGTAATAAATCCTCTTCCATGGGATCCCATCAGAGGGATCCCTATACCGTCGCGCACCCAGTCCTTGTCGGTATGCCTGTAAAGTGGGACCTCATAGAGGGACCACACACCGCCGCACATTCAGTCCTGAGCCAGTGCCCCTCCAATGGGACTTCAACAAAGGAATCCCAGCTATATGGCCATAAAATATACCGTCCAGACCGGCGTCCCTTTCCCGTGCAACCCATCGAAGGACCCCACATGACCACACATCCAGTTCTGATCAGCGTCCACATCTTGTGCAACCAACCCATCGGAGGACCCCATGCTACCACACATCCAGCCCCTATCCAGTTTACTTCCAGCAGGACAGCATCATAGGGGTCCTACATCACCGCACACCCGGTCCTGATCCAGTGCTCCTCACTAGTGGGACCTCATCAAAGGAACACCCACACCATCCACATATTCAGTCATGGTCAGTGTTCGCTCCAGTGGAACCCCATCAGAGGTACCACACACCACCAGTACACTCAGCTATGAACGTCCATTGCTTGTCCGACGTTGATGATGCGGAACTGGGCTTGGGATGAACGCATATCTAACCATAGGCTACACAGTTGTTGGCTCCTATAATTGCTCACATGTGAAGTTATTGATGACAACCTGACCCGACCCGACAAACTGACCCACAATATCGCCCATGCGTGCGCAATATTAACCCGTCCCGTCTCGGGGGGGGGGGGGGGGGGTCTTCAACCGCCCCCTCAGGTTTTTCGCAGATAGTGAAAGAAGGCCGCTTGGTAACGCGCCGAAAAATTTGGCTTACCTTTTCCCGCATCAATTTGGCACGATGTTAAAAAAATTTGAAGTCAGGTCATCTAGGGTCAACGAGTTAGTCAAGGTCAAGTGAGGCCACCTCCAAAAAAGTTCAGCCAGTCGTCACGCCTTAACGGATACAGATATTTTAATGAAACTTTCAGCGTGTACTTATCTTTGGGGATGCAACAAAACGTACGAGTGTAATTTTTAATTTTTTTTCCGTTTATGACTACATATAAATTTTGCGTATTTGTCAAATTGCAGTTAAAATGGAGGATTCTGGCTAAAGTAAGCATGTTTTTATTAAGGCACGGTTAAGGGGGGACGGTTGAAGACCCCCCTCTAGAATCCAAACTAAGCATCGCACGAAAACGAAAGAGGTGTCATCGGAAAGCGCTCGACGAGTAGGGTCCGGGTCCACACCTAAAAAATAATTTACTCCAAAAGTGAAGTCACCAGGGGGGCTAGATTTTCACGACTTTTCACGACTTACATTATGTTTTTTACTCTGGGGGGTTCATTTTGGGCGATATATGAAAAATCAAAATGTATTTGGAATGAGAAAAGGACACTGAAATCGACCAGGGCTATATTTTTTGGCCCTCCAAATTTTGTTTTTGAAATTTCAAAATTTTGAGTTTTCAAGTTGTCTTTAATTTTCCTTTTCCAATGGGTAGAGCAGACCGAAAAACGTTGTTGGAAGTCAACTTGCTGTAATAAAAAATGTTTACTTTAGCCAAAATCATGCGTTTGAACTGCAATATGCCAAATACGCAAAATCTATATGTAGTAAAAAACGGAACAAATGAAAAATTCAACTCGTACGTTTTGTTGCATCCGTAAAGATAAGTACATGCTGAAAGTTTCATTAAAATATCTGTATCCGTTAAAACGTGATGACTGGTTGAACTTTGTTGGAGGTGACCTCACTTGACCTTAAATAACCCGTTGACCCTAGATGACCTGACCTATAAATTTTGAATCAGCATGTCAAATTGATGTGGAAAAGCGTATGCCAAATTTGGGCGCGCTACCACGCGCCGTTCGTCCGCTATCCGCGAAAAAACTGAGGGGGGGGGGGGGTGGTTGAAGACTCCCCCGAGACGGGACGGGTTAAAGCCCTGGTCGATTTCGCTGTCCCTTTCTCACTTCAAATAAGTTTTGTTTTTATATATCCACAAAATGAACTCCCCAGAGCCAAAAACATAATGCAAGTCGTGAGAAGTCGTGAAAATCTATCACCCTGGTGACGTCACTTTTTGGGGGAAATTCTTTTGTGGGGAGGACGCAGACCCTCCTCGTCGAGCGCTTTCCGATAACGCCTCTTTCATTTTTGTGCAAATGCTCAGTATAGATTTTAGAGGGGATTGCTAACAGCCCCTTCCTAGACGGGGTGTGAGAATCTGACCGGAAAGACGGCGCGGGTTAACAACAGTCAACCGTGTCCCACACAGGGCGCTCTTCTCGGCCTCAGGCAATTGTCCGTCACGGGGAGCAGGTTGGGCTAACTTTCACGACAACGTTCACCATACCAGTGTCGCCTGGGGCTTTCTTGAAGGCCAACGGCGTGGCGGTGCCGTGACCTATCTCCATCTCGCTCTACAGTCATTTGGGGAGTCTCATTGATCAGACAGGACATTGGCAGTCAGGTCAGGTAAATACAAAAGTATAATGTTCGAGAGCAAACATGGTGTGCTTTGTGGTCATGGGTGATGTGACGTTATTGGGCAAGTGGCAAAATGCATGGTCGGTTTTGCGAAAGTCAACAATACGTTGTGGCTTATCTCAGCATTTGTGCGGTAGATTCGCCTGATTCATACATAAACCGATTGGCCTGGATCTCGTTGAACCGGTCAGGACAAAATTTTGTGCTTTGGCGCGAGCATGATGTCACAGTTAGGCAAAGTGAAGATGTTCGGTAATTTGACAAGCGCGGCTTCCTCATGTTAAAACTTACCCCAATCCAGAATTTGAAAGTTGCCTGGCATAGTTTGCTACAGCTTTTTGTTCGCTACCTTCCCGATAATGGTTATTATTGGATACGCTCACGTCGCAAGGTGAAGCTTAGTCGGTGAAGCACTGAATTTCATGACACGCTGATCGTTGACATCAACTAAAAATTTCCGGAATAAATTCCAATTAAATTGCTGTGCTGAAGAGATCCTAAAACGACCAACTCTGCTATATTGCAACACCAAAATGCAAAGTTCATATCGGACCTATATTATCTTGGTTATTGGTTAAGGATAACCCACAATGAAATCAACTTTGGATATTAACGCTTTTCTATGTAGCATACTGGTCAGATATTGTTGAGAAAATTGCTTGCGATGTTGACCGACATCAATGTAACCCATCCTTTCTCCTGCTTGCTGTCCTCAACCCGGTGAGATGACGCCACGGTCGCTCCCGAAAACCGTATATTCCGTATAACCCTAAAAGTATATTCCTGATTCTGAAACGTCCGTGTCATCTTCTTATCGCCATTTCTATTGCAGTTTATTGCCTTTCTATCTCTACGGAAATGTTCCAACACAGTGTGGCTTTACCCGTGCTGTTTTTAGTGTAATTCATTCCACGTCGGGGCGATACCGGCTTATGCCTCCTTTGAATGCGTGACGCACGTCGTCTGATAGATGGAATCGGAACGTGTTCGCGTTCCATCAGGTTTCAAACTCAATCGTTTGCATCTGGATCGCTTGTTTATTGGTGTTGATAAGAGCAAACACGGAGACGGATAACATCATTAAAAGACTGGATGATATTGTTGAGAACAGAATATGACAAACATAATATCCGCAAGACGAAATGCACTCATGAAAACCTGGAAATACACAACTTGAAGATAGGGTGGCAGAGCTTGAGTCTAGTTCGCACGATTCGGAGTAATACGGTCACGGAAGTGATGAGGCCGCTGGGAATGAACAGCCGAGCAAACAAAAACACGCGCGCACACGAAAACACTCTCACAAACAAAAACATCAGCACAAACAAAGGCACCCGTACAAACAAAAAGGCTTTTCACATCATGAAAGCAAGACACACAGTGGACGAGAGTGGGAATAATAGTGCTTGCCACCAGCTCACAGTGGACCAGAGTGGGAATGATAGTGCTTGTTATCGACTCACAGTACGGAAGAGTGGGGACGCCAGCGCTTGTCACCGGATCACAATGGACCAGAGTGGGGATCCAGTGCTTGTTACCCGCTCACAGTGAACCGGAATGAGGATTCCAATATTAGCCGCTAGCCCACAGTGGACCCCAGAGGAAATCTGACCTTTTCTCCTCAAGTTACCTTACTTGACCCGTGGCCAGACAGTATTTTCATGAGCACGTTTTGGCACACGCTGTGTGTATTCAACCACCACTGAGGTTTTTATATTACCGTAATTCCCTGGTTCGTTTTATATGTGAGCTCCCAAAAACTGTAATTTGTTTTAGCTTCATATGACCTATGACGTCACCAGTGATCTCCATGTAAACCAAAAATATATCGATTAAAGTCGTGGGAATATCGAGTGAAGTTTGAATAGTTGTAATAGGTTCATTGGTTGCGTAGTTACAAGGGGCGGAAAGGCCCCCTCCCCAGTGACTCGTGTGAGTGCAAATACCCCAATGAGGGTTAATATGCAAACAATTCACATATGCTCACCATGGAGTGCCAACTCCGTGCGGTAGGCTTCGGCATGTAAGCATGATTGATACTGCATGCAATACGTGGCCTTGAGAGGCAGATTACCTTCGTTGGGTGGAATGAGTGCATTTAGTTTCCTCGACCCTGTTGACCTCACGGCTACTCATATTCTGCCACTACATTAGATATCGGAATATTGGCCTGGCGCATTGTTAACTCGGAGCGCACCGACGTGGAGCGTCAGCTCGTAGAAAGGACTCTTGAATGTAAGCGTCGCCTCGAAACCCAACGTTCAAGTGCCGTTGATCAAACAGTTCCCTCGGCGATATTTGCCAGCCGAGACCATTTGAGATCGTTTTGCTTAGCCGAAGTCCTCTCGTTTGCTCTGATGACTTTGGTCGGAGATGGGAAATGAATCGTGGAACTTGTATAGCGTATTCGGAGTCGACTGTGACACTTGGCTCAGAATATTGGGCACGGCGCGCCACAATTGCCGCCAACTATCGGGTTCAGCGCGTCGTATTCTAGATCAGCCGAGTTCGGAGAATTTAGCCGAAACAGGCTTGGTGAGTATGATAAAATAGTCAATGCCATGGTAAGATAGTTAGACTGGGAATAGACGTGAATGTATGAGACTAAGTTGAACTGATGTACACAACGCTTCATGATGCTATCGAAGGAAATTATTGTGTTCATAGTATTCATGCGTATCCATAGTAGAATTAGTGTTGGATGGAGAAATAATACACAGTGGAATATATGTATAGAGTTACGTGTATAAGAATTAGCAGATGTACAACACGCAATATATATATATATATATATATATATATATATATATATATATATATATATATATATGAATATAATTCCTATATATAATATATATATATATATATATATATATATATATATATATATCGTGCAATATAATTCCTATATATTATATATATATAAACTTACATTTAGCTCGTAGTGATGGCTGATTCTGCCCATGCCACCACTCCGTGTCGAGCCACACAACTAATTATTAGAGGGCCTTTATGACCAGTTGTGCGGCGCATCCCCGGCCAAGAGTGCCGTACTCATGTTCCCAGCAGCTGGGAACGGCCGACACCATGCCATGCGGCCGCATCTCTCGCCGCACACACGGCGGACGGCTGCGTCTCCGGCCATCTGCAGACTCGTCTCTCCGGCAGAAAAGTCCTCCAAGGAGATTCACCACGGCTAGTAGTTTTGGCTCGTGGTCTTGGCTGGTGGTTTTGGCTGTTGCTTTTTGCTGGTGGTTTTTGAATGGTGATTTTGTCTCGTGGTCTTGGCTGGTGGTCTTAGCTGGTGGTATTTATAGCGATTTTGGCTGGTGGTGGCTACCGGTGATCTTGTAGCAATGGAGCCGCGTCGAAACAAACCACACTTTGAAGGCAGTCGGCACCAAGATACCTAGAAACAGCAGGTTATCAAAAACACTCAGATATACTATATTTGGCTTAAACTCGACAAAATATGTATCGATGACATCACAGGAAGCAGCCTTTTATATCAGTTTATATCACACGATGTTTAATATCATACTGGAGTTAAAATCAGGCTGGAGTCATACCTTTGTCACGACGGAGTATTTTCTTTGATCACACAAACGGTAACGCCGCAAGGCTTGTTTCATGAAGTGGTCCTGTGGTTCTTACGCCTAATGGAACTTATTTCGTTGGCACTGGACACCGCCACGGGATTCCCAGCTGACTTCAGTCGCAGACGAGTGTCCTGACGTTAGACCAGAGAATGTGACGTCAGGCAAATCGCATGCATTTCGTCTTGATGTGGTACGTTTTCGGCAACCACATTTTGTTTCGCATTTTGAGCTTACCAGCAGAACTCCTCTGTGCATAATTGTGCTTGCCATATTCCACTTGTTCCAATTATTTCCCTTCCACTTTTTCATAGTATGCGCGAGTTCTGATCTTGGATGATGCCGGCGTCACATCTAAGACTCAGATGTGATATATTGCATTGCTATTGAGAGAGTGAATCCCGGGTGAGACTATTTCCATGTGCATAAAACACAAGTCGATCGCAGCGGCACCACCCGTTGCGTTGCGATTGAGGGTGACGTAGAATTAGTCTGACCCATGACCCAATGTTGATGGTACACAAGTTCATGGCAGTGGCACCAGATTTCTCAGTCATTACAGGTGTTTAATTTTTTTATTTTACGGCTATGTATAGATGATCTGAGCACGTCACTGCATCTCAGACAAAGGTAGAACGATGCGGATGGTAGTCCCTACTCAGACAATGGTAGTTTTCAGAATATTACAGTTCTAAGCGTGGCAAGAAGTACGTCGTAGCGCAAGACCGGAACCTATATACAAAATCGGAGGAAACAGTGTCAGTTGAGCTGCTAGTTCTAATACGATCAGCATGGCAATTGCGGTCGATGATCTTATAATATTTTACGGGGATTGCATGGGCTGCCAATATTGCAGGCTTTCTGTCCATGCTGAACTTTTCTGTATCGCGAGGCAAAATATTGAACAGAGATGCGCGCACGGTGTGGAGCTATTGCTGCACGGCTCAGCCAGGTGCTTGTCAAGATGTCTGATGTCAGCATTAAGCTTGTCAGTTTGAATACAACGAACCGCCACTCTATGCGCTTCTGCTCCCGAGTCTGAACATATGGAATGTAAGATGACAGACCTTTCTAATCAGCAACACAATATCTGAACTGAACCCACAATGATCCACGGCCAGGACAGACGGCGTCACATCTAAGACTCAGATGTGATATATTGCATTGCTATCGAGAGAGTGAATCCCGGGTGAGACTATTTCCATGTGCATAAAACACAAGTCGATCGTAGCGGCACCACCCGTTGCGTTGCGATCGAGGGTGACGTAGAATTAGTCTGACCTATGACCCAATGTTGATGGTACAGAACTTTATGGCAGCGGCACCAGACAATCTTCATTATTTTGGGGCCTTAATGTCGGTTTTATTACAGTGCTTTCGTGCTTTCACATATGTGGTTCTCAGAAGTGCTCCTTGAATGTCGGTTCGTAACGGTTTTTATCCAAATATGCTTCGTTAATTCGGTAATTTTTGTTCAAAGAAAGGAACTAGCGGGGATCTTCGTTCACGAGCAGATTTCAACAGCATTTCACTTTGCAATGCAACATTCGAAGTCCTAGTTAACTCCTGCAGAGCCGGGTGTGTTTTCTTCGTCCGAGATTTGCCAACTTGCGTACATTTCTCCTAGTGCTCTCAGTCCTTGTTAACAGAAAGGGTCTGCGGTGGAATTCGCACGCGCGCCTTTCCATGGGGACGGGTGCATGCCAAAATTCTCAAATTATTCCCCCCACACGCTCTACATCCATCTCCGATGGTTGTGTTGGTCCTGAACGTTCTGAAAATAGATTAGCCGGCATCAAAGAACACGAGCCCATGGCCGTCGTCTCCGCGCCATCCTTCGGGACTCGTGGCATAAACCACTCACCATGATGTCCTACTCACACCTTTCCAGGCTCCTTGCAAGACGGACGCCGACATCACTTGCGTTAGTGTGCCGCTGTCGGGTGGGCATTAGTACGGCGCTGCTGTGATCATGGGTGGTTGGATGGAGGCCGGGCTGTGGAGTGGATGTCAGCATGGTGCAGGCCACAGCGGCATCGCCAAGCCGCCATGCGTCGGCGGCGTCGCTCGTTCCGGCAATTCATCATTCCGTAGTCAGATTAGTTCGAATTATTCAATTGAGACAGAGCCAATATCACATTCAGATTCGGGCCAGAACTGCTCGAATTGAAAATCAATGAAAACGCCAGCGACGCCCGACAATTGGATGACGACGACAGGCACGGCTCAGCTGATGAGACAGCTGAGCTGCCGATAACTCGCGGTTCAGCTGATGAGACGGCTCAGCTGATCACTCTGGCTTCGGACTCATGCTAATGATGCTTGCACACTCACCTGAAACTCTCGGTGTATTGACGGGTCACAAGGCATTTGGTAAACGAGCCACAGAGGAACAAACAGACACACAGTCACGCAGACAAACATACAGACAGAAACACACCAACAGACAAGTACAGGCACACACAGTCAGATACGTGCTAAGGCACGCAGATAGACAAACACACTCGGGCAAACACACACACACACACACACACACACACACACACACACACACACACACACACACACACACACACACACACACACACACACACACACACACACACAAACAAAAGCAAGGTTACCTTGAGCTGCCTAGATGAAGGTCAGGCATGTCCAGCGAATACATTGCAACTGTTGCTTGAAAGCTTGTGTGTTGCTTGATGGATCATCTGGGGATAACACGATACCGACAATGCATCTGTTATAACATAGCAATACGTTGGCACTAACAATGTACGATGCCCTATTATGTCATCATGGTACATATAAAACCGCAGCGATTTTCGCTATAGCGCATTGTATTTCGCGAACCTTTGTTGAAGTAATGATCGAAGATACACCTAACTGTCCCATTCATTTATGCATCACCGCAATACACGTTTATGAAATACGTCATGCGCGCCGACTGTATATATACGTGCGTGACCTGAGGTTAAACGACACTCCCTTCTGCTTTATTTTGTCGTAAACTGTACGAATAATATTGGCTATGTCTAGTGATTCTATTTTTTATCCATGAAACGTGACCATTCTCTCACTTGCCCCAAAACGAAATCACCTATGATCACAAAATACACGCAGACGATACTTACACGCAGCTCAGCCATCTTGCAAATGCGATGTTCCAAACAACCATATTTTTTTGTCCAGATTTACGGGGGAGGTGGAGGATTTCACCACCTCACAGGAGGTGATTTGCATAGGCCTTCCGTGCGCATTATTAGACCTGTTAGTGAGAGGATGCATGGTGATATTGCCCCAAGGTTTGTTCTTCGTCACCACGAAAAAAAAATGCGCGAGTGAGCTCGCCGCCAATTGCCGTAGCTAATGATGAATTTTGTTTTGTCAGTCTGGTAGTATAATTTATATTTGCTCAGTTAGTGTCGTGTCCTGTCACCGAGCTTTGGCGTAGGGGGAACAGGTTGGGCAGTTCTGCCCAAACTCGTGAATTATCTGTTCTTAAGTACACTTCTTTTTTTTCTCCCGTTTTTGATTACTTATTAGTTTTGTATATTTGCTCGTTAAAGTTAAATCGAAGATTCCTGGTTAAAGTAAGTTTTTTATTGGAGCAAGCTGATCTCGAACAACATTTTTCGGTTTGCTATGCCCATTAGAAAAAGAAAATGAAAGAAAACTTGAGAACTCAAAATTTTGAGAAAACAAAATTTGGTTGGTCAAAAATGTTATGTCCAGGTCGATTTCGCTCTCCTTTCCTGATTCAATGTTTTATCCAAATCTCCCTCAAAGTGAACTCTCAGAACCACAAGCATCCTGTAAGTCGTGAAAACCTAGGCTCACTAGTGACGTCACCTTCTTGGGATAATTTGTTGGGGGTGGTGTCTGGCCCTGCTCGTCGAGGGCTTTCCGATAACACCTATTTGGTTTTCGTGCGACGCTTAGTTTGGATATTAGATTGGAGGTCCCTATCGAGCCCCCCCCCCCCCCGAGACGGAGTGTGAGGATCTCACCGGATAGACGGGTTAGCAATGGGCGGGTTAACAAGAACCACAGAGGCCACTGTTAGAGAAATGCACTGTTCATGGATTCTTCGCATTCAGAGCATTATCATATCACGAAAATTATCACCTCATCCTTCTCATTTTTAAGTTGAATGGTGGAGCTTGACAATGAATTGCTCCGCGATAACTTCCTCGAGATCCACTGGGAAGTGCAAACTGAGACTCCGCTGGCGAACGGTCCAGCGCTGCCGGCGGGCGGTCCAGAATTGCCGGCGGGCAGTCCAGCGCTGCCGGAATACGGTCCAGCGCTGCCGGCAGATGGTCCATCGCTGCCGGCGGACGGTCCACCGCTGCTAGCGGACGGTCCACCGCTGCCGGCGGACGGTCCACCGCTGCCGGCGGACGGTCCACCGCTGCCAGCGGACGGTCCACCGCTGCTGGCGGACGGCACAGCGCTGCGGGCAGATGGTCCACCGCTGCCGGCCGACGGTCCACCGCTGCTGGCGGACGGTCCACCGCTGCTGGCGGACGGTCCACCGCTGCCAGCGGACGGTCCACCGCTGCCGGCAGACGGTCCACCGCCGCCTGTAGACGATCCACCGCTGCCAGCGGACGGTCCACCGCTGCTGGCGGACGGAACAGCGCTGCGGACAGATGGTCCACCGCTGCCAGCGGACGGTCCACCGCTGCCGGCGGACGGTCCACCGCTGCCAGCGGACGGTCCACCGCTGCTGGCGGACGGCACAGCGCTGCGGGCAGATGGTCCACCGCTGCCGGCCGACGGTCCACCGACAATATATTCCAGATGCTTAATGCATGCATACAACGCATAATGAATTAATAGCAATCATGCATTAATCATCGGGTTATCACCCTTGTCAGATCACGTGCGCGGATCTAGCTGATAAATTACACGCTTGTGCGAAAATTTATCCAAATATTTGCTGAAGCCTAAGTACATTGCACATATTCTGCTTCTAATGCCAACATTCCTCAGGATATACACCACGAATTCCAAAATAAATTGGGCAAAATCTCCAAGATTGCAATGCATATTGAGTATCCTTTCACACCCCCGGTCTTTCCGGCCATATCCTCACACCCCGTCTCGAGGAGGTCGATAGGGACCTCCCCCTATAATATATAAACTATGCGTCCCACGAAAACGAATGAGGTGCCGTCGGAAAACGCTCGATAAGAGGGCCAGACACCATCCACAACATTTTCCCCTCCAAAAGTGACGCCACTAGGGGGCCTAGGTTTTCACGACGTACTTCATGTTTTTGGCTCTGGGGAGTTCATTTTGGGTAGATTTGAGAAGTAAAAATATTTGGAATCAGAAAAGGAAAGCGAAATCGATCAGGACCATCACATTTTTGGCCAACAAAAAATCAAAAGTTAATTTATTGAAATTTCAAAATTTTTAGTTTTCACGTTTTCTTTGATACTCATTTTTCTAATTGTAGAGCGGATCGGAAAACGTTGTTCGAAGTCGACATGCTCCCATAAAAATGCCTATTCTAGCCTTGATCTTGATCTAAGTAATCAATGAAGGAAAAATCTTCCCGTGCGTTTTATTGCGCCCCTAAAGATAAGAAACCGCTGAAGGTTTCAGTAACATGATTTTATCCGTTAAAACGTGACGTTTGGTTGAACATTTTTAGAGGTGATCTCACATGACCTTGACTAACTCGTTGATCCTAAACGACCTGACTTCAAAATTTTGACTCAACATTCCAAATTGACGTAAGAAATGGTATGCCAAATTTAGGCGCGTTTCCGCGCGCCGTTCTTTCCCTATCCGCGGAAAACCTTACGGGGTCGATAACGATCTCCCGAGACAGTGCTGGTTAAGATGTTGTGCCTATCAAGATGATGAGCCTGAACATTCGAATTGGAAATGTTCTTACTTACAATTTGAAAACTGACGAGGTTGCAGTAATTTTCCACATAGTCTCTGTTTCCCTTTTTGAACACTGGTACTCAATTTGCACTGCGCCAATATTCAGCTAGTTTACAACACGAAGAAAAACGCATGGAAATGGAGCTGTTCAAACTTGAGCACACTGATTACAATTTTAGCATATATGTCATCCAGTACTGTGGCTTTTTTCTTCAATGTTTTCTCCAGCTAGCTTTCTGTAACATCTATAATAAATTGTAAGGTTGACTAACCTCCGCCATGGTATGAACGCAAGTGTGTTCATGTGCACTTGAGTTATATTTAGTAAAGCTGGTGAGGGGTGCCTGGTTGACATTACCATGTGATAATCCTCGGCTACCATTTCACCATCTGCCTCCAGTGACTTCATATTACATTTCTGTAAATGAAAGTTGCAGAAGCCACTGAATTTCTGAGCAATTCTTGCCGAATTATCACAAACTAATTTGATGTCATCCAGTGTTTAAGTGGACTGGCATATATCCTAGCATTGCTTGTAGTTATTTTACATTCCTTTAGGTTATCTATTTATGGACATGGTAGCACTGTGCATCTAGGCAGTAAATGTCAGTGAGCTCGTCGCTGAAAAAGCATACCTGGCCAATTTGATAACGAAGGGAGTGAAGCGAGTCACCATAATTTTGTTTCTGAAAGGGCCGAAAGCTAAAGGAGAAATTCCGAGATGAAACTGGCGGAGCTGTCTGGCGGAACTGGAGCATGTCTTTGTTATCTGCCTTTTCCAGTTTATTAAATAGCTGACTGGTTGGCCAGCTTCACGACGAGTCACAAAGAAAATGTTATGGTAATGATTTCGGTGCCCTTTGTAATAATCGAAAAAAAAAATTTAACCATGAACGTTTTTTGTTTGTTTGTTCCCACAACTTGCACGTTATATTTCTGGATCAAATTTGCCCAATGGAAGAGGTGCGCTTAACTTTCTCCCTTGTGAGTGAGAAGTTTTCCGACAGGTATCAAGCATACAAGATAAAAGCAGACGTCTGGTCGTTCTGGACAATGACGATGATTAAGATAATGCTGCCACGAAGCTAGGTCAGGAAGCCGGATACTTTGTGTCAAGAATGGGCTCAATTGAAGAAGAGCAGAGGGAGAAAAGCAGAGGTTGGTGGAAGACGGAAGCTTTTCGTTGACAACATTGACATATGTGATATTGGAGCCCATGATGAACTTGGCGGGATAAGATCCGACCTGCTGTTGAGAAAAGATTGACAAGGAGGAAGACATCCGGGCTTGCATGAATCAGTGCTTGGATAGACATGGAACGAAAAGTGGAAATAATAAAGATCCAAGGAAGACAACAACACCAAAAATCGAAGCAGAAACGTCCAGGATCGCGAATACAACACTCACGCGAAAATACGCCTAGACTTATCATGCAAGACTAAAGTCAATAAGCTGAGCTCAACCCGGAATGCAGTGCTCAAGCAATGGATTGTTCGCAACTGTATGTTCCATCCGTGGGGCAACAAAGGCATGAACAACGAGGTGGCGATGTCATCCCGGATAACCTTCCTTGCGATATCCTGAGATCCTCTGCGATCATCGAGATGGCTGGCCAATTCCGAACGTCTATCAACCAGCAGGGGCAGTCGGCCCTTGTAAGGCACTAAGGCAGTGCCTCACCTGAGTAGAGCTGGGAAGTATTCTTGTATGTTATTTTAATAAAATGATGCTTTCATCCACTGGAAAATGGGAAACTTGAAAAACTTGAAACAAATACGCATTGGTGATTCTCAACTATGGTGAAAATTGAAATTCATTTACATTTACATCATTTGCATCTTACCTTCCGAACAGCTCTATCACCGGTCGGCAGAGGCTAGCCTTTCGTACATTTCGCCATATAATGAGTTTTCGTTTCATAACAAGCGGAGGGCAGGAAGGGGTCCTCCAATATTGTCTGGCAATCGGTGACGTCACATGAGCTTGATTAATGCTCAATCCCGTAGCCGCTCCAGCGAAACATCCGTGTTTTCCACACGACATTTCTGACCTTGAATGCCATCGAAATGGGACAAAATCGGGTTCATTGGAAAGCTTGAAGAATCTTGTCCACGGATATGAGCTGTATTTCCCAAACAGTAGGATTCTTCACCTGAACTCACGCTGACTGCATTCATGTAAACTGCCGCAGGAATCGCGCGGTGCCACGAGTAGTAGTAATGTGATGAGACAAGCCAACTGAAGATCACGGCCGGGAAGGACGGGTGGGAGCAAGTAAGAGATAACTGTTACAACATAATTTCTCCAAACTCAGTGCAGGGGGTAAACAAGGGTGGGGGTACTGGGGGCATGTGGCCCCTTGAGAAGGTGGAACTCATCCGGCCAGGAAAAGACGCCAACATTATATTTAGGCTACCGGCTGATGTACCTATACTGGTTGGAATAGCACACCCTAATCACCCATGTGCAGATACGAAGCCTGCAGCTGGTTTTCAGAATTGTTTTCCATTTTTTATTCATATACGTCTAGACCAGAGGTGTTCCTTTTGTATATTTCTGAACACCAAGTACCCCCTCAATGTTGGCTCTGTCGACTAATAACTTAGCTTGTAACCTGGGATACCATTGAGCATGCACTCGATCGATGAGGGGTTTCTCATCAACTTCATGTATTTTGCACCCAAACAATCAATGACAAAAGTTACAACAATAATAATAATTATGCATATATATAATAAATACAATATGTGTGTGTGTATGTCAGCCATTTCGGGTAATGAAATGGACATATATGAAAACCTAAATGATATATGAATATATGATTTTATTTCCCGCCATTTATATATGAAAATTTCTCAGCAATTTCGGAAGCATTTGAACAGGAGGGATAAGGTCGAAATCCACTGACTTCGAACGATGGTGATAGGTTTGTCACTTTGCAGCACCAAGTTAAGTTGTTGATACTCATCTTACCATAAAATAATAAGAGATACTTATTATATAAAATACTCAAATACTGCTCGAAATCGTCGACCTATTTTTGCCTCACCTCAATTGGGTGCCACGGACCGCCCCAGCAAACCAGGTGATGCAATGTTTATAACATTAATTCATTAGCTGCTTCAATCGTAAGCAACGTCTTGACTGCTTTGGTCACAAAGTGCCAGCATTATTAACATGCGGTTGCGTGACGGAAACTCCTCTCACGTCCAGCCTGTCTCACGGCCTAGATGATTCTGGACAAATTCGCTTCATGTTTTTATGGCAATCTTTCCCACCCACTTACGAATATACACTATGCCGATATTTGACAGCTTTCCGTACATGTAAATCATGTGCTACCCATTGATCCTGCATATGAAGTGTGCTGTCTGTGAAGCATGCTATCCCGCCTTAGTAGCCAGGTCTTTTCAAATATCACTGGATTGGTCAGCGCGGTTATGCGGTCAGCGCTACCTCCCGTGGATTTCAGGCAATTCTGCATATCGAGCGCCACGTAAGCACACCTTGGAACAAATATCACCGACGCCAAGTGGTATAAGGATGAGAAAATACTCAAGGAACCATCATATTGCTTTACGTATACAAATTTGGAGTATAATGGTGGCTATCCGAAACATGTTAATGGCAGGTTAACTCCATGATGACTGATTAGCAAGTATTACGTGCACTGCAGGCCTCAATAATCATTCAAGTTCCATTAACTGATTGATTGATGAATCGATGTTATTAGATTTTGCTCAATTTTGGTTCGGCTATCCGAAAATTGATTGCATACCAAATGCAAAGGATGTTTAAAACAGTGTTCAAGTTCGTAATCAAACAATAGCCATTCCGTATATCCCGATATCTAATGCCATTGAAGATGCCGCAAACTTTGTCAACTCTGATTCCAAATTGACGGGCGTGATAGATGAGGGCTCGTGACTAGAATTCCATCTCCTTCATGCAGATGCCGGCCAGTGGCTCAGTAAGCCAGTAGGAGAACAACAATATCTATCTATCGTATCGCGAGCTTGTGAGAAATTCAGAGGTCACAAATAACGTGGTAGAAAGGGGCGCTGACCTGATCCAGACATTCGTCAGTGACCAAGAACGCAAGCACAGTGCTCAACTACAGTGTCTTCTGCAGGAGGTGGAAGACCATCGACAGATGATCGGAAACTTCGACAGGGTACTCGGGCCACAATGTGGAGCGTTTGTGCTGAATCACCAGGGATGCTGTGTGGATGTACCATGAAACTGTTTTGAATTATGGATGTATTGGAACCTCATGCGATCGATATAATGGAATGATGTTGATGTTGATGTAATGTTTCGGTTTATGTGGGGGATTCGTTTTCAATCGAACGCACACGCATCATACTGCTTTTAAATAGTCTAATTCATCTACTGGACTCACACCTCACTATCGCATGGGGTGAAATGGCATATTCCATGCCGTGGGATATCTCCTTTATCAAAGTTAAGCTCAGGTCAGCTGAAGTCACATCGCACTTGGATGCATGCCAGCGTGTTCCGTTCGCTGTCGGTATTCGTTGATATGATGCCAATTTCAACACGGTTTAAGTAATACTAGTTTTTAAGCACTGTTGACAACAAATCCACCCATATTACTGTCACTATGATTTATGTACAAATGGTACACGATGGAGGCCCCTTCTGTATTGCTACACATTTCCCTTTTGTAACGGGCAAGGGTGTGGTCCTGTAGTGCAGACCGCCCTTCAGTCGGTGTGGTTCAGTGGATACCTCGTGCCCAGTAGTGCGGTCCAGTGTAAATCTCCTGCCACGGAGTATGGTCCAGTGCAGACATCCTGTCCGGGAGTGTGGTCCAGTGGTCCACATCCTGTCCAGGAGTAGACTTATCCCAGAGTTTGGCCAAGCTCAGACCTCCTGTCAGGGAGTTTGGTTCAGTGTAGACCTGTCCGGGAATGTGGTCCAGAGCAGACCGTTCTGGCACAAATTGTAGTCCAATGCAGGGCGCTCAGCCCCAGTGGTTTGGTCCAGTACAGACGGTTCTGTGCCGGAGTGTATTCCAACTCAAACCGTCCTGTCCTGAACTGTTGTCCAGTGCTGGTTGTCGTGGCCCAGATCGTGGTCCAGCGGCGGTGTCCCCCCCCCCCCCCACCGCCGGACGGGTCGATACCCTCCGACCGCGAACCGAGGACACGGAACGATCAGATCTCGCCCGCTCAGCTGCGCCTGTGAGAGTCAAAATAGCGGCGTAAATAGCGGCGGCCGGCGCGATCTGAAGCCGACGCGGCGGCGCTGCATCTCCGCGCCGCGTGCAGGCCTGTCGTGCTGAGCCTGAGATGCTCAGAGGCGGATCCAGGAAGCTGCATCGGGGGAGTGGGAAGTCGCCCAGATGGTGGCAAATTATATGGAGAGCCGCCACTTAATGGTGCATTAACGGGGAGGATGGTGTAATTGAAGGGCCCTAACGGGTCCTTTGGATGAAACAAATCTCAAACGACGGGATGAAGGGGTTGGACGGGCACCCAAACGTTCCTTAGGGGCTCCCTTGTTCAGATCGGAAGTGCGCCACCTCTCCACGTGGAGGATGCACGCTAGCTGTGCTCCCATTTGATCCGCCCCTGTGATGCTGTACAACGACCGGGCACCATCTCAGAACCTGTCCTCGTTCCGCGAGAGGTCTGGGATGTGATCGGGTAGCCTGTGCAGAGAAAATACACTGGTGGCGCTAAGATAAGTACACTTGATCGAGATGTAGAAATATGCAATCCTATATCAAAACTTTTAGTTCTGCGATTGGTTGGCTACATAAGCTGTGCTTGAGTATTCGAACGAACTGCAATGCTTAGTTCGACATAGCCACCTATGAGGCGCAATATTTTAGTGCGGCCTCACTCTAATGCCTACGCCGACAACTCACTTCGAGGTTTTCCAAGGTTAAATTTATCGCCCGGCATAGATTAGGACTACCTCTCGTATGTCTTCGTGCGTTAGTGGGAAGGCCGATCGTACAGTTCTCTCAGTACTAACGATATTGCGACGGCAATTAGCCATTTTTCTTCTTCATGGCTCTCGAACACATGAAACAGAATTTCACTGGCATTTGAAGTATGCTGCACATGGCTCATGCAATCAATTAACGGGGCAATTAGCACAGCTTCTTGGAAACATGCACAAAATCACTCGGGGTACAAGACAACATTGAGGAAATGTCACATCAAGCACGATAGGGGTAGCCTAAAAGGCAACGCGTGCCTTTAAGGGAAATACTGCCTTTAGGAAACGTGTTCACCAGACCAGTTTGAAATTGTACCATGACGTTATTCCGTTGAAACGGTCTTTACTGGGTACATTTAGACTTTGAAGTGTCCCAAAATCCAGTTGTCTATCAGCCAACGTAAGTAGCATACACGATTGCGCGGATAAACACCTTGCACTTAAGCACCATTGCGCTTACATACATTTCCTGGTATGTACACTTATTCCGCTCAGTCTCGTGGGGTCATGTTACACCCACCCTGATGTCGGGTAATCATAAACGGCGGGCGGCAGCGTCCCGAAATTTGGTACATATTTTCAGCACACCAATTCGACATGCTGCGTGCAAAAATGAGGTCAGGTCATTTACGGTCAACGAGTTCATCAAGTTCAAGTGAGACCACTTCCCAAAAAAAGTTCAATCAGTCATTACGCTTTATCGGATAAAGTTGTTTTAATGCACCTTTCAACGTTTGCTTATCCTTCGGGATGTAACAAAACATACCAAACTATTTCCTGAATTTTAGTTTTTGAAGACGTCTTAGCTTTGCATATTCGCGCATTAGGCCTAAAACGCTCTTGCGAAAGTAAGCACTTTTATCAGGCAAATTGAGTTAAAACAACGCCTACCGGTCAGCTGAACACATTATAAAAAACAACTAAAGAAAATTGAAGACTCAAAATTTTCAACCTTTGAAACGTATAAGTTTGATTTTTGGTGGGTATAAAAATTATGGCCATGTTCGAATTCGCCTTCCATTTCTGATTCCAAATTATTTTCGTTCTTAAAATCTCCCCCAAAATGAACCACAAGAGCCAGATACATCTCAGTCGCAGTCCCATTGACCTCCCTAGACACTTCACTTTTTTGGGGGGTCAGGGGTTGGTTTGGTCCCTACTCGTGGAGCACTTTCCGATGACAATACCTTCGTTTTCGTGCAACGCTTAGTTTAGAAGTTAGAGGGGTGTGTAATACCCCCTCGAGATAGTGGTGTGAGGATGTGACCGGAAAAACGGAGCGGGTCACTGAAATTCGTCTCGGCACAGCGATGGTTTGATCTGTTCGACACGGTGATCTGCGTGGAATGGACCGAGCTAGAGATGATCGCTGTTGATCCCAGCGGGACGCTTCAATTTCAAGGAAATGTAATTACCTCCAGATCACACAGAAAGCATTAGCGACTGATAAGCATTGAATAGACCAGTTTGTATCCAAACTGTATTGACCTTTGCTCCTGCAGAAATTTCATTAAAACCCACCATGTTTTCCCTGACCTCGGGGAAAATGGCGCGACGTCTGGCATAGCTCATGGAACATCTTGTGTCCACCTTATGGCTTCTAATCATTTGAAGATATCGTGTCGGGTCAACGAACTATGGCGTCGTCATGGGACATGTCAGGCGTTTTTCGCCGCAATGGTGGATAATGGGCAACAAATCCCATTGTTGCAGAACACGTGATCAGCCCCATGTTGCTCCGCATGCACACTGTGACCAAGAGTAGGCGAGTGCACTCCGCACTCCGGTCATGCTGTGACGAAGCTGGCTTCCGATGGATGCCTCAGCATCAAATTAGGTAGCGAAATCAAACTGTTCGAACTTGCCGGTCACTGTCGACCTCATCGCAGTATCTGGCACTGTTCGCTAAGCTGCTGAACTAGAGTCTATGCAAATATATATATAAACTATAGTATATACAATATATATATATATATATATATATATATATATATATATATATATATATATATAACGTGTCGTATCACGTGGTAATAACGTGGCGATTACGTAAGCTAAATGCATCACGACTAATCATGCGCAATAGTTTGCGCTACCTGCCCCGTATCGTCTTCGCAATCTTTGTTCGACCATGTATTGAGGGAATTTACGATCGACGAACTGACAAAAATAAGAACGATTAAAGACGATAAATCGTCTTTAATTAAACAATGCTCAGTACAGCCTTCCGCAACATTGTCAACTGAGTGTATATAAATGATCTAGTAAATTTCTGACTTGCTTGGTATAGTGCAGTCGAGTGCCGGGTTGGACACGGAGCCATAGCTTTTGTATAACATTTGGTAGCCAAATCGTTGTTGTATATGTAGAAACTTGCCGGCCGCTGTCAGCCGCCTCGAATTGCTTGGCACGGCACTCCGAGCTGCTGAGCCGTCGTCTATGTGCCGATGGCTGGTCGACGACCTCACGTGACTTCCGCCGGGCGTGGCGGGTCACATGGTACGGCCGCCGGTCTGCGAAGTACGGAAGCCCCCAGCGTCCAGGGGTCGCTGAAAAGTTGTCCACGAGGATGGACTGTTACGCCTCTCCGAGCAGAGACACATTGGGTTGACGTCGGCAGGAAAGCGGGCTCAGGACCACCGCCCGCTGTCGACTCAATGGCCAGCTAATAGAAGGCAGTTAGCGGCAGAACTCGCGAACCAATTAGCGTCGGTCAAGGCGAGGCTTCCCCAGATATCACAAGCCGCAGAAGCATGGGGATCCCAGTTGAGGCACGACTTCTATCCAATGCTCAAACTACCAAACGTCTGGACTGGCTAAAGTTTGGTTTTTTTTTTCAGGCGCCGAACCGGGAGAGTGGAGAGGGCTTCGAGAGCCTCCTCAAATTTTCTGGAATAGTGGTTGAATGAATAAACACACACACATATACTTTTGCTGTCTTCTGACACACGTTTCTGATGCCATCACATGACTGCCACCCGTAGGTCATCAAATTATATTATTTTGAGATTGGCCAGAGACGACATTGGCAGGGCTCAACAAAATGGTTTCGTGGTTGTCGTCCAAATCCGGAATAGGCTTGGTGGTTGTCACCTTTTGTGCAAACGATAGCATTATGCTACGTGACCCGGAACAGGGGTTCCCAACCTGAGGTAATGCGCCAGCTTGTGGAGAGGGTGGGGGTGGGGTTATACCGGGGTTTCGTCAAACCCCGAGTATGGAGAGTACTGTGTACATTTGCCAAAAACCTGTGCACATATATCGGCAGGAAATACTACACGTTCTCAACCTTGAAAATGAACTTTGGCTATGAGGCATTCTGAATTTGATACGGGGTAATCACGAGGTTGGCCTAACCCAAAGTGGGTAATGATAGCTCGAAAAGGTTGTGATTTCCTGGACCTATAACAAATTGCGTCGATTACCTTTATACAGAATATCTTGGAGTCAATTTCCTTTCCGGCAATTCGGCGTCGTTATTGTCCAAACAAATATTACACCAAAATAGGTATATTATTTAACACATCCTTGACTGCAATCAAGTTTGTAAACACGAGAAACACCGAAAAAAAACATGATGTTCGCTCACCAACACGCAGGTCAATCTTAAGTACAACTGGATACGTATGTGTGCCCACCAAGTATTCTGCATATGCGGCGAAGTTTTCTCGCCAGCGTCAAAAAACTCAACGGCATCAATGGCATTCCACAAGATCGACCCTAATGTAGCAAGACAACATAAATTAACAATCCAGAGAGGTATGTGCTTTCAGTGAGTACCTCATAGTTGGTATAAACCAGTATGTTAAACAATATTTACAGTTAATCATAACCGTAACAAGGAACAACGCTGTGTGTAGTTTCTACTCATTTTAGTCAGAAAAGATGTACGATTTTCCACACTTATCTCGCTTGTGACGGGCGATCACTTTCCCCTCTACTTGTTGAGACAGAGTAGCGCGCACGAAGTTGTCCAGGTGAGGGTGTTTCTTTAACACAGCCCCGATCAGCCAGTGCGCATGTGGCACGCTTGGTCCGTTCCAACGGATCACTAGCTCTTTTTCGGCGTTTTTGTGGCTCAGTACCCGCGATGAGGTCATGCAAAACACATTTTTTACTGCAGATGCCATACTCTCTACAACGCTTTCCGCTGGGCAAATTAGCCACAACCTCACCACGATCGAGAGGTATGGCATGAACAGCGGGTCTTTTTGGCACCATAGATCCTTGAACAACTTCTAGTTGAATCCAGTGTTCAGGCGTTTCAGCGCACGGAAAGTGGCTTCGATTGACTCCAATGGGATGGGATCTTTGGGAATCAATGACTCCCGTTGTAGAATAGCCAACGCATGTGCTACCTCTGCGACGACGGATGATGTGGGCGAGTTTTGCATCTGCTGGAGATCCGCTGCTTGCCTGATGTGCTGCATGTTCTCCTTCAGCTGTAGGTTGTTGCAGCCCCGCGTCTGCCCTCTAGCATCCACACCGTGCTCCCGACTGGCGCAGTGGTATTCGAGAGCTCGGGTAAATGTGGAGATTTCCTTGACCTGTCAAAGGTTAACATCTCTGTGTAGCCTCGTCCAACACTCAACACACTACATTTTTCTGATCAAATAAAGACCACGAAAAATTGAGACGATACATTATTATGTAAATTACAATATCGTACATGGAATGAATACAATTCTCATTGGCGAATTAGTATTGTACCAATTCGGGAGCTCATCATGAATTGCTATACGAAACAGTCTTCTGTGCCAAAAACAGTTTTATATTCTGCTGTAATACAGCAGACTGAATTACGGAAACACACGTAAATTGTCCATATAACAAAAAAGAAGGTTGAAAATAATTTCACGACCACTTAATTTGTTAGCCTTTTTCTTGGTCACTGTTCATTAGTATCTTATCACTTCTAAGCACGACGCTTTTTTATTCACCTGGTGTTGTTGAAGATTCGAGGCGTATTTTGAATAGCTGGGCCAGGATTCCACCATTTCCTCGCTGTCCCCTTCGTCCAGGACACTTTGGATGTCCAGTGATGTCCTCAAAGTGGGACCACTGCGATGTTTCTCGAGTCTTCTCCGTTTCGGTCCGAAGTCCTCGATCATAGCCTGGTACTTTTCTTGGCGTTCCCATGGCAGATGCTGCAGGTTTTGGAGACTCTTGCTTGCCTTTGAGAGCACGGAATACAGGTCCTGCAGCGCCGCAAGCCGAGCATGGAAACATGAATCTGTAAAAACAAAAACAAAAGAGGAATTAAACGGTTTGGAGATTAAAATATGGAAATGAACTCATGCTAGATTGCTCCATTAGATAATCCATTCTTCTGCGGGTTCTCAAAGCGCATTGCGCAGTCTATGATCAACAAATAAACATATTTTATTTCGGAACGAACTACCTACCATATTTGCTCGTTCACGAAGGAAGGCATTATATACCCTCAAAACCTGAAAATAAACGCTGTATTTTTTGGCACAATCCGTCATCTCATCATCTGCAAGTAGTATAATTGGGATAGAACACGTAGGCTGCTTCTGACGTTAACAAAACAGCAGCATCACGTTGATATCAATTGCTTAGTCTATGTAAAACGTGCGAAGAACTCCATAGTTAAAATGAGTCAACTAGACTAAAACAAGCCACGCGCGCGCCAGCGTGCAAGCGCATACGCACACATACTATGCGAAGCGTGTTAATACCCCAGTTTTGCCTATTCAATATATCTGTGGGAAACAATTATTGATAAAAATTAAACTGACAGCTTTGCATACTTGTTGCGATCAATGTAGCGTACAAAGCATGTATGACAGATATTTTCCTTTTATGAGAAACTTTTTATCGGTTCCCACCCAAAAACATACAAATTATTAATACAATTTATTTAAGAGCATTACCCTTCAGCAGTTCGAGGTCCTTCTGTAGATCTATTGGCTGACATGACCGGTTACTCGTCGTAGTGCCAATCTCTCGTAGCTGGTTCTCCATGGCGGCCTTCAGCACCGGTATGTTTACCGTAAATGCCTCTATGACGTTGGCAGCATATGGCGAGAAGCGAGTCTCGGACCATAGCAGCAGGCCTCGTGGTTCCACCCCAATACGCTTACTCGCCGCCAGGAACGTTTCACGCCCTTTTCCATATGAGAACCGTTTCACGATGCGGCTGATCTGGTCGATCACCTCCTGCACCCACCGACACGATGGCTCCTTCCTGGCACTGTGCTCCGCGAGGTCCAGAAGATGCGCGCCATCCCAAAGGAATGGAACACATGGATGCTTAGAGCGCATCGCATAGTCAGGGTGTTCGGACTGCAGCTTTCTGACAAACTTTCTGGGGACGTCGGCTCCATGGTATTGACCATCTGTACAGATGGCGGCGAGCTTGGTGGTATCCATGATGTTGAGTGGCTTGACGGTGTCCACCCACTCCTTTGCCAGAGAACTACCATCATGCTGGTCCACCACGGGCGCTCCGATCACAAAACTCAGGATGAGCTCGTCACATGGTGCGTCCGGCACAATGGTTATGATGCCAGTTATGTCCACAGTTCTATGTTGGACAGTTACTTTGTCCGCGACAAGACTTACGCAAGGTTCTCTGTCAACATGACGGGCCACACACTCCAGGATAGTAGTACTGAATGCATCCCTGAACCGCTGCATTTGGGTGGCCGAATGGCAGAGATCGCCCATTGTTGAGCCTGTCATATCGCAGAGCACGATTGTCTTCTCGTACATAGTTTGGGCCATTGAGTGCTTCAGGACGTGGTACGCTGCAAGCAATGAGTTTCGGCAAGCACTTTGTATATTCCTCACACGGACCGCCTCCCGCTCCATCTCTTGAGACGCCTTCTTCACGTTCTCTTTGTGCTTTTTAGAGCACACGTGGTGTTTCAGCGACTCTTTCAACCGGCTGAAGGGCTTAGGGATAGCAGCTGGTCTAGGGAAATCTGTACCGGCAGAGAAGGTGTAGTGGCATATGCCATGAGCGTTGGGCTTGCTGGCATGTAAATCCACCGCAAGATCGAAAGTTGGAACACATAGCTTGCACACGAGAACATCACGAGATGGTACTGCGATGATGTGGTGCTCCCATACGGCATCAAGAAGCTTCCATGTCACATGCAGCATTAATGAGCGCGTCAGTGTCACTTGTCTTATTGTGCTGTTCTCTTGGCTCGTTGGTTAACGTCTGCCTGATTTCGAATAGGCTCTGCTCCATTCGGGCCAGTCTCCGTTCCAGCGATGTGCTGACACCTGTAATGCAAAACATTTTCATCATTTAATATCGATTATTTTTCAGAATAAGCTCAGCGTATAGTGTTGTTCTCCTACTTAGCTTTTCTGCTAAAGAACAGTACAGCAGCAAATACGAGAGCCCCTGGAGCATGTTCAGAATAGTTGTATGTCTAAAGTTATTGCTTAAAAGGTGAAAAGGGAACTGTCTTTTTATTTAAAAAAAGTAATACAAAAGTGGTTTCCTTTCCGTCCTGGTTTGCTGCATCGTGCGTTTCCACGTCTTGAATGCGAAGCGGATTTAACACGTGACCCTATGGTGACCGGCTCGGACGCCCTGACATCGGTGCAAAAATCCGTGAATATCTGCCGAAAGAAGCATAATAGCGACATTTTTCACGAACAATACACAGAGAAACGTTTGATGATGTAAAATTAGTTTCTGCAACATCAACCACCCCGCGGTCTATGAGCAACATTATAAAACTTCATGAATTTCGACCCAATTGTCACTAACTCGGCCGTTGGTTTGCTGGTTTATCGAGCTACGACAGCGCAAGGGAGGCTGCGCTCGGCGCCACGGTACACCAAGCTCCATTTTGTAAGACTGTGTTGACACTCACCAAGGTACGACTGTGTTGTCGAACCGTGCAACCATACACACAAGAGCAGCGTCAGTAGAAAAGGTAGGCAAGGGGGGGGGCTGGCGTAGGGGTAGGGCTGGTAGGTAGGAGGGCTGGCGTTCATGTGACCTCGCTCAATGCCTCGGGCTGGGCGATTGTTAACATGACTTGGACAGAGTGGGGAGTAAATATACTTGGCAATCTGACAAACGGCCGGTATTAGAAATCGGATCGAAAATCGCGGCGTTTGTGCATTATTTCTCGCGGCCAGTTGGGTGCTGGAAACTGAAAATCTGAATTACGTATAAACATAAACGTTTCTCTGTGGATTGTGAGATGAAAAGGGCCAATGTCATTTCAGCAGACGTTCACAGTTTTGTCCGTCGATGTTAGAGCTTATGGGCTGGCCACCATAGGATCACGTGTTAAACCCGCCCCCTGTTAAATACCTGCAAACGCACGATGCAGCAGCCCAGGATGGAAAGGAAGACCACAATTCGCAAAAGATTTTTCATAAAAGAATTAACAGTAACATGCAAGGAAAAGTGTGGAACACGATATATTCGGAAACGTAACGTTCATATCAGGAGGTAATTGAAAAAAATGGCTTAGAATGCGATTTCTGCGGGTGGTTTTTTATATGCGCATGTACCAGAATCATGCACCCCTGTCCCCCTCAGTTGTCTCAGAAGTAAAATGAAAGTGTATGAATCTAAAATGGCAAGATCAAAGAGCATTTGTTGACATAATGCTACTGCCAATTTCCATGGGTTTAATGCAATTGGTAGATCCCCAGCAGTATGAGGAAAATATTCTCAATTTATCTACATCATATACAGGGCGTTTCTTAAGTTTGTACCACACCTTTTTTTCGCTACAGCTCGCATACTTGGCATTATATACCAATGAAACTAGCGCCACAGGACAGCCCGATCCATGCAGTTATATGTTTCACGAACGTATGAAATGTTTCCGCGAAATAACACGATACCAATAGCATGTATTTTTCTTAGAACTGGTAAAGCACTACTCACCGCAGCCACGCTGGAGGTCATTAAGTGGAATTCTTTAGCAGAACTAAACCAGCCTGAGCTGTTTTTGTATTCCTATATTATACCGATATGCTGGGCCGAAAAGGGTTTAATTCATATCCAGGCAGTATGCACACAAAAACATCCAATGCACCCTAATAGGCTTGCTGGTTGCAAATAGCATAGAATACCGATTGACCAATCCTTTTTTTTATAGACTAGAGCGAAGCATAGAAAGTTTTTTGTTGCCTTGGAATGTAAAATATCGTTGAAATGAACAACGTTTCCGATTCAAGGACATAATTATGATACAAAATCATTTACTAGGAGACATATGTCTATTAGAGGTCACCAGAGGCTATCTGAGGCAGGTGCGCGCACAGGATTTCGTTTCGGGGAGGTCAAACTGTCGGCTTTGGGCAGGACTGGATATCGCTCTTCGGGACGGGGGTTCCAAGCTGCAGGGGTCAATCAGGGATGGGGCCCACTGCAGTACAGGGGGCCCACCATTTCAGGCACGCCGCCAGGAATGATCTGAGAGGGGGGTGCGTAGCTCCCAAAAGGGCCCAAGTTCAGCTCCAAAAGGGCCCACTCACTGGGCTCTCTGGCTGGCTCAGATGTGTCTCTCGACGAATGCTGTTTGCATATTATCCGCCAAATTATGATGGCCAACCTCTCCTTCAGGGGGGGGTATACGAGTGGGAAGCGATGATTTTAGGCGCAGCACCTGGACGAACCTCTCTTTCCTGGAGGGAAGGGGTGGAAAGTGATATCCAGGGCAGCACTTTCAAGACCCCCTTGGAGGCCTAAGGGGTGGGGGTGCGCCCTCCTTGGATCCGACCCTGGTTAAGGGGTGTCAGAAAATACAAATAAGTGCTGAACCTATCCTGTTTTTACTCAGAAATTTATACCCTCATTCCATGGGCATGATTCCATCAAACAGGCCACTATAAACATTTTAACCCGCGCCCCACTGGGAGGGGGGCAAAATCGGCCACCCCTCAGGGATTTTCGCGATAACGGAAAAACGGCGGCGCGCAGCGTTGCCAAACTTAACACCTTTCCCCCCATCATTTCCACACATTTTGTCAAATTTTGGTGTCGGAGCCTTATAAAGTTAGGTCACATGGTCATGTCAAGTGACCTCACCTCAAACTCACATTTTGGGAGGTCTAGGCAATGTTTTTCCGAAACGACCGGAAAACAGCGGCACGGAGGGCCACCATTTTTGTGCCCGCCTCATACCTAATCTTTTGCGCAACCCTTCTGATTTTGTTTACCCCAGGTCATCTCGGGTCACGGCTCCAGGTCACGTCAAGTGAACTCAGTATTCGAAGTAGCGCCACTCACAGAATAAGCAATCGATTGATTTAAAACTCATAGTATGTCATGAGGCCACTAGGGACTAGAATTCTGCTATTTCGGAATTTTGGTATCAGTGACCTAAGGTCGGGTCATTTCTGCTTCTCCCCATCATAAGCCTACGGGGAATATAAATTTTTTTATTTTTTCAGAGGAATGGGCCAATTTTCCCAAGATCATGTTACCCTGCACTAGTATTGATGATCCAGTTTACATTTTTGCTTAGTGGTCCCTACAAGGTCACCTGAGGTCAGCAACACGTTTTTACTGATAACTTTTCACAGAGTAACGATACAGGCGTGGAATCATCGCCATTGTGTTTGTCTCGTGAAGACGCTTTCAACGATATACAACATGAAATACCTAGGTCAACGGGTGACCTTGACTTGAAGCCAAATTTGAGATTTGGCCTAACCAGGTCATGCCATATATTGTTGAACGCCTCTCGATGAGACAAACACGATGGCGTGTGAATTTTCGCTTTATCATAATTATATAAAAAGTTATTCACAAAAAACGTTTTACCCATAATCGCCGGTTTTGACCTTTGATGACCTCTGGAGGCTAAACTATTGACCTGAGCCAAAATCTGATCGCACCAAACCGAAAGCATTTTTCAAGAGCCTTGTGGCGGTGTCCGTTTCTTCTTAGCTATCATAGATCCAGAGATATATTGGGGTATATGGGGGCAGATCCTGGATTTAGCCAAATTTGACCTTAGAGGGCCTCGAGTGACCTTAATATTGACCTGAGCTGACAAATGACTGACATATCTTTAAAAGATCCTGTCACGGGCTATCTAACGGTATAGGATTTTTCCTCCTACTCCCCATAGGAGCCGAGTTAGACTGGGGGTAATATTCCCCCCCCAGTGGGGCGCGTTCGGCTGAGGACCCCAGTGGGTCACGGGTTAAGCTGAGCTATCATGTTTTAAATGTTTTATGTTTTAATTGAGCTATCTAGGTCACATTTATGTTATACTGAATTAGCTGAGTGCTTTAAAAAAATTATTCAGTATTTCTTGTGCCAGCAAATAATAATGACCATGCAGTGGAAAGCTCAGTGGTTCCAGGCATGTCAAACAATAATTACATAAGTTGGGGTTCGCATTGCAGTTTGCAACCATGATTGATCCAAACCTTCGCAGCCATAGCCCAGGATACTTTAATGACATTTTCTGGAGTAAGGTTCTAAGCACTGTTTTGGGCCTAACTTACCTCTTATAGTAGGTATAGCATGTAATGGAGTTTAAATTCCAAATAATGAATTGAACACCTCTATGGCTATGTGAACAGTGAAACAACAATGACAAAACATAGGAGACTAAACCACTTCAGGATTCTTTGGCATTTGAACATGCAACATATGCTCATTGTAAGCTTAATGCCTGACCAATTGAGCTACCCAGCTATCCTGAATACCCTAATGTGAAATACAAAACAGATACATACCTTCTGGTTCCATTGGGTCCACCCCATTGCCTGCTGGCTTAGGGACATCAGGATCATCCTCTACTTCAGCTGAAGTAGGGTTGTCCAGATTGAAGGTTGGTGGGTCAGTCTCGAGCACAGTGTCTGAAAGAAAAACTAGATGGTGAAACTTTTGAGTTACCTGTGATAAATACACATAGATTGTTTGATAGAAAAGATATATACAGCACCTAGGTGGTTTGCCTTTTGCCACGTAATGGATTTATAACATGGAATTGGATAAAATGCCAGTCTCAGTTATGTAAATTGTCTACTTGAGGCAGAAGAATTGCTGTAGATTTTAGATAAATTTGTAGGCATTGGTTTGCTCAAACAAATTTGGTAAATATCTATCCCATAGATGACATCATAACAGGCACGTCATCAGCTGATCCATTGACCCATTTATTTTCATATATTACTACATGATTTTTAGAAGCAGTGACCAGCAGCAGCAGTGCCAATGGGACTATATTCATAGCTAACAGTAAGCAATCTGTTATCCACCTATCCCACATTTTGCACACATTTTCAACTATTGCACACCTTCTACGGCATGGTATGGTAGCACATTATTTCATGTTTGGAGACAAGGATGGAAACACTGATGGAAGTGGAGACAAGGGATTGTGCATGGTTCTGAAATTCGTTTTGAGACAGGTGGGAATTATGTAAGCACTGAGCAAAAACCGGGTAGTTAGGAAGAAAAACCCTTTGGTTTGTGTTTATTATCTGGTATTAAAGCAATAAAAGCATTCCTTCTCTGGTATTGAAGCAATATAACTAAAAACAGGGGCTTGCGAACCATACTGGTTAGTCCAAACCATCTCAAGTGAGGTAAACACAAAAAACAGGGATTTCCACTTAAAATTATGAATTTCAGGACACTGGGATTGTGTGTGCTGTGTTGTGATGTATGCAGTGGCACACCCATAAGGGCCCCCTCTCTTGCTTCTGGAGGGTGCTATAGCGACTTTAGCCCCCCTCAGGTTGTGCCGCTGGATGCATGTGTCAATATATGGCAATAGTTGTAAACCTGGGTTGAAAATTCAAACTATGGTTAACTTGTTAGTCACAAGACATTTTGTCTGTATTTAGGTTCATCATAGCCCAATATATCCAGCCTGATATAAACCATTGGTTTTTGGGGCACACCTACCACTACTTCCTTGGAGGAACTAGCACATTTGTTACCTAAACAATGAAAGTTTGACCTAGGTAGGTAGGTATCTAGCTTTGTTTGCATTTCTCACATTTTAAGAGCCCAATTTGAATTCAGTGCTGGTGCCTATGACCTCCAAAATACTACAAGGCATTAGGGAACTCATGTGGCTGATAGGATATTTTGCATGCTTATGTTATCCCAGCACTAAATTTAATGGTCATCCCAGTGCTGAATTTGCAAACTGAGGCAAATGAAACTTACAATGCATGATTTTGGTGCTGCTGGTGTCCATACATGTGTAGTACGAGTGTAGCACATTTTGGAATCATAATTGATGCTTCCCTAACTAATGTCAATCACTGCCCTCCAGCCATACCAGAAGTATAATTTAAGCCAGAGTGGCTTAAATTAATTTATGCCAGCCAGTTTAAACCATGGTTTAAACCACCAGGTGGCTAAAATTCGCCATCCCTATATTGTATGAATTGCCACCAACTGCAGTGCAATGCCTGCTGAGTAGGTACCTACACACCAAAATATATTTTCTAATTACCTTTAGGTGACTATATTTTACTCAAATGTAATTCATATACCAAGATTTTCACCTGAGCTTGATGGTTGATGATCCAGTGCTGGCTTGCAACTTGCAAGTTGCAAGTCCAATCAAATCGCCTGCCAGGGCCAAAATGGCTATCTTGCAGTACTCTTAACACTGGTAGACCTGGGTGCTTGACTTTTGAATGTTTGTAAATGCTCTGTGCAGTACCTTTCCAATCGCAATGTCCACATCTACAGGATGACCTTACTCTCTTTGTCACCCTTACACCCTGGCCCTGAATAGTCTGGTCTGGAGTCTGTTTCAGACCGAACCACTTCATTTGGTCTCATATAAGTCCAAAAACGAAAACAATTGTTTGATTAACACTCCAGAGAATTCGAACTTGGTAGTTTTATCTTGCCGCACCATTCACCACTCATCAGTTACAAAGAACCGTGATCAATTACCTATTTCACTCTTCGACGCACATCGTCGCGTTTAAAAGGGAAATGGAAGGATTTGAACGCGAGGGAATTCGCGTAAAAGAATGACATTCTTCTAGATTCTTTCCAACGATTTTAATGAAATTAAAAATATTGTACATCCTACATGAAAAAAGGATTCAAATTGAAATTGTTTTAAAAAATCAGCTAATGTTATAAATTATTCATTACTTAACGTAGGTCTAGTGTTGTTTTAGTACCAGTGGTCTAGGCGCATGCCTCCAAAGCCGCTGAATATACCATAGATGGGTACTTCTGTAACGCTGCCATCGAGCATCAAGTGGAACCGGGACGGAGGACAACCACCGGCGACCAGAAGGCATGCCATTGGCTCTGCGCTAAACGGGAGACAATTTTATCGTCGGCGGTCGTCTGAACGATGGAATGGTTGTCTCGACGATACTTTGTTGCCGTTGAGTCATTTTTTTCCCGCTGAGCGTACTAGATACTAGATACTAGAAACCCAAAAGCGTACGATGGGAATGAAGAAATGGTAGCGTGGCGGTGGGTGGTAGAGGTCTGCACGGTTTAACATTTCTAGAGGTCTGCACGGAAGGGACATTTCCAGTCACGGTCCAATCCGATTCGTTTCAATCCTGCGCACCATGACACGGATATCGTGACGTAGTCAATTTTATGTATAGTAGGTACAATTTATATGATTTCACATATAATATTTCTAATGATATGGAATTGTGGTCGCCAAAAGTCCCCGTTCGTGGTTGTCGTCCACGACGACAGAACGATACAATTTTTTAGCCCTGGACATTGGTCCAAAACCTTCGAAGTTCCGCCGTCTGGAATAGTTGCTACAGATCAATGCCAATATTGGGGTGGCTGCAGTTTAGCTGTAGAACGTTTATCAGTTAAATGCTTGAGCACATCACCCCGTGCTCGTTGTTTGAGATTCATCCATGCGTTGTGGGCTGAATGGTGCTGCCCTCTGTTGCGCTGCGCTGTTCGAATGCCTAGCTGTTCGGCTGTTTTGTGAAACCTTGGATGCGTATGGAGCCGGTTGGGAGATGTGCCTGCGAGCATTTGTTCATTGGCAGCAGAGGTGCTGCTGCCGTTTTTCGTTGCGCGCCGTGTTCGTACCGAGGTGTCGTGTGTTGTTTTGTTGGCGAGGCCGGTAGGGGAAACTGGGCGTTGGCCGAAGGTGGTTGTGGCTTAATACAGTCTGTGGTACTTCGAGTTCTCTTGAGACAAAGGAACAGGGAATATAAATCCAGAACACTCGCTACATTGACCCAGGCAATTCCCGGAAGTTGTCTACGAGTTGTTTGTAGCTCCTCGAAGTGAGGTTTAGAGGTGGACCACCAGCTGGGCTTCGTCTTAGCCTTCAACGGCGAATTATTTTTAATAAGCATGACAATACCACTGAGTATATTGTTCGGCTGATCAGGATCGCAAGGCCACCGCGTAATGCGAACGTTTTACTTCTAACAATTGTTCCCGCATGTTTTCGTGGAGTTATTTCAACACGATTTCGAGTTGAAAATTCACGGGTTTCATAGCTCTGATGATGCAAACGGTTCAGAAATAGCATGCGAAATGCTTGGGATATAGGTATATCCCAAGCATTATCAGTTAAATGCTATAGATATAGCATTTAACTAATAAGTGGGGACCACCATCCCGTGCACGGGACTACGGCTAAACTGACTTCAACCGAGGCAACATGGAACACATTGCCACCTCTATGTTATGCGCAATTTGTACTATATATTTTGCGTTACCGAATGCGATTTATTCCACGTCTGCAAGTTTATCAAAGTGCTTCCTGCTTATTTGGCTTCAACTGTGGCCACGTGCTTAATATGGCCTGTGTAATTGCATATGTTATTGGATAAATAATCCTCCTAAATTGTTGGCTGAATGTGATGAAATGCACGACAAGAGCACCGAATGAACTTTGGCTGTTGACTGGATTCAATTATCAAAGTGGTTCACATTATATCACGGCTGCTCAACAAACGACATGCTTCTCGGCGTTTGGAACAGTTGCTAGTAGTTGCGGTCCTGTCAGTAGTGAGATCGCATATATAAGTGGAAAGATTCTATCTCATAAACCGGAAAATGGTGTACCACAGTACTCCACCATATATCATAGCTGCTTATAACTTTTTCATTGATAATTTAGGCTATGACAGACCACAACTTTTTGCGATGCGAGTGATTTGACCTTCATAACCGGAAAATGTCACATCAATTCACTGTGTAGCAAGCTGTTGATGCCTGTTGTTTTGTTTATAGGTTAGGCCATGCCAGGGCACATACTCGTGCCATCAGCTCTCGGGCATCCTGTGTCCATTTTATGCACAGTAGAATTATGCATAGCCGATGATGCAATATAAGTGTTTGGTACCGACTCGCCGTCACGTGATTCGATTCACCCTGCATTGACCGGGCTCCTCAGCCACACGACATTGACCTGTGGTGATAAAATATTACTCTCGGAATTCTGAGATCTCCGAACAAGAGATATCTGAGAAATATCTCTAAACGATTTGGTCGATTTTGAAAATTCAAGCGCCAATCGATAGCGCCCTGGCTGGTGATTCCACAGCGATGTACACGTTATATTCACGTCGGTATATAAATACCGACGTTAATAATATAAAACGTTATGTCACAGGTCACATTTTAGGTCATAGGTCACATTTGCCAAGGTTAAGTCTTCACAATGTGAGGTATATATAATTTCGCACTCTCTCGACCATGAAGTGTATTTTTAAACAATGTATATATATATATATACATATATACATGTATATATAAATATATATATATATATATATATATATATATATATATATATATATATATATATATATATATATATATATATATATATATATATATATATATATATATATATATATATATATATATATATATATATATATATATATATATATATATATATATATATATATATATATATATATATATATATATATATATATATATATATATATGCGCGTTTGTGTTTGTGTGTGTATCAGCACTATCATCATCATTTTAATTATGCCATTATCTACAGATAGTTTGTTCGGTAATGCGAACGTACGGTACGTGCGTAAAGTGGGCAGTGAATTCCAGCACTCATACTCTTTAACCCGGCTATGACGGGATAATGCAATCTGCCCCTCTCCCAGTTGAATTTTCCAGATAACTTGGCAACACGATGCGATACCACTACCGTATTTTCAATAGCTGGCAAGAGTCAATTCTACACCACTCGCAGAAGGAAAAAAGATTACGGTCTTGCTAGGTCAGGTGTTGAATGATGCAAAAATGATGTCATGTTGGCCGATTTGACAAAAAACACACACACATATATATATATATATATATATATATACATGTGTGTGCATATATACATACATCTATATATATATATAGATATATATATATATATATATATATATATATATATATATATATATATATATATATATATATATATATATGTCTATATATATGTTTATATACAAGTCTTCGCATATGTGTACATTTTCCTTCGTGGAAGAAATTGATGATGAATTAGCTATACCACATGCTTTGACCAGGAACGTAAGCAGAAATTTTCCAATGAGGTTGTTGTGAAGGGCGACTGATCTACTCCAACAATTTCTAAAGTCCTTGTATTTTGGCAACTATATTTCCAGAACGGCCTAATTTTTCATGAGGACAAACATAGCTTCCCTTCTTTAATCCTCATGGAGATCCGAATCGTCGAATCTCTTCCCTCTTCCGAAATCGGAAGTGAACCTGGCAATGTCATACATCAGGAATGCAGACCACCTAGACACGTATATAGATTCATGATGCTAAATCTTCATCGGAAAAGACGTCGATTTGTTATTCGGTAAGGGGCAAACAAACGTTGGTGATGGACGGTAGACTATCGTAAGGGCCTATGCGCAGTAGTAGGGTTCTGCACATGTTCGTAGGAGCCTGCATACGTTTGCTAGAGCCCATACACATTTATCAAACTTGTGGACATTAGCACTGCCCTTCAGGTATTAGTAAGCTCACGTAGACGTCCACAAGGGCCCTTGTACGTTCACAAGGGCCCCCGGACGTTCGTAAGGACCCGTTGGCATCTGTATGTGCCCGTAGACGTTCGTAAGGGTCTGTAGAAATTCGAAAGGTTCCATAGAAATTCGAAAGTGTCCATGGACTTTCGTATGGATCCGTTGTGTTTCGTAAGGATCTGTAGACATTCGTAAGGGTCCGTAAACGTTCGTAAGAGTCAGTCGACTTTCGTAAGGTTTCGTACACGCCCGTAAGTTTTGCAAAGGACGGTCGACATCATATGGGTCCGTGAGTGTTTGTAAGGTCTCGTAAACGTTCTAAGAGGCCTGACAGCAGCCATAAAATTTGTTATTGGCCTATCTCCGCCATGGTGATCTCGAATAAAATTACGTACTGATTCATGGTCAAGGGCCTGCAAGAGTCCCAAGAGGGGCGACCGCTCCTGATTTTGGCTTTGACTACGTCGCTGGCTTGGACTGCCTGGCGTCGGTTTCTGGCTACGACAATTAATCTCCAGCCCATTCTCCTGGAAGAGCCGAGTTCGGGAAAGTTATGGCAGAATTCAGAATTCAACAAACGGTTTTTAGTTCTTGGAGCGCTCACCGGCCCTTTGCTTAGTCAAGGTGGCGATAGCACATGTAGCAACCTGCTCGCCTGACAACGAACATTGAATTGGAGAGTGCATTGCCTGATGCACATTGTGTCATGCTATGCACATGGAATTCCTAAATGGAACACCTTTCCGCCTTGATAATCTAAGTCAGTTACACCAAATAGACATTCAATTACAGAGATGCGATCTGCCAAACAGCGTCATCTATCAAGATACACCAAAGGTGGTCGAAAACAACGGACTCTCCTGGGGTCGTAAGTGTAATTGCTATCTGTCCAGAGTATCACTTTCAAAAGTGAAAAATGGCTGACGAAGCGCCCATTTCATCCGACTCGCCGTCTGTCACCATGCTAATCCTTCAGTTCGTCTGGCTCACCTGGGAAGTGGGTAGCGAGATGGAGCAGAGATGGAGATGAAGCCTAATCTGTGGAAAATGAGGCTCCAAGTGGTGGTCGCGTTCGCCAGACTCCTCAGTCGACAAAGGAAGTTTCTTGTCATCGACTGAAATGTTATCCTCCAACTGCAGACTGTACTCGCGTACGGTGCGTTATCCTCCAACTGCAGACTGTACTCGCGTACGGTGCGTTATCCTCCAACTGCAGACTGTACTCGCGTACGGTGCGTTATCCTCCAACTGCAGACTGTACTCGCGTACGGTGCGTTATCCTCCAACTGCAGACTGTACTCGCGTACGGTGCGTTATCCTCCAACTGCAGACTGTACTCGCGTACGGTGCGTTATCCTCCAACTGCAGACTGTACTCGCGTACGGTGCGTTATCCTCCAACTGCAGACTGTACTCGCGTACGGTGCGTTATCCTCCAACTGCAGACTGTACTCGCGTACGGTGCGTTATCCTCCAACTGCAGACTGTACTCGCGTACGGTGCGTTATCCTCCAACTGCAGACTGTACTCGCGTACGGTGCGTTATCCTCCAACTGCAGACTGTACTCTCGTACGGTGCGTTATCCTCAAACTGCAGACTGTACTCGCGTACGGTGCGTTATCCTCCAACTGCAGACTGTACTCGCGTACGGTGCGTTATCCTCCAACTGCAGACTGTACTCGCGTACGGTGCGTTATCCTCCAACTGCAGACTGTACTCTCGTACGGTGCGTTATCCTCCAACTGCAGACTGTACTCGCGTACGGTGCGTATCAGCATTGTGTGGTACGATTCGGGCACGTCACATGCTGCCAGCCTTATCTGACGAGGTGCGTTGCGATGTTGAAGGGAAGTAAGCTGGCTTTCACGGATGACATACAGGCCAGTCGAATTGAACACAAACAATAGTGAACCAGGTATCTGAAGGGTGTTTATCGTCATTACTTTGAGGAAGCAAACATTTTATGATAGCGTGCGATTAATTGTCCTCACACAATAGCTGTTATTATGGAGCTGCATCGAGCCCTCCCATCTACACATGTGATCTAAAGCAGACATGAGTTCCCCACTCAACGAAGACATGCTCAACGCAACCGACCACAGCGGACGTAGCTATGTTCCAGTGACCCGTCACGCATCGGCTCATGCGTGGCGACACGACACGCCAACCGCAGTCAGTGACACGCGCGACCAGAGTTTCCGCAACGCCGCAAGTCGAGTCGAATGTGCTAGCACTCGGCGAGCGGGTAAATCTACTGTCGCACATGAGTCCTGCGACTCGTCCCCAAGAACACGCTGTGAGGAGGTGCGCTAGGAGAACGGAAGTGTCAACACTCGGGTAGCGGGTGTCGACATGAGTCAACACTCGGCGAGCGGCGGGTAAATCTGTCGTATGCGAGCCCTGCGACTCACCCTCTAGCAACACACCGCGAGGGGTGCTCTACGGCGCCGGAAGCTGACTCGTGCCTCGTCACGCATCTCTCCGCTCGAGATCGAGTCGTCACGTCGTCACGACGGAAAAACACGAGCGGAGGTGGAATAACACGTGCGGAGGTGTAAAACACGTGCGGGGGTGTAAAAATACGTGTGGGGTGTAAAAACACGGGCGCGCCGGCCACAGAAGCCAGCCAGGCTAACTCGTGATGTTATGATGGTCCGTGGGGTCGCCCACGGCCCTGGCGTGACTTGAGCCCAGACGACCGACCCCATGAGTCGGGATTGCCGCAGACGGCGCGGTGCATTCGACCCGCTCCGTGGCTGACCCCGGTATTAGCTGACCCCGACATCAGCTGACCCCGACATTAGCTGACCCCGGTATTAGCTGACCCCGACATTAGCTGACCCCGACATTAGCTGACCCCGACATTAGCTGACCCCGACATCAGCTGACCCCGACATCAGCTGACCCCGACATTAGCTGACCCCGACAGGCTGTCAGCTGTCGCCTGTCAGACACCCACGCCGTGAGTGATACTACATGTGATACTACATGTGCCCTGAGGGCGATACCACAGATCCCCGAGTCTGGCGGCACAGATGGTCTGTGAATGAGCCGACCAGCCTCCGTGGGAGATACGAACGAAGGCCTCCAGGTAACTTGAAGAGATGTTGGTGATATGAATATGCGTATGTAAGCTGAACATGCGTTGGCTATTTCAACATCTGTAGGCAACCCGAAGATATATGGGCGATCTGAACATGCGTAGGGAACGTATGTGGGTGATTTGAAGATATGCAGGTGATATATGTCGATGTTCTGACACTCTGTATGATCCCAACATTCTGTAACTGACCTAACTTCTTAAAGATTATTTGAAGATCGTAAGCAACATGAACATCAGTAGAATATCATTATATTATTGATTGATTGTGACTATTCCCTGTATACAAATTTTGGGAAAAAAAGAGAAAAAGTTAAATTTGATTACATGGCTAGATGTGGTTAGCAATGTATGCACAATTTATATCTTAGTAAACTATTGGAGCCAATGTAGCCTATAGATCCATACGTAATTCTAAAACGGAGTGCAGGCAAACTAACATAGGTAATGTGCTCCTCCAAGGTGCTTGGCACGTCGAAACTGGCTGGAAATTGCAACTACGCTTGCTATCATTGAAGGTTACGTTTATGTTGATATTGGCATTTCACATCACGGACATGTGCCCTTTGAAAATTTTGTGTAGTGTTCGATTGCTTGGATTTATGTCCTTAGATGGCTTGGATTTATGTTTCTTGGATCGCTTGCATTTCTGACCCTCATTTGGCGTTTCTTCGTTTCTGAATATAATTGAGAGCCTGTCGTTCACATGAATGCCTTCGTGTGCATTGTCTGCCTACCTTCCTGCCCATGTTGCACCTGGCTTTGCACTAACGAAAGCTTTGACTCACACCCACCTCCCTGCACTCTAGGTGCCTCACCTAGGGACACTCGCTGCTGGGAAGGCTCTCAAGCATCAGGAAACCATCAGCAAGCGTGACACCTTGACGATCACATCGGAATCACACTGGAAGATCAAACAGTCATGCGAATCTCGTCAGAAGCTCTTCAGCCAGTCACATCTGAAATCCATCGGACAATGGGTTCGGCTCTTGATGGGGATTCAACTTCCGGTTTGAATCCGATCCGATTGTCCGACTGAATTTTGGTCAGTATAACATCCAGACAGTCCGATCTTTCTGATCAGATTCTGGTCGAAATCTGATTGGAAGCTGGTCGAAATTTGATTGAAATCTGATCAGATAGTTCTATTACATAAGTGTGATTCGTTGAAGCCGATCGCATATCGGGTATTGGTTACATTATTTCGATTTCTTGAAAATTTATCCACTATCGTTTTGCTTGCTCGTGTAATGGGGAATTTGAACACTGATGATAGTCGTTTTATTTCGCGACATTTCGCCGTAGCATAGCACATCTTCTATCAACGTAATCAGAATGGTATCGACTATCGATTCCATAAAACTCTCGTGCTACCTACCAAACGTGCTTTCATTGCAGTGCAGCATGACCACACATGGGGAAAATATACTTTCAACCGCAGCCGCACTAAACGCTCGGACGGTGGCCTGGAAAGCCATCACATATAGTAAGGCTACCCTAGTAGCCACATTGTGTGTCCACAGTGACCAACCGCTCACATCAGAGAAGGGCTTCCATGTGCGTGGTCTCCTCTTATAGCACTTGTGCATGCGATGTTTTTTTTCGTGTTTTGCACCTTGTACGGAAATCGTTTGAAGTGGCAATATGTGGTAGATCTTGCCAAATTTGCTGCTGCGCATCAGGTCAAACTAGCTCAAAAGTTTCCCGAAGCAAATATATTACTATTCCAGCATTCTTAGAAATACAAGTGAAGACGCCAATACAGACAATGTGTGATTCTGTTGCTTCTGCAACACATCTGCTGGTTGAAATAGGACAGCTTCCTGCAGAAGTGGTACATACATAGAGCGAAATCCATACAGGAAATCGGTGTTCTGCTCGACACTGTAATTTGTGGACTTATTGATGCGGCTTCACTCTGTCTAAAACCAATGACAATAAATTATCCTTACCACAAAGAGCTCAGAGAAAGTCTTGACATTCTGGAAAGCATGTGATTTGATACTCGCAGAAGGACAAAAATGTGCCACTTAGAAGGGTGGGAAAATCCTGCCAATGCAGTGATGAGCCTGTGGAAGGAGTTGCAACGAGAAGGAACTAAGTTGCTGTTGACCAGCCGATTACATCATGATTGGCTTGAAACGTTCTTTGCGCCGGAGTATCGGCGATTCCGATAATCCTTTGTGTCGAAGGTTCATGCATGGTTATAGAAACCATTTCGTCAACGATCTCTTGAAATTTGCAGGCACCAATTGTGAAATTGATGGGGATGAATACACCACAGCTCTCGTCAGTGGGCGAGAAGCGTTGGTGTTGTGAATTATGCTGGTTGGGAATGGACAGTCAGCAGACCTTTTCATCCTCCGCACTCAGCAAGCGCATCGGAGGGAAGAGGTGGAATCCACCTACGCCTCCAGTTTGTCGACGATACTCATGATCGGCCAGGGATACTGTAATGAAACGTGAATTCGTTATAAATTATATATGCGTGCTCTAAAAATTTGGAACCACTTGGTCCATAGAAAATGTGAAGTGCAAAGTCGGCCGTCCGCCCACCCTGCCGTCCGCCGTCCGCCGGGTGTTCAAGGTCACAAGGTTTCCTCGGTGCGGCGGAGCGCTGGGGCGGTGCGGCGGTCTATCTCGACCTCTTTCATCCTGAAAGCAGTGACCCAGGACCGCGAAATTGATACTGCATTAAATTAATTGCAGCCATAGCCTAACCTTGGTACTTTATGGCTCTAGCTTCCATAGTTTCCGGGATCTTAACGGAGGCGGGATGCAACTCCCACCCTCACCCGAACGCCGCGGCTGCGTTATGTGAAGAAATTCACATAACGTGAAAAGCATTCACACGAGACTTTTCGGGGCTCGTGTGAATATTTCCTGGTCTGTAGATGGTGCAGTCTCTCATGATTTGCAGTGCACAACGCCTTATTTATTGCCCTATATTCGCCGCTCTTGAAATTTCCAAATACGATTCAGCAAACTTATCCAACCCTTCTTAACCATTCTTCTTCTTCTTAACCATTCATTCTTCACCATTTATTCTTAACCATTTCTTCTTAACCATTTCTTCTTAACCATTTCTTCTTAACCATTTCTTCTTAACCATTTCTTCTTAACCATTTCTTCTTAACCATTTCTTCTTAACCATTTCTTCTTAACCATTTCTTCTTAACCATTTCTTCTTAACCATTTCTTCTTAACCATTTCTTCTTAACCATTTCTTCTTAACCATTTCTTCTTAACCATTTCTTCTTAACCATTTCTTCTTAACCATTTCTTCTTAACCATATCTTCTTAACTATTTCTTCTTAACCATTTCTTCTTAACCATTTCTTCTTAACAACTTATTTTTAACCATTTATTATTAACCATTTCTTCTTAACCATTTCTTATTAACCATTTCTTCTTAACCATTTCTTCTTAACCATTTCTTCTTAACCATTTCTTCTTAACCATTTCTTCTTAACCATCTCTTCTTAACCATTTCTTCTTAACCATTTCTTCTTAACCATTTCTTCTTAACCATTTCTTCTTAGCCTAAACGTCGTACAAACAGGACCATTTCGGCGGTTTAATGATTTCGTCAGTACGATCCTATGTATCTATAGAGAAAATGGAACACGTTTGTGTAGACAATTATCAGTAAGTTTTTCCAAAATTTTAACTAGCTAAATTATCCAGTGGGTGTAGGAAGACGTCAAGGACTCGGGAAGACAAAATCACTGGAACAGAAGAGGTAAATTTCAGTTAGATAAATAGGCCAATGTATGTAGCAAGACGGCAACGGCTCATCCGATATTCGACACCGGCAGAGCGTCGGAAATTCATTTAGCCGATTTACGAATTCGTTTAACTATTCTTTGAAGAGATGGCATACGTAGCTTGCAGTGGACCAACATAACCTTGAAAGAGGTCTTTAGGAGCTTCTACTTTCCCATGGGGTAATATGAAGTTGTAGAGAGGATAAGTTACGTCAGATATAGACCACCTGAACATGAAGGGACGGAGAGGGCCGTCATAACCTGCGTAGTGCCAGGAGGAGTTAACTTAACCCCCTTGTGGTTTTCCCGGTTGACGTAGAAACCGTCAGACATATGGACTTGAACCTCGTCATTTCCGCATGAAATTAAATGGAGCATTGTTTTTCATCACATTTCACCCGACATCCTGTTCGGTTCTTGAGCTAGGACAAGTTGAAGTCAGCTTTTGCGTCCTGTGCAACTCACTCTTAGAACTACCTTCAAACTCTTCTGAGCAAGCACTTTATACAGACAGAAGCCAGCCGCACATACATATGACATGGCTCATTGATCAGATGGCCATTTGAGAATAGTTGCATAATGAAAGGAGCATGCGAGGAACATGAGAGGAGACCAGGTAACAAGTTCAAGCTCACCTTAGGATTTTTGGCGACTTCAACATATCTCCCCCATACAGAGATAAATACCACGGAAACGCATGCGATGTAATACCGATGGTGCATCTAGTTTAAACTCGTTATCTATTGTGCGTGCCCCATTTTAGACTGGGACCTTACTAGATGTCTTTCAAATGTTCCTCAGATTTGCGTGCTACGGGTTTGCGATTCTCAGGGGACCAGCAGGGCCCAATCTGGTGCCAAGATTCGACCTGGAGTGTGTACGGTAAGGTAGGATGAGGGAATACTATTTAGCATGGGCATGGCGGCCGACAGTCGAGTTCTCAACAATGTTCCCCCACCCACTCCATTCGCATGGGGACGTTCTGGCGATCCTGGGTCCTGGATTCCACCAATTTATTTCATAAAACTACATTCACAGTGGGGAGAGTTTTAAGTCGCGGATGAGCTATAATAAGATGGAGGGGGGGGGGAGCAGCGTATGAAGTCAGATAGGGACCGTATGCCGGAGAAGGGTCGCCTTTCTCTCCTGTGAGGGACGATCCTCACGGAAAGGCGACTGCCGGTGACTCATCCCAACATCTGCACCGATGTCGTCGCCTTTGGTTGTATAGATTCGGTGTTGTAGTTGGTGCAGTAGTCGAGGCGAAGTGGTGGGTTGAAAAGCAGCCAATTCAGAACGGACGCTGCTTGAGCACTGTTCACGTGTTCCATGACAGTGGCAATTATCGGCCATTGGATGATTATCAGCAGCTATTCACGCATCATATGAAGATGACTGTGTCATTGGGTAACAACGAGCAGCTAGTCACATCAGATGAAGATGGCCGTGACATTTGGTAACTACCAGGAGCTATTTACACATCACATGAAGATGGCCGTGACATTGGGTGACTACCAGGAGCTAACCACACATCAGATGAAGATGATTGTGTCACTGGGGAACTACCAGGAGCTATTCACACATCAGATTAAGATGGCCTTGTCATTGGGTAACTGCCAGGAGCTATTCACACATCAGATTAAGATTATCTTGTCATTGGGCAACTACCAGGAGCGATTCACACATCAGATGACTATGATTGTGTCATTGGATAACAACCATCAGCTATTCACACATCAAATGAAGATGACCGTGCCATTGGGTAACTACCAGCAGCTATTCACGCATCAGATGAAGAAAACCTCGGTCAGAATTGAGGCGATGCATCTGAATACCGTCTTTCACCGATGTTAAACTACAAAGTGGTGGCCTCATAGCGTTTTTCTGATGTTCACAGGTATTTAACTGTGGGTCGTATGCATTTTGTTTCTAAAGTTTGACTATTTTCATGCTTTGACGAATATTGACCTTCATAGGTCTATAGTTCGAACTTGACCAACTTTAATGCATTTGTGCTGTCGCTGCCGTGCCTAATGGGTAATGAACTTCAAACTAGGATAATGCTATTTGTGATGTTAATAACGCTACAATGCATTTCGCTACTGCAGATCGAGCTGGGCAAAATGTTGCCACACAGTTAGTACTGGTAGCCGTATGTACCTTGTATTGATTTCATTTCGATGATTGGACCGGCGACTGCCGCTGCTGGGTCGAGGATGGGATAAACTACACGGAACTCAGCAAGTTCACCAGCTTGCTGGGAAGAAGTTGTGAGTAGCTGGTAGTGTCCGGTGTTTCGGAGAAATGTCGCCGAACATCGGGAAGAGGAGTGGGAGGACGACAGTGCTTGCTGATGTTTCCTCTGAGTCAAATAGATTAAAAGTGTTCGTGTTCATTTATGACGTTTGCCTACCAGTGCTTAACACTCGCACGTCCGGAAGTACGGGCCAACTTCACATGTCCGAGGGGGCAGATATCTGCCCCCTAAGATCTCTAGAACTATGCAAGCTAGCGACAAACGGAAAAACGGCGTTGTATAGCTGGCGACGGGTTCTATCGAAAGTGTTTCGACCATCTTTTCGCTCAGGTCACCAGTCAGGTCGCTGGGTCAAATTCGACCAGATCATGTGGGACTCAGATATTGACACATATCTCAGGACGTGTAAGATATAGAAACAAACGCGAACGCTATTCGACAGTCCTTGAAATGTGCTACCGACGATAGGCGGTGTAATTTAAGGTCAGGTCAACCGAAACTCAGGTCAAGGTCATGAAGTCATGAACTCAGGTGAAGGTCATGAAGTCGCCTAGGGAGGTCATGTAATGTAACAATCGACACGTCTTGGCGATACAAGGACAATGACGGTAATTTCAGACTCCTAGCTCTATGCAGTGCGATATTATGCGCAGAAATGTGTAATGATCTCAGGTAACCCCAGAGACCTTGGTGAGGTCTCTGTGCAAAAATGTTAGCGGTAACATTGAGCATAGCTTCCATCTACATGCCACAACCGTTGTGAGATCATTCCGAGCGCAAATATGTAACCAGGAAACATTTGTATATTTTACCATAGCCCTATAATGGGGAAGCCATGGCAGCGACCTGACCTAAGGTCAGTGCTACCAAAGAACCCGATGTACATATTATGGGCCCTGATGAGATCATGACATGCTATAAGTTTCAAATTAATCGCCCAATTATTGTGGAAGTTATGCCACCTAGAACTCCGAGTGTATTTCGGTCACTTCGCCTGACCTGGTGACCTGACCCGAGATGACCCAGGATTGAAAATGCATGCGAATATGCGGAAAAGACCAATGAACAGCTATGCGAGGTTTGGCATTGCTAACCAGATTAGTTTGGCGGAAAATGAGGAAAAACCGGAGGGGGGAGGGGGCAGATATCTGCCCCCTCCCGGACGTGCGCGTGTTAATAGTTCATCGGATCAAAACGCTTCCATTGCTTGCATATTGTACGGATCATTATATGCACCGCCATATTTGGAACAAATGGTATTCTTAAGAACAAATTTGCTGAAGTGCATCCGTAGAATATTGCAAGCTTAATGTGGTTTAGTACATTCACGTCAGTTATAAATTGCAACCAAGAAGAATAGTTGGTTTGGGTGGCATATTGTATATTGTTTCTTCAAACTTGGTGGACATCAGCGCTCTTCAGATCCAATAGCTCAGGGACACACAAAATCTGGCAGCTGATGAGACGTCCATCAACGTCGATGCATTGAATGGTGACATCACAATCAGCCACATTTTGCGATCTCTGGAGAATCACTCAATGTCTTGTCACTTGTGAGACTAGTCTCCTTGATACTTGTTCATGATTTCACAATCTTATGCCGCATAGTCCTTGGTTCGGATATGTTAGGCTCAAAATGCCAAATACCAACAACATATCGACCCCACAACACTGCCGTCTCGGGCAAGCCATCCCCATTTATATGTCCATGTGCAACACATATGGACAGTCGCGTTTCCACATGGAAGGTTTCACATTGCTTACAATGGATAACATTCCACATCCATGTTAGCCAGGCTGTTTTCCCTCTCAGAAGAATTGTACGTGTCCAAACGTTGTATGACGTCGACAACAAGCACACACCGCGATAAGGGCGCCGTGAAACCCAGCTGCAGACGGAAGGAAGAGAGGAGTAAGGTGCCATGTGTATACCTTCCTAAATGCCCAATGCTCTTGAAGTCTGAAGACATCCAAGGTTAGATGCTCTGGATCTGCGCTCCAGCCATTACTGGAGCCTGCATGGTCAGCGGATGCTATCTCAGAGTGTGTACGTCAGCTCGGTTTCATCACACCCTCAGGTTTTATCACTTCGACATCAACGCTATTGTTCGCTAGGGGTGCGGGTCAAATCGATCAGCCACTGCTGCAATCCAAAGCCACAGCCTGATGTGCAAAGCCAAGTTTGCAGCACAGAAACAGTGTGACTGCATACTCGTGGATTGTTACTCTTTTAAAACCCAAATCAGGCCGATGCGTGCTAGTCGAATGCTACTCAGCACCTACAAGTGTAGTGATTAACAACTTCCACATCACCCCATCACCAAGTGAAAACCGCGTTGTGTGAATGGGAAGTGTGAACACTTTTACTAATCTAATTTGTTAATTGAAATAGCAATTGAAACGCCAAAATCATCAATTTACTCGATACCGAGACGCACAACTGAGATATCACATGTACCTAAATTGCAGGGCTGGTTGCAGTGTTGAAGGAAGCAATACAAGCAAGTGGCGAGTAATTTGTGCGACTTGTAATAGAGTACATAGTGCACGAGCTATACGTTTGTTTTGGACGGTATGATTATAACGTTGGCGACGTTGAAGTCCCGTGGATGCCATCCGCAATGGCTGAAAAGCAATTGCCATTCATCTGCCAAGCACTTGAGGTTCTATAAGTCTCAATGAATATTGCTGGATTCACCTATCTTGCTGGTCATCTCCAGCAGTTTGATTGGGTCATCAATTTAAACACCCTATTGTTCAATCACACCTCAATGTTGTTTCCAAAGATGATATGGAGAAGTAGACCTAGAACGAACCCCTGCGACATCTCACTGATGACATCCTTCCATTATCTCCATGCTGCATTATCTTCCCTCCTCGCTTGGAACTTTTCCATCAATCTGATGCTGCTTGAGCTTATGAATTGTGCGCGATGATCACCTGACATAATGAGTTCGCGGTCCTGGCTGGTGACATTCCAGCAACTTTAAGACCTTTGCCTGTGGAAAGCCGCATATGTTCTACGTGCGAGGCGGAGCCACATGCTCTCGCTGTCTGCTTCGCTGAACACTTTTTTGTGAATTTACTCTGTACATTAAAAAATAATTTCCTTCATCCTTTGATTTCGAAAAAGGAAAAGCTGGCAGCAGACACTTTAGTCAGCCAGCTGACCCAGCTGCACGAGTGGCTACGGGGAGGACGGTCACGGCCACCATACACCGGCGGCACGATAGCCGTGACCGTCCTCCACCCCGGCCACCATACACCGGCGGCACGATAGCCGTGACCGTCCTCCACCCCGGCCACCATACACCGGCGGCACGATAGCCGTGACCGTCCTCCACCCCGGCCACCATACACCGGCGGCACGATAGCCGTGACCGTCCTCCACCCCGGCCACCATACACCGGCGGCACGATGGCCGTGACCGTCCTCCACCCCGGCCACCATACACCGGCGGCACGATAGCCGTGACCGTCCTCCACCCCGGCCACCATACACCGGCGGCACGATGGCCGTGACCGTCCTCCACCCCGGCCACCATACATCGGCGGCACGATGGCCGTGACCGTCCTCCACCCCGGCCACCGGCGGCACGATGGCCGTGACCGTCCTCCAACCCGGCCACCAGGCGGCACGATGGCCGTGACCGTCCTCCACCCCAATCAGGCCACCATACACGGCGGCACGATGGCCGTGACCGTCCTCCAACCCGGCCACCATACACCGGCGGCACGATAGCCGTGACCGTCCAACCCGGCCACCATACACCGGCGGCACGATGGCCGTGACCGTCCTCCACCCCGGCCACCATACACCGGCGGCACGATGGCCGTGACCGTCCTCCACCCCGGCCACCATACACCGGCGGCACGATAGCCGTGACCGTCCTCCACCCCGGCCACCATACACCGGCGGCACGATGGCCGTGACCGTCCTCCACCCCGGCCACCATACACCGGCGGCACGATGGCCGTGACCGTCCTCCACCCCGGCCACCATACACCGGCGGCACGATAGCCGTGACCGTCCTCCACCCCGGCCACCATACACCGGCGGCACGATGGCCGTGACCGTCCTCCACCCCGGCCACCATACACCGGCGGCACGATGGCCGTGACCGTCCTCCACCCCGGCCACCGGCGGCACGATGACCGTGACCGTCCTCCACCCCGGCCACCATACACCGGCGGCACGATGGCCGTGACCGTCCTCCACCCCGGCCACCATACACCGGCGGCACGATAGCCGTGACCGTCCTCCACCCCGGCCACCATACACCGGCGGCACGATGGCCGTGACCGTCCCTCCACCCCGGCCACCATACACCGGCGGCACGATAGCCGTGACCGTCCTCCACCCCGGCCACCATACACCGGCGGCACGATAGCCGTGACCGTCCTCCACCCCGGCCACCATACACCGGCGGCACGATAGCCGTGACCGTCCTCCACCCCGGCCACCATACACCGGCGGCACGATGGCGGTGCATGATAAGCAGGCTCGACGGCAGAGTCGTCTGTCCGAGCACGTTGAGATCTTGATAAGGGGTAAGAGTAAGCATGTGGCCTTCCCCATGGAAGGTCGCGCCCAATGGCCGAAAAAAACCCTCACGAAGGTCCGAGTCCCCTCTCCCTGCTGAACGGATTTGTCAGCCAAAGATTCCCTTTTTAGAGGAAATGAACCTCATCTGAGACAAAAAGGCGCCCATTGGACATGCTCGAGTGCATTTTCCACCGAAGGCGCCCCTCCGGAAAACATGTGCCACCATGGAAACTGCTGGATCCGCCCCTGATCGTGGGCTCATTTCAGAGTTGCATCGTCCTCTCAGCCCCATCCCCTGTGAGAAAATGTCCAGAAGTATGCGATTGTCGGCCAGCCCTGCTTGACAATAGCCTCAGTGTGTGACAACGATGCGATAATGCTATTTTGTGTCTTGCGCACTGGTAAGGTGGAAGGAGAACCGCTCAGAAATACCCCTGGGACACATTTGAGTTTCCCCGACCCTGTGGAGCTACACCCGTCGGCTCAATCTGTGCCGTGTACACATTTGTATGCGAGGCCGTTCTCAAACTGTTTACTCGAAGTGGAGACCTTTCAATGCACTGGGTTATTGTGCTGGGCCTGGTCAAACGCCGACTCCCCATTGCTGGTACTTTCAAATAGTTGGGCCATGTTAGTGATAAGAAGAATTGTTCTCAATCATTCTGCGATTCTAACAATGCAGATAGCATAGTACTTAATGATAATCTTGAACTTTTCAAAGTTGGGTATGCAAGTGTGCATTGTGCTGTGAAGTTCTGCGTACTGTGCTATCGTGTCATGGAATTTACAGTTTTATCTATTAATTTAGAACACGAAATGCATTCATACTCATGTATTACCCATGTCTGGTAAACATTTCCCTAGGGCAAGTGAAGTGGTGCACATAAAAGATCACAAACACCCGCTCATACACAAAGACATTCCCTCCTGGCACACTAAAGCGTTTACCTTCAAGCACACTTAATGGCACATGCTATAGGAGCACGCATAATAAAACCACGAGAGCAGATTACCTTACCTCCATACACGACCGGCGGATAACACCGCTGGTCTCGTAATTTTCCCAAAAGGATCATCAAAGATATCAGTCGCCGGAGGAAACACCAGTTCGTCGCTGCACACACACCAAACCGGTATAAACAGGCCATTCCGCACGGTGTTCATCTGGCCAAGCGGAACAGTAAGCAACACTGCCCGACTGATCAAACGATGTGGAGCGTGCATCGAAAAACAAGTGTCTGAATGACAATGTTTGATGTTTTTCACTTTGAATGTCCTCCGCTGTTTCGAACTGAGGCGTAGGTCTCATAAATGTGGTTCAACAACATTTATTAAGGGCAATGCTCAGAGATGGAAGAAAAGTCAAAGCAGGAGGGTTTGTCTTGTTGTGGTTGACTCTTAAACTGTGGTATAAAGAAGCCAGAATGTAACATCGGTAGTCGCCAAGTCGCCCAGGTAGTTCAGTTAGTTAGAGCCCTGGCTTGCACTGGCCTCCCTTGTCCTAGCAACCCAAGGTTCCAGTCGCTTCACGCGCTCGCATCTAACCCCCTGCTGGGAGGGTCAGTTGGCAGCTGGTCCGATACGGCCAGGGCGAGCTAACAGGTGACTGTGTCGGTGCATGTTGAACGGTTGGTCAAAGTTCTACCATTGAATTGGAATTCATGGTTCGGGTGGTGGAGCCAGGGTTCACGCAACAAGATCTGCTTAGAAATACCATCCTGGTCCATAAAGCCACCCCAGAAATAACCCGGATTAATATTATATAATTTAAAAAAGAAAGATATTGTCACGAACTTTGCGCGGCTGTGATATCGCACAGCAGTTTCGACGATCAGCAAGCGAAACGGGTGAATCCGTTGAAAAATTGGTGATGTTCAATTAATGTTCATGTACATGAACATGAATTAGGGCGTCTACCACTAGTCTACATGCAATCTACATCCCATATCGAGTGTCACACACGAACGACCACTGCCCGGCAGCAAACAATAAGTGTTGCCATGGCAACACGTGGCAGCTGGCGGCCCTCTTTGTTTGAGTAGATGTTCGTAAAATCATATATAAACAACGCACTAACTTTGTTGATGAAGTTTAAATATCGCCAGCTCCATCAGCCATGTTGACGTTGACGTAAACAAAGTAGACAGGTGCCCGCGCGGCATAGATGACGCGCACAAAAACAGGTGACATCTTTTATCGAAATGTGTTATGCCGTGGCGAATCCAATGCATTGCCGGTTGAATACCTAAAACTAAAGGCTGAAATTGATGCGCGCGCCGCACATCAAGGTGTTTGAGTGTCGATTCCTCTTGATTCCGCGACACGCGACTTTCCAGAGAGACTGGATCTTCGGTCCGTGATTTATTCTTCCGCCCTGCTCACTCCTCCAGCTCCAAACGACCAATACCGCCACGCCCTTACTGTCTTCCCGGTTCCAATTTCTGCCGCAGGCCGCAGCACCTAATGGGCCGGTGAGGTCATCTAGTAGCTCCGCCACCTAGCGGTATCATCGAAACTGAACTTCATATTCAGCTCGCGGCATGCACACTCCAACACGCTCCCTGTCGCATTAGATAGCACACATCACATCGTCGCACACATCCGGTGACACGAAGAGGTCCAGAGGAGACACAAAAGCCAGTGCTGGCACTGTTAATATACCTACCTATGCACCTACTCTCATTATCTCGCCTGACTCAGAAAATACTGATAAAAGTGATAAAAATGAGCAAAACAAGTTTTAAAAAACTTGTGCACTTTGTGCTTTTTGTCGCCTGAATGTTGGCGGAAACTAGAACAAGGATCTTGGGGAACGTTACGCTTACCGTCCAAACCGACGAGCCATTGCGCTAGCATGCGGCGCCTCCCGGACCACCGGTGTCCCACCGGTGGCAAAATGAGACACCCAGGAATGTTGTCAAATTTTGGTCGTGAGCTTGGCAAATGTGCTGCTGGCCCAAATTTGGTAGCGCCGGCGGAGATGGGAGCTCTCTTCTGAGCCACTGAGAATCGAGCGCATTGAGTTCTTGAGTTTTGCTTCGAAGGACGCGTTCTGTTTGGTCTCGTCTGCCTCGTCACGGTAACAGTTGCCTATCAAGTTCCTGCAACAGATACCTACCTAGGTGGTAGTAAGTGATTAAACTAACCGTTCAGGAGCCGATTTTTGCAGAGATATAATCTTGAGAGAAGACTAGGCATGCCAAATATGCCTGGATCTACTGGCGTGGGCTCCCATCAAGATGAGCATTCACAAGAAGGCATGGGGAGATAAAAGCCAGCGAAGAGAGCAAGGTCTTCAACTTCAAACTCGCTCTCAAGGCAGATTGTGCAGTGTGGTGAAAAATCCAAGGATGGTGGGTGTGTGTAAATTCAGTGGTGAAAGAAGAAACCTGAAGCGGCACTGTGTATCAAAGCATCCATGGGCTAAAGAGCCATATAAAATCCGCAATGGTTCATTCGGTGTTGGAGGAAGGTGGAGACAGGCATGAAAAATTGAAGTTAAGTCTGGTAAATAGGGTTAAAAGATTTGTACCTTCAGTTCAGTTATACGAATGTGCTAGTACTGGATCTACCAGGCCAAATTCTGGTAGGAAATTGCCCTGAGCTCTCACCAAGTTGGTAGGTAGAGCCATTGTATTTATCGGCTTGTATTACCTTTACACAGAATATGGTATCTTCATAAAGAAAACCTTCTTTTCTGCATTGATTTATTTTGCAATGATGAAACAATTTCTCGAAGAGACCTAAAAACAATAATTAGGTGATGTTGGAAGGAATATCTAAAAAATGTCATATCAAGATCTTCAGATCAAGGCTTCAGAAGCCCCCTGAAGTGTGCTTTTGTGTGCCATTGCCAAATTCTGAGAGCTATTGAGCTGGAACTTTCTAAATGCCCCTACATATTCATTGTACACATTTTGAGACCCTTTTGAAAATTTTGGTTATACCGAAGAAGTGTCCAAGCAGTCATTTTGGGGGACATATTGGTGCATTTCTCCCGTATTCATCCCCATGAAATGTCTATGATTTGTGGGTATGAACAACAGCCTAATGTATGTGAAAGGTCATTCTGCATCGAATGACATTTTCCCCATTAAAACCTGCTCATAAACAAGAGAGCAATGCATGTGAAAAAAACTCAAAGTTTTGACACCTCTGCCTCCCCCCGCCACATGGACAATTTAAAAAAAAAACATTTTCAGGCTTCAAAATGTAGCTTATACTGAGACAAAGCAAATGCCGTCCGCCCCATCCAAATCAGTTGGTAACATTGTTAGAGCAGGGGATTTCTGAAGCCCCCCCATCAGAAACAGCCTCGTAGAGCCCACCAGAAATAGGGCGAAGTAATTTGTTTTCATATATACCATACCTGGGCACATCATCCAGGTATTTCATGCATGCCAACTTGTTATTTTTAATATTAAACATCATCAGGTTACTCCACACTACCCACATGCACCATTTCTGATGTGTGACTATTCTCTAACCTTCGTCATACTTCCAAGTTAATATGGTAGGTACCATGTAGGCATTACTAACTATTGATCCTTCTACGCTTAATCAATATATTTTTGGACTGGTAGCACAGAAGTAAATAAGCATCTAGCAGAGCACCCCCAACCCCCCCCCCCCCAACTATTGAATTGGCAGGTTCTAGTGAGGACACAGAAATGGTCTTAGTTTGGAAGCAGTTTGTGCAAAGCAGCTGAAAGTTTTCAACCTCATGTTCGTGACCCCCCATCCATTTTTATCAAAAATATCACAGGATTAGGCCTGTCTATACCCTGGTATGCATCTCACGGTACGAACAATTCTGCTATGATCAGCTTTAGCTGATGTAGATGGTGCAGCATGGAAAATAAGGAGGGGGTGGGGCTGCCTGTGCAGTAGGCACCCACGGTACCCCGCCTCCCTTCGCCCATCGACGAACAAAAACTCAGATGCACGCCTCTTTTCCACGAAATGGTTACTGGCTGCCACCGGGGAATGGAGCCTTCCTTGTGCGTTTGACGGAAAGAAATGACACATTTGAGTTCCTGAAATTGTCCGGTGACACAACCGATACTTTCTTTTTACCTCTGCTAGAAGCCCTGGATTGGCTGAAGTTCGACAACATGCTTCAGCCGTACTATTTGGCCATGGTTGGAAGACTGCTTTCAACATATATCCCCCTTACATTGGCTAGCAGTATTAAGTTCTGCTCCGAAAGCTCTAGTAGGAGCACTCGAGGAACTGACACCAACAAATTAGAGCTGCCCCGTATTAGTACGGAAGCTGCGAGGCGCAGCTTCCTGTATCGGGCGGCCAGCGTGTGGAATAAAAAGGTTGATGCTAAGGGGCGTATTTGATGGCATTACTTATCATTTTATCTCATTTTATTGACGTTTTCCATTATTTTCATAATTCGAGTTTCTCTTTCATGATTGAACCATGTATTGACGCGAGTGCATAGTCGTATATTGAGAACTCAATATACGTCTATGACTATGACTATGACAATGACTATGACTATGACTGTTCTAGCCATTACTGGTGTGCATTTCTCACCTTCGTCAGTGCAAAGGGAAGGTTTTTGCTAATCCCCAAGCATTTCCAGGTGGAAAGGGTTAGCGACATGTAGTAACAACGGGTTGCACGCTATGAAACAGCGCGATTGATACCATATGTTTATATTTTTGGTCAATGCGTGACTTTAGACCACTTCTAGTTTTATGCTTCGCAACAATCGACACGTCTTACTTTCAATCGTGGTTCCTGTGAAAGCAGTACAACTAGATCCGCGTTTTAAGTCTCCACCAGTTTTCGCGGTGTCTTTGAATATTAACCATGCGCGATTTTTCCGGTTCCAACACCTAGGTAGGGGGTCAAATGAGACCAACTGTTTCATCTCATTTCAGAAGACTAAACAACTGCCCGAAACTGCCATCAAGTCAGATATCAAACTGGAACTAAGCTTCAGTTTTAGCGTTCAAATTAACAAAAGAGTAACTCCAAACTAGAAAAGGCCTATCTAAGGCCAAATTAGGTCATTGAGCTAGGATGACCTTGGAAAGCACGATAGCCTATGTAGACAGATCGGCTGAGGTGTTCATCACCAGCCGCTAACATCATTGGCTATATAGATAGGATAGCTGAATTTCACATCACCCGTCGTACCAACAGAAGTAGACACGTCAACTAAATCGTACATCATTCTACCATACCCAACATTTATGATGATACGCCAATACGTGGGATTAACCTGCGCCGTTTCGGCGGGGGTGTCACTTTCCGCCAATCAAAGTTATTTTTTCTCGCGGATTGGAATGAAGCCATGTGTGGCAGCGCGCCGAGATCTGTCACACCTCCGACATTATTTTGACATGTTGTGTGAAATCTTTGAGGTCAAGTTATCAACGAGTGATTCAAGGTCAAGTGAGGACACCTCGAGAAAATTTCAACCGGTCGTCATGCTTTAACGGATAAAAATATTTTCATGATGCTTTCAGCCTTTGCTTATCTTTGGGATGAAACAGAATGCAACAAGATAAGTTTTTGAACTTTTGCACTTTTTATGACTGATTTATCTTGCAGATTTGCACCTTGTGGCTAAAATAGAAGATTCTGGCTAAAGAAAGCACTTCATATGGGGAAAAGTTTACTTAAAACAATGCTTACCGGTGCCCTCCGCCCAATATAAATGCAGATATCAATAGTTTCGCGTTCGAAAACCACCCGAAAATTAATTCCCTAGAGCCAAAATCATGACGTCAGTCGTGATAGCATTGATCCCCACTAGTCAGACTTCTTTTTAAAGGAGATAATTTTGGAGGATTGTTTCGGACCCAACTCGCTGGGCGCTTTCCGATGACACCACTTTCGCTTTCATGCAACGCTTAGTTTAGAAATGTGATGAGGTCTTATAATGACACCCCCCCCCCACAAGGCGTGTGAGCATCTGACCGGAAAGACGTAGTTAATTGCCGATAGATAGCCATTCGAGTTTCTGCGGAAAACTGCCTCACGTGTTCTATGTGATGACAGCATAGGCTAGGCAGGACCTGAGAGGACATGTTGAAATGGGATCGGCAGTTGAAATGGGACACCATGGGATCGGCAGTGGTTGTCCCATTAGTCAGCTGTCAAGCGACGGCGCTCTGACGTGAGCCGTTTCTCTGTTGTCGCCAACAGTCCTAAGGGAGGCCCATCCCCCTCCTCTGCAGGAGCGAGGGTTATTATCGCCGAAATTGTCTGGCGTATGTCTTTCCATGCTATGTCATGCCTCGTCTTCCTTCTCTTTGTGCGAGGTGATTCCATCTCCCAAGGTTTTCGCGTACGATATGGAAGCCGTTTCAACCATTGTTTTAAACATCAGCGACGTTTCTGTGCTCGGCTTTTTACACATTCCGCTAAAAAATGACGCAACAGTTCAAGCGCATGGTCCAATTTCGTCTTCTGTATTAGTTAGTGACATCATGCAATGTATCCAGATCTGGTCGCATACGACCGGATTCGATCCCCTGCATTCGGATGAGATCCTTGTTAGCGAGGCCAAATTGTCTGCTCCTGATTTACGTCAGATACACATACATATACACCTATACTTTATTTGATATGCTTGCTTAGCGAGGCTTCAAGCTACTACTGAAAACCACGCCTGACAAAGTGTGCAAACCGCTCCTAACAAAGTGTGCCTTCTGCTATCAAGAAACATATTGTCGACGGAGCTAATTGAGCTGTGTTTGATGGCGGCTCGTAAACTACTCAGCTAGCTTTATTGAGAAAATAAACCAAGCTGAACGACACTATCGGACATCCGCCTACAAAATTAAACCACTTCCAGGCTTTGGATGTGCGTATTCATCTATCCCTTGATTAGTTATGAAATTAATATTCGCCCATGCTGCTGGTGTCCCGTCTTCATATTTTGTTTCATTAGCCAGAGGAAATGTATCATGCAAACAGTCTTCATCTAAAAGCAGTACGGCTATATTCTGTGGCGACACAATGGGCTGTCTTATCATGGAGAGCTACGGTTCACTAGAATACAAGTTTTATATTTGCACTGCTGCGTATCCAGGAAATTTCATCGGGATGGAGATTGGGTTGGGTGGCCCTCGCAATGAATGCCAGTAGCGCTGGAGGAAGGAGTTCCACAGCTTTGTAAAATCACCATGCTCATCGCCAATTGCAGTGATGTAGCTGGGAAAGTTCAGGAACAGCATGTGTAGCTCTTCATATCTCTCCTGGGGTTTAAGATGAACTGTGCGGTGTTCGTCGATGAGTTCAGTCGAAATCGTAAATCAATCAAATAACAGATTGAGGAATGCTCGTTGAAATTACCGAATGGATTGTTTCGTTCAAGTATGTGGTGACTTCATCATTAAGGGTAATTAAGCATAACTTGTATTTAATACCTAAATCTAACACCTTGCATTAACCGACAAGCTACTTAGCGAAATTGAAAAAGTAGCTGCCTTGCTACCACATAAATCTGAAGAACTTACCGGCTCTGATATGCTCAGAGTAAATCGACCTATAAGTTTTTTTTCTCATTTTAAATGAGAACGAATGCTGGTTTAAATTCGTAGTTATATTCAGCGCTTCCTTTTTACATTTGGTTCACTGATTTCAGTCAATTTGGATTCCTAATATGAAGTGTTATTTCGGTTTATTTCACGGAACCTCGACAACAAAAGTGGTCAGGTAATTACCATAAAGTGCATTCGTCTTATTCTAGTGAGGTTATCAGGTAGTGCTCGTAACGTTCATTCGTCAGATCCTAGTAAAATGTGCTACATCTCTAAGGATATAACCTCAAAACGGAGTGCGCTCAAGTGTTGAGATATTTCCAGAGTTAAATGTTTTGCATCATCCGCTACTCCGTCGCCATATGACAAGCTTGGTGTGTTATTTCCATAAAAAGCCTACTCCTTTGCGAAACGTTGGCAAGGAAGCAGGGCATGCCGCACCGCTAGGATGCCTGACGGAGTCGACAGCGAGGCTTTCTTCTCCGTGCATAGGGAAGTGTTGAGTAGCACCATAGGTATACCCAAGGGAGGGGGAGGTGTGAACCGGGCGCCATGCCAACAAATACAATATATTAATACAAAAAAATCACATTTGCACCACCCCGTGTTTGAAATTTTCGGCGCTCTTCTCGCACGGAAAGAAAGCGTTCTTGGAAAAATTATGTGTTCTCGGGTAGGGGGCGCCGTCCGCCTTTAAGAAAATTTGGCTTCGGCACTGTGTTGCACTGCAGCATAGGTATGGACGATACCTTGCATCGGTGTGGTCGATAATTTGACAGGTGTTGCCGATACCTTGCATATGTGTGTGATGCATTGATGTGGGTCATGCATTGCATACGTGTGGCTGATACCTTGCAAAGGCATGGCCGGTACACTGTACAGGTGTGTTCGATACCTTGCATAGGCATGGCCGGTACACTGTACAGGTGTGTTCGATACCTTGCATAGGCATGGCCGGTACACTGTACAGGTGTGTTCGATACCTTGCATAGGCATGGCCGGTACACTGTACAGGTGTGTTCGATACCTTGCGTAGGCATGGCCGGTACACTGTACAGGTGTGTTCGATACCTTGCATAGGCATGGCCGGTACACTGTACAGGTGTGTTCGATACCTTGCGCAGGTGTGTGATACATAGTTGTAGCCGATACCTTGCATAGGCATGGCCGGTACACTGTACAGGTGTGTTCGATACCTTGCATAGGCATGGCCGGTACACTGTACAGGTGTGTTCGATACCTTGCATAGGCATGGCCGGTACACTGTACAGGTGTGTTCGATACCTTGCATAGGCATGGCCGGTACACTGTACAGGTGTGTTCGATACCTTGCATAGGCATGGCCGGTACACTGTACAGGTGTGTTCGATACCTTGCATAGGCATGGCCGGTACACTGTACAGGTGTGTTCGATACCTTGCATAGGCATGGCCGGTACACTGTACAGGTGTGTTCGATACCTTGCATAGGCATGGCCGGTACACTGTACAGGTGTGTTCGATACCTTGCATAGGCATGGCCGGTACACTGTACAGGTGTGTTCGATACCTTGCATAGGCATGGCCGGTACACTGTACAGGTGTGTTCGATACCTTGCGCAGGTGTGTGATACATAGTTGTAGCCGATACCTTGCATAGGCATGGCCGGTACACTGTACAGGTGTGTTCGATACCTTGCATAGGCATGGCCGGTACACTGTACAGGTGTGTTCGATACCTTGCATAGGCATGGCCGGTACACTGTACAGGTGTGTTCGATACCTTGCGCAGGTGTGTGATACATAGTTGTAGCCGATACCTTGCATAGGCATGGCCGGTACACTGTACAGGTGTGTTCGATACCTTGCGCAGGTGTGTGATACATAGTTGTAGCCGATACCTTGCATAGGCATGGCCGGTACACTGTACAGGTGTGTTCGATACCTTGCGCAGGTGTGTGATACATAGTTGTAGCCGATACCTTGCATTGGCATGGCCGGTACACTGTACAGGTGTGTTCGATACCTTGCGCAGGTGTGTGATACATAGTTGTAGCCGATACCTTGCGCAGGTGTGTGATACATAGTTGTAGCCGATACCTTGCAAAGGTGCGCGATCCATAGATGTGGCGGCCACCTTGCTTAGGCGTGTGATGAATGGGTGTTGTCGATAGATTCTGCAAATCGCGCTAGCTTCGCCTTGCGATTGCGTTTTCGAGCTTGTTGCCTCTGTAGACTCACGTCCAGGATTGGCAATGATCTGAAAATGTTTGAAGCCGTCAGCGCAGTGTGTCGAAGTTCGCGATTTTAGGAGTCGAGGCTAGGATGTAAACACAATTTCATGTTGATGTAGCATCCAAGTTCCGGTGAATATAGTCATCAAAATCGGAAATTGCGCTTATTTCGAGGTAAGCAATCGGCTGAATGCAGTTCCATCTCCATTGCTTATCGCAGATTCTCCAGGGAGAAATTATATTGTTTACATCCTGACATCTATCCGAGCGTATTTGGACACACTGCATCCAGGTCAGCACGGAGGTCGAACTTCTCGGCTTGTAAGCCGGTGGTGGAGTTGATACGGGCCCGAAGTAGTGGGAAGGGATGTTGGACACGACTGGCGAGGAATGTTGCTATCGTGCGAATGCTATGTTGGCACATGCCCATGGTGAAGGCCACCTTCGAAATTGGAAGTCAACATCAGTTGTTAGTGGTGAACTTGGGAAGGAGTGTAGGAAGATAGTGGAATCTGCGTATATTACCACCTGTAAGAATATCAATGGCTAAATATTATAAAAATATAAATGGTGTTTTTGGTAGTTGCAGGATTGCAAGTGCTGTAGTGGAACATCACGCAAAGGGATGAGTGAACATCGCTGGCGGCGAGTTCCCGTCGACTTTAGTTGGTTTTCGACTAACTACTGCTCCATTTGGTTCATTCAGGGTCAGCGCAAGCAAGCACTGCATAACTCCCGTCTCGTAATGTCAGCTAAGAAAAAGAAAGTGTTATATATCCGCATGCATGCACATCATTTGGGATTTCACTTGAAGCCGTGAGCCGAAACGCTCCCTATATATATATATTATGCACATGGATTATCCCAATTATACTTGTCCGACCGCGGCAGTGCTACCAGGTTGCCGAATTGTGCGCCCGATGATCACGAATCGAATTTCCCGTAATTGGATGGTGTCTGATGGTGAGTAGTTTGTCACGACTGAAAGTGGCCTGAGCGGAACTTCATTAAACTGGACGCTCGAATCAGAACTGCTCTGGGCTGGATGGTCTCGTTTCTTCAACGAAATGAAAGTACGCCGAAAGTAATTTGCACTCCAGGTCCAGCCTGTTATACTGATGGGTCATTTTCTGTTTTCTAACCTACCTACTGTTATTACTACAATTGCACAGGCGGCATAAACCTCATCAATTCAATGGTAATCTTCTGACAAAATGAAAGAGAAAGTCTTCACCTGACCGTTATATCTGGGCGGCTTCTCGCTGTATGTTAATTAGCTACCGGGCGTCGAAGATCTACCTGAACATATGCACGAAGATACCCTGTCACAATGTAGGGCTTAATCCTCACTTAGTATACATTCGGAAGCAATCCCCTTAGATGGTTTGCACATGGCATTCAAAATATTCAGTGATCGTCCTATCCATCCCACCGAAATGCATGTCTAGGGTTAAACGAATGATCACGACCACTGCAGGTGTATTGGTTGCTTGTCTGAGACGATGCGGCAGAAGAACACCGATTTGGTTACGTTTAACTGCATCTTCTTCCACTCATAGGATAAGTTGCCATGCGATGCTGCGACATGAATACTAGGAATGGCTAGCAACTGGGAGAAATAGTACCAGGCATACTGGTTGCCAGCAGCCGGAACAAGTCGAGCACCGACACCCCCCCCCCTCGCCACCGGATCGTCCGGGAGCTAGTATATGTCGTCCGCAGCCAGTACCAACCACGTGCAGATCCGACATCCCCACCTTATCCCCTGATCGTCTGAAAGTCGATCGTCAGCTGCTGCACATTCCAAGCACGCGCGAAAAACAGCAACCCAATTAGAAAGGATTTGGCTGGCTGGCGATCCACGTCGTCTGGCTCAGTGCTGATGGGAGCAGTCGCGACAGGAGGTAGACCGCAACGAGGCTCACGTGGTGTGGTCGCCGCATTGTGACAGGAGGTATACCTCGGGGTAGATGGGCAGGGATAGATGGCCTCTACGCCGTGCCAGAGGCTGCCGTGGTGGTGGCCGGTAGCCATCATGGTGGCCGCCCAAACAGCTGTTCATTGCTTCGGTAGCCGATGTGTGGGGTTTCGGAAGTGCAGTTGTGGCCACTTCGGGGTGGCTCATGGAGCTGTAGTGGCGAACTTTCCAGTGTATAACGTAGTGTGGCGCTTCGGCATCTCGGGCCGCGCTGCCGGGAGCTCCGCTCGCGAATATTTTGACAGTTACGTTTCACGTTCCACCTTCGGTTCCGACGTCTGGCAACTCGACTCCCGCTTTCACTGAACACTCTGAAAAAGCGAGACTTTTGAAAGCCATCTGTCACCGATTTAACTGGGTCGAATGTCGAAGGAGTCGACTTTAAGAGCTCCACTCAGTGCCACGAAAGACGATATCAGATTGTGGCAGAACTTCAGTTGGCTTTTCTCCTCAAGAGTCCTCGCTGTCGCACTAGTAGCCACTAGCAGTTTTACATAATTATGCCAATAGTCAGCATTGATTATTTCTCGCCCATTTCATATTAGAAGTCTGTCACGTTAAACCGTTACCGGAGGCTTTACATTTGTGAATAGCAGAACATCCAGTCGTATATGTTATTGCTGTGTGTGATCTGCACATCACAAGTCAATAAGTACATCTTTATAGGGTTGCAGAATATTAGCAGGTGGCTGTGTAATGGAACCTGTCCATATGCGTTGATCTTTGCTAACGTCATCATTTTATTTTTGTAGAACTGATCCTACTTCCTAGAATCTGCACATATTTATTTGAAGTGGAAAAATCGCAATAGTAAATTGGATATTTGGACTGATAAGTAATTAATGACTTCATACAATAGGGTTTTCCAAAAATGTTATGCTACTGTTCATATCAATACAACAAAACAAATATGCGTCATTATTCCAGAATTTCTGTTGGAAGGATGTGTGGCGCAGATTCGTTTCTTAATCCCAGGAGGGGAGGGACGGATTCCGTCCCGCCACCTCCTGTGCGCGTGTTCTTTTGAACACAGCGCTTGGGAATTCACGAGGTAAAACTGTATGTAAATTGAGGGTTTATTAGAAGCAAAATGCATTGCAATTGTATGCAAATAACTTCTTTTCACTAGAAACTTCCAGGCCCATGGACGATGTAGTGTGCCACCATCAACTGCGTAAAGTGCACAGGGTTGCAACTTTGTGTGTTAGCAACTGAAAAGTCAGATGTCAGCGAAGAAAACGCGAACATAAACCCACATCGGAGGACGATATCAGTCAGCTCCGAAGACACTCACCAAACTTCAGTGCGGGCCCGGCTAACACTTAAGCCGTAGAGCCGGCCGTACAGCAGATTGCCAAGTCATGTGTGGCCATAGTCGGAGATAGGGAGCGCCACGAGACGACTTGTGCCAGAATCAAACACTGCCAGGCGCCAGAGCGTCGTCAAGAACTGACTAAGGAGGTGGAGGGATTTGCTAGGTGGCATGGACTGTCCGCACAACTATGAAGTCCTCGGATTCTGGCATATAAACACTTCATTGGAAAGACGTTGGAGCATATTCGGTAAGGGTCGGCAATCTGTTATCTGGCGCGTACACTCCTGTAATATGTAAGGACTAATACGCACATGTTCGTAAAAACCTGCAGGCCTTCGTAAGAGTCTGTACACGTTCGCAAGGGCCTGTGGGCATTCGCAAATGCCCCCTCAGACGTTCGTAGAGTCCGGAGACGTCCGCAAAGGCCCATGGACGTTCGTAAGGGTCCGTTGAAGGTCGCAAGGAGACGTTCGTGAGGTACCGTACACGACCATGCACTTTCTTAAGGATCGTAGTCCCTCGCAAGGGCCACCAGACGTTCGTAGGAGCCCCTGGATGTTCACAAGGGCAGTAGGACCCTTGTATGGCCCCCACCTGCTCCTAAGGGCTCTTAAGGCGCCGAACTTAGGCTACTACTGGCTCTTAGCCTGGCAGGCGCTGTCGATGCTCCAGTGAAAGGACTGTTGTTCCCCGAGTTCTGCTTGTGGCGTGTAGTTCATTTCACGATTGTTGAGTACAAACAGAAAATCATAAGGCAAGTAAATCGTGTTGTCCACAGGTAGTATTACATCCGACGAGTGATAATGCACGTATTTTAGCCCGTCACGTTGCAAAGAATGCGACACATAGAACCAATAGTTTGAGGATAATGCGGGGAATGCAATGACATAACATTCATAAGTTTTCGTTAGACAGAGTAGCAGAAAACCAAAGTGATTGACTTTAGCCATGGTGGTGGCACCATCGCCAGTGCTCTTCGGTACTTCACGTTCCGCTAGACGAGGAATGTTGTTTTGCTGCTTTTCATGGTGCGCTGTGGTCTTTGCCACCCGATACACAACATTATTGGGTGTCATTCTGGTTCAACCAGAGCAAGTACAAAAGCAACAAATCCTAATGGACATGAAGCTATTGACGTGAAGTGTGGTTCAGCAAATATACCAACAGCCAAGCATTTCTTGCCGAATCTCAATACGGTTTTATGGGTAATGAGACTCCAGCTCTCAAGAATACTAGATTCTAAAATGGAAAGTGAACCAAGCCCACAATTGTTCTTCCGTCAAGAACCTTAACCCGCGCCGTCTCTCCGGTCAGATCCCCACACCCCGTCTCGGGGGAGGGGTGAATAGTAACCCCCTCTAAAATCCAAACTAAGCGTCGCACGAAAACGGAAGATGTGTTATCACAAAGCGCTCGACGAGTAGGGTCCGGATCCACCCCTCAAAACAATTTCCCAAACCAAAAGTGACGTCACTAGGGGGTTAGATTTCCACTACTTTTCACGACTTACACAATGATTTTGCCTCTGTGGAGTTCATTTTGGGGGATTAAAAAAAAAATTATTTGGAATCAGAAAAGGAGAGCGAAATCGACCAGGGCCATACAAATCTTTCCCCCCCCCCCAAATTTTTTTATTTCAAAATTCTGAGTTTTCAATTTTACTTTAATTTTACTTTTCTAACGGGTAGAGCAGACCGAAAAACCGTTGTAGGAAGTCAACTTTCCACAATAACAAATGCTTACTTTAGCCAGAATGTTCGATTTGAACTGCAACAGGCAAATATGCAAAATCTATATGTAGTCAAAAAATGAAAAAAAAATGAAAAAGTCTTCTCATACGTTTTGTTGCATCCATAAGGATAAGCAAACGCTGAAAGTTTCATTCAATTATCTGTATTCGTTAAAGCGTGACGACTGGTTGAACGTTTTTGGAGGTGACCTCACTAGCCCTTGACTAACTCGTTGACCCTAGATGACCTGAATTCAAAATTTTTAAACACCATGCCAAATTGAGGTGGAAAAAAGTATGCCAAATTTAGGCGCGCTGCCGTGCGCCGTTCCTTCACTATCCGCGAAAAACCTGAGGGGGGCAGTCTTCAACGGTCACTCCGAGACGGGACGAGTCAACATCGGTAAGCCCTGGATATTTCCAAATATCCTGTGGGTTGTCCATTACATGCCTCCAGGCATCATTGTTGATTATACATTTGTGTTTTTGTTGTTACTAATGAAGACAACTTATGGAACTAGCATTATTATGGAAATATGCACCATAATGGCATCGTACCAACATGTTCTCTAAGAATGCACATCGGCGATAATCAAAACAAAATCATCTGTATAGAGCATGGTCCACGGTTTTAGTCTAAGGAAGCTGAATGGCATAACCCTGCTCAATCATGAAGCATTAGCCCTGCTGGCATGCTTAAGTGCCATGCATAATGCTAATGACCACATATATTATATCCTGAACATCATACTGGATGTTCATAATACTATTAATGTGTATTAAGGCTCACGATTTACTACCGCATATAAAACTATGACAGACATATCAGGAATGAAGTGATCGGCGTGACATTCTGATTCTGATTTGTGAACGGCGAAAATACACTTCAGTGGGGAACTCTTCATACGTGTCCCTTGATTAAACATGAGGGTGGCGGCGCCAAGTCCGACCAGGGGGGGCAGCCATCTTGTCTTCGTATATAACAGACAATGTCATAGGATTAGTGCTATGACATTGTCTGCACTAATCAAATGTCTGCAACAGACATTTGGGAAAACTTGCCCTTGCCCGTTACATTCGCCGCTCTTCATCTGGCATGACAATAACTGGAAATCATTTCGCACCCATCACCACTCTGACAATACTTATGCCAATCTCATTGTATATACTTGATATCTTACTCAGCACACAATTTCAAACCACGAACGAGTGGATAGCCCCACCGTTTTCTTCGTGATGTCCAAATTTTCTCCGCAGTGCTGGTACTGACTGCCGACGCCCTCCACGATGTGACACAATCTGGCGGCAGAACGTGATGCACCTCGCACCAGCACTTCTCATGGGCGAGTTATCCCCATGCCTAGGTTGTCACTGGCAGGTGCAAACGATTATATTCCCTCGCTTCGATGTTCCCGGACTTACATGAGACAGAGCTGCCTCCTCCTTCTAGGCTTCTAGCTCTGGAAGGCTTTGGTTGTCGTGTGATTGATTATGTTGGTGGAGGTGACTTCCTCACATGGTGTCACCAAAGAACACATTGCATGGTGGTCGCCGCAAATTTGTGACGTCCCTAGGGTACTTCCTTTCAGGAAGTCTAGTACCGAACTGACTCCTGCAAGACTTCACTTTAAGCCATCAACCCTTGTGAATTGATTATTGAACCTCGAGTTGGTGTCGAGACTCGTCATGCGTAAGTGACGCCTTATTCCTCTGTTAAGACGCCTCGTAGTGGCGTCTTACTCCTGAGTGCATTTTCAGTGTTGACCAGGTTTATGTGGTCTACTCAAGACCCTATTCTGAATAACGTAATGATGTCTACGTCGGAGGCATAAGAGAACATAAAAAACTGGTGGCCTCAGACTTGGCACCTTAGGCCTGTACAGGCACCTTAACCCGTCCCGTCTCGGGGGGGGGGGGGTCTTCAACCGTCCCCCTCAGGGTTTTCGCTGATAGCGGACGAACGGCGCGAGGCAGCGCACCCAAATTTGGCACACCTTTTCCCACATCAATTGGGCATTCTGATAAAAAATTTTGAAGTCAGGTCATCTAGGGTCAACGAGTTAGTCAAAGTCCAGTGAGTTCACCTCCAAAAATGTTCAACCAGTCGTCACGCTTTAACAGATACAGATATTTTAAAGACACTTTCAGCGTTTGCTTATCTTTAGGGATGCAACAAAACCTACCAGTGAAAGTTTTATTTTTTCGTTTTTGACTACATATAAATTTTGCATATTTGCCAATTTCAGTTCAAATGTAAGATTCTAGCTAAGGTAAACATTTGTTATTGGGGCAAGTTGACTTCCAACAACGTTTATCGGTGTGCTCTACCCAGTAGAAAAGGAAAATTAAAGACAATTTGAAAACTAAAAATTTTGAAATTAAAAAAAATATTTCATTTTTATTTTTTTGGGGGAAAAAACAAATTATATCGCTGGTCGATTTCGCTGTCCTCTTCTCATTCCAAATATTTTTTCTTCTTCTTCATATATCCCCCAAAATTAACTCCCAAGAGTAAAAAGCATGATGTAAGTCGTGAAAAGTCGTGAAAGTCTAGCCCCTCTGGCGACGTCACTTTTTGGGGAATTTTTTATTTAGGGGTGGACCCGGACCCTACTCGTCGAGCGCTTTCCGATGACACCTCTTCCGTTTTCGTGCGATGCTTATTTTGGATTTTAGAGGGGCTCTTCAACCGCCCCCCCCCCCCCGAGACGGGATGTGAGGATTTGACCGGAAAGACGGCGCGGGTTAAGAAGAACAGCGACTAATTAGTCAAGACAAGAGTTGGGATGGTATTTTATATACAAAAGACGAAGCGAAGCGTACATTGGCTTGCAATGTACTATGCGCTGCAAAGCCTCACAGCAGCCCAACTTCAACATTCCACAAATATTTCATCTCTGTGACAAGCGAATTCTGAACACCGAAGCTGGGAATTGTACTTCCAGCAATTTCCGTATATCAAGAAAGCAATATATCTGCAGCCGTTTTTTTTTTTTGGGGGGGGGCTGGTGTATATATTATACGTTATTACTGAGTTTAAGTATGTAGAATATTGCTTTCAGGTGGGGCAGAACCCCACAAGCTGGCCATGAAAAGGTGGATTGATGGTCCCACCTTGCATTTCAGGTGAGGTGTTACATCCGCTCATTGAGTGGTAACGGACCCGACACTACCCGCTCTGAGAGCCAATAAGTTATTCAGAGGTAAGTGTATCCAAGGTGCGAGCGCGCTGAAAGTACCAGTGCAAGATAGTGTTGAGGGTGATGGATGGACAAGGATAAAAGGTACACCATGGAGCTTCGTGCTGCAGACACGGCGTTGGACACCGTATCGTCCTAGTCTATGTCCAGTTGCGTCATAGCATAATTCTTCTGGGGGGGAGGCCAGGGAGGAAGTGGCCCTCGTGCGAGCAATTTCAAAGAGGCCATGAAGCTTCATGGGTCTAATGCTGTTTTCGTCATTTCCTATGTTGTATTATTGATTCAGCTAATGGTATAGATGAACAGTGAATCCCCGCCCGGTCGGAGGCTGAACCTCGTCCCGCCGTGGCGCTGCCATTATAGAGAAGAAACGGTGACGGTGGTGGCGGGCGGCGCCAATCCCTAGCTTCCTAAACCAGTTCGTGCATCACTTTGAGATATCTAAAACTAAGTTGGTGTCAGGTTATTCACTGGCCTACCACAGGTTAACCCGTGCACCGGAGGGGGTGGATTCGGCCAGTATTTTCATTGATATATCGCAAGCGGGCATTTGGGGAAAACGATTACATAAAGGGTCTCACCACCAGGAAATGACGGGATAGGGAGTCGCTTAATAATAATAATAATGCCCTTTATTTCGCACCTCTCTCAGTACATATCTGGGATACCATACAACACACAATGCCTTCATGCATACAGACCAGCAACACATCCAAACTGAGACAGCAACCACAGTGCCAAATATCCTCCATTCTACCCTGGGTCATGCACATGAGCCTGATCAGCTCTTTCCAGTACAATTCGTTCCAGCCGTGACCTAAATGTGTCTTTGATGTCAGCTTTACTGGCCACCGATAAATCCATAGATACAAGTTCATATTCATACCTAATTCGAGCATGATTTTGTACAATAATACCCACCCGAGCTACATCACTCTCACGCAGTGCTTTTATAATGGCATTGCTACTGTCCATGAGGCTACGCACAAATACAAGCTGTCTACTTGCCACCAGCATGTGGCACGGCAGCATTCCAAACTTTTTACTCAGTTCATGATTGCGAGAGAACCTAGGAACCTTGACTAGCCTTTTCAAGCAGGAGTGATAGGGCTATACAGACTTCGTGGAAAGCCCGTTTCACACCCACAGTGTTCCACAATTCACATATCCCATAGAGGGGACAGTATATCTTAAACAGCCTAACTAGCATGAGCTTGTCTGCATATCCAAATGTAGCACAGAGCATGTTTACCTGGTAGTACAGTGCACGTCTGGTCCTTTGCATATATGCACAATCACTCATAGTGATCACTCTTAGAGAACGCCCTCCTAAAATGGCAAAACCCAAGCAGGTACATAGAGGACAGGGAGTCTACCAATCCGGGAGTCTCCAGATAGATGAGGCCTTCCTAACCAAGGAGCCTCATGAGCAGGATCCTACCGTACACGGTGCTTGCTAAGCAAGGAGCCTCCTGAACAAGACGTATCTTAAACAGAGAGCCTTCTGAACAAGGCTTTCTCAACAGTATATTTCCGAACAGGGACCTCCCTATCAAGGGTCGGCTAAACAACAGAGACCTCCTGGGCAGGGTCTTCATGAGCCAAAACAAGCGGCGACTGTTCGACGATGGACGACGGCTTGATCGCCTGGGGCGAATTGACCGCCTGCGATTGGTTGTGCCCATCAGCCCGCGATATAATGTCCTGAGGAAGCTCCATGCTAGTATCACCAAGGAGGGAGATGACGCAGCGAGGCGCCTGGCAGGTGATGTTCAGGCCAAGTATTGTCTATGACACCACTAACGTAATGAATACTTGTCAGGCCGGTCTTCAGCTGCCCCGAATCATAGAGTCATAAAAGAGAGAGAGAGTGAGAGAGAGAGAGAGAGTGAGAGTGAGAGTGAGAGTGAGAGTGAGAGTGAGAGTGAGAGTGAGAGATGAGAGTGAGGTGAGAGTGAGAGTGAGAGTGAGAGTGAGAGTGAGAGGGAGAGTGAGAGTGAGAGTGAGAGTGAGAGTGAGAGTGAGAGTGAGAGTGAGAGTGAGAGTGAGAGTGAGAGTGAGAGGAGAGTGAGAGTGAGAGTGAGAGTGAGAGTGAGAGTGAGAGTGAGAGTGAGAGTGAGAGTGAGAGTGAGAGTGAGAGTGAGAGTGAGAGTGAGAGTGAGAGTGAGAGTGAGAGTGAGAGTGAGAGAGAGAGAGAGAGAGAGAGAGAGAGTGAGAGAGAGAGAGAGAGAGAGAGAGAGAGAGAGAGAGAGAGAGAGAGAGAGAGAGAGAGAGAGAGAGAGAGAGAGAGAGAGAGAGAGAGAGATATATAGATATATATATATATATATATATATATATATATATATATATATATATATATATATATATATATATATATATATATATATATATATATATATATATATATATATATATATATATATATATATATATATATATATATATATATATATATATATATATATATATATATATATATATATATATATATATATATATATATAAAAAAAAAAAAAAAAAAAAAAAAGAGAGAGAGAGAGAGAGAGAGAGAGAGAGAGAGAGAGAGAGAGAGAGAGAGAGAGAGAGAGAGAGAGAGAGAGAGAGAGAGAGAGAGAGAGAGAGAGAGAGAGAGAGAGAGAGAGAGAGAGACCGCCACTGACCGCCACTGGTCAACCAAGGCAGACCGCGAATGACTGGTCACCCGTTAGGAGGCCGATAGTCGTGAAAGATGGACGTGTGCCGCCACGCTTCACCGCCGACGCCAGCCACATGATCTCAGCTCAGGCGGATACATATCTGATTCATCAATTGAAAAATAATAGCCTCAGATGCGACCAAGATCTCAATGTATGCAGTTCGCATGTCACACCGAACAGTATACTGTCTTTCCGCTAGCTGTGGCACTATCTAATAGCTGAGCTAAGAACACATCGCCCATCCTCGATTGCGTAGGAAGGCACTATATCCATGTGCGCCATACATAGTGGCCCTCTATATGGCCACTATATATGGCGCATAGCCCTCCACCCCAATCCAATCAACTGACATTTTTGGTGGACATACCAAGAATGTCGTTGTACAGTGATAATTGTAAATTTACGAACGAACATGCTAGGGATAAGTGTGGTGCGGTGTTAGTCATGAGTGTGATGCTGACTGAGAGGTGCGGTGTTAGTCATGAGTGTGATGCTGACTGAGAAATATAATGTTTGCCACCTAATTTGATATCTGTGATGATAATCGTGCACCATTGTTACAGTCAACGCATTTGGTGCATATTTTTTGTCCACTCCCGGTACCATGATCCTGTCTGCAGCATATGGATCGAGCCCTCTCCACATTGACATCACAGGTATGTTCTCAAATCATCAGCTTCGCATCCTAATTATCTGTTCAGCAATCAGAATCTTCTGCGCGTACTGCTCTCACCGTCCCCTACGAATTTGTTGTCTTAGCATAAAACAAGTACAGTCTTGATTCCACGGAATTAAGCATGCATTCCAGTTGGTCGGACATCTTACTGGTGACCACTGCGCCCTGAATGCGTGAAGTCTGGACGATAGAGTGACTGATGTTGGCGTGATCTGGTTCTGGCGATCGCCCATCAATGGGCGTCTGCCCAGCTCGCGCGGCTCCTCTATCCCACCCGCACCCCGTGACGGAGCGGCATCGATGAGCGAGAGCTGGCGAGATTGGATGGGGTCGGGAGATTGGACCGCCAGGCTGTTTTCGCCACATAATGTGTGCACTCGCCTGGAGAGAATCACTAAGCATGGCGGCGCCCTGGCTTGCTTTGCGATGCTTATCCATCTCCGTCCCGAGGGGTGATAAACATTCTCGACGCGCTGCCACGCGCCGAAATTTGGCATACATCAATTGTACATGGATGAAGATTTTGAGGTCCTGTCATCCGCGATCACGAAGTTAGTCCAGGTCAAGTAAGGTCACTTCCAAAAATGAGCATTAACCAGCCGTCACGCTTTAATGAAGAAAGATACTTGAATGAAACTTTCAGAGTTTATTTATATCTAGGCGTGCAACAAACCACACTTGAGAAATGCTTCAGTTTTTGCGTTTTGATGACTGATTTGTTTTGCATGTTCATCAATTAGGCCTATAATCGAAGATGCTGGCATAACACAGTTATGAGACCACGTTTGATTAGAACAACGTTCATCGCCGTTCTATTCTCATTAAAACAAATCAAATTGATAAAATTAAAAAAGAAAGCATTGAAGGTTAAAACAAAAATGTTGTTGGATAGGTAAACATTTTGGGACAATGGTCGATTTCGCCTCCCTTTTCGGATTCAAAATAAGTTATGTATCTAAAATATTGTCCAAAATGAACTCGCCAGAGCCAAATAGATGACATCAGTCGTCACCTCATAAACCCAACTATTGACGCCACATCTCGATAGGAAGGCATTTTGGTTGGTTTCGAGTACTACTTGTCGAGCGTTTTCCAATGCTAACCCTTTTATTTTCGTTCGATGCTTAGTTTGTAGATTAGCGGGGGTGTGTGCATATAATAGCCGCCGAGACTGGGTGTGAGAATCTGACGGGGAAAACTGATAGACGACCGGATGTCGGTCCGCTTAATATCGACGGGAAATTATCGACAGGTAAAATATTGGCATGCTGAATGTATCCTCCAACAAGCACGGGCGTAGGAGTTGGAGGGGCACAAGGGCAGCGCCCCTCCCCTCTTTGAACGTGTTTAAAATTGACCCTATGGACACTATTGGCAATGCTCAGTGGCATGCATCGATTAAAAAATAGCTCTTACCCCACCACGTCCCCACCCAACTTTTAAACAGTTCATACACGACGCCCGCCAGATATTGGCATGCCAAAATGTCGTCTGTAAAAATATGATAACAAAAACCGACTCGGAAGGATATCAACTCATAAAATATCGAATGATACATAATTAACTCAGAAAAGCATACGAATGTGAATAGGAACTATTGACAGTTTCTTATAACCTCCACACTAGGGTTAAATTTATTTTCGAAAGTTTGAATTTTTATCGGGACGGGCGCGTTTCTGGTTCCATTCATTGAAAAAATATCGTGCGTAGAATATTTTTGAAATGAAACAATATTTAGAACTGCCTCAATACGGTCAAAGCCAGTATATTTTATCGAAAAGTAGAAATTTTAGAACATGATGTTCTATGCCTTAAGCAAATAAATTATCACTTCTAGTTTACTCAAACTACTAATCTTGACCTAAAACATATAACTGAACTTCATACTTTCAACTCTAGGTGCCCCTCAACACAAATATTAGCCCCTCAAGTGGGGGGGGGTCATGGGCGCCCATCTCCCACTCATTGTTGCCTACTTCGCAGAGGTCACGGTGGACTTGCGAGAGGTTGGGAAGTCACAGCGGTGATTCTCTACCACCTGCAAGAGGAACTGCCTTTGGTCTTCCCTGCTGGTAAGGGCCAGGTTGAAAGGCTGCCTCAACGCCACCCCGCGCTCCGCGAAGTCGTTGACGACTTGAAGGGCCTGGACTCGGCGGGATGTGGCGGTGAAGGCTGGGTGTCGTCGGCCAGTCCTCCGGATCCTTGAGCAGGAAGGCGGTGCTGATGTCCAGAACCTTGAAGAACTTCTTTGATGTAGTTGTGAACTTGGCCAATGTCTTGTTGGCGATTGGGGCGGTGGACAGGTCCATATTGATACGCCGCGGGTGATCCTCCGATCCTTCCTCTTCTTTCGTCGTTTTAATCATCTCCCGCTTTGTCGCCAAGTCGATCCCGTCGTCGAGGACGGCCAGAGTGACGAAGCGCTCGCTCAAGTACCATAGGTGCCCGGCGAAGACAGTCGCCGTCGCCTTGGCCACCGCTGAGTCCGGATAATAGCCGAGGGCCTTGAGCAGCGCGAGGTCCGCGGCTGGGGCCGTTGCCGGAAGCGGCGCTTTGTACCAGGCCGTCACGTAGATGGACACGACGAAGATGGTGAATCGCCGGATTCCAGCCACTTCGCCTGACGAGTACAGCTGGAATCCGTTTGTGGGATCCGTTCGCCTGACGAGTGGGTCACAGTGCGCCGTTTCGAGTTCTTGTTCAGAGCCCGCCACTTCTCGTACATTCGGAGGACCTTGTCCCTTGCGCGTTGGCCTTTCTGCGTAGGAATACGGGACAGCTTTCAGAATTCCTTGACTGTGGTCACTGTCTCAGCGGCTGCTTCCTTGATCGGCTTATTGATGTCAAGGTGAAGGTGGAAAAAGTAATGAAGCGCCTGCTTTCCCGTAGGCAGCATGCTTCCTGTGATGCTGTGGTCCACGGTCCCCAGGAGATAGACTGCTGTTTTATATTTTGTTGCCAAAGCTATCACGTCGTTTAAGAACTCACTGAAAAACTCACTGAATGAAACATTGTTAGTGTTGGCAAAACTCGTCCTATCCTTATCTCACGGCAGCAGGAGAAAGAACATGTCATTCTAAGTAGAAAATGTTCCATACACATATCCATTTTGAGGCTTTGTTTAGCGGTAAGATTAAAGGGAAAATTAATGCAACAGTGTATGGTGCATCATGTCGCAATTTAGGTATCGGCATGGGAGGTGTTGCGAGTCTAGCGATCAGCTGGTGTCAGTCGCTCAGTCTTTTCTGCTAAGATAACTGGGCGTGTTTAGATCATAACATGAACATTTGTTACTTATTTTGTATCAATTTGAAATAGAAGAAGAAACTGCAAATAATGCCGCATACTTAAAGTAATGAGGAGTATTAGGATATGGTGACAATTAACTGATCGCTAGCCTAGCTCCATCACCCCGAACGCGTCATCGGACATCCACTGTTCACATTAATTTTCCCTTTGATCTTACCGCTAAACAAAACCTAAAAATGGATATGTGAATAGAACACTTTTTACTTAGAATAACACGTTATTTCTCCGGTATCAATATTTGGATAAACTCGTGTTACACCCTATATAATACCTCATTTTTAGTCTTCTGTAGACCAGTGCGGAAGACTAATCCAACGACTCTGACCGTCCATCTGTCTCTCCATCTGTCTGTCTGTCTGTCAGTCTGTTATCATTTTTCAACTCAGAAACTGCAACAGCTATCGAAACGAAAACTGACAATAGAATGCCACGAGTACTTCTGGACAAAAGTATAGACTTTGACCTCGTTGAAGCAGTTCTAATTAGTATTATATTTCAAAAATATATTGCACACGATGTTTTTAGACAGAATGGCACAAGAAACACACCCGTCCCGATAAAGATTCTCCAAAAATGAAAAGCACCCCAAATAAGTGGCACCCTACTCCACACTCTTATCCGTAACGTTCCATCGACGACCCTGTCCATGCCTATCACCAATTTCACATTGCGATATGTCATCGAAACGGGCATATTTAAGACTTGCCTGGAGGTTTTACCACGGACATTTGTCAGAAGTTTACACCTTAATTGCTTACATTGAGAACATGTTACCGGTGGTGGACGTTTAACAACAAAAGACGAAAAGTTACCAGAAATCACAAACAGGGAAAACTCAAGGGACAAACGTCAAACTCGGAAAAAACAACAGAGACAAAACGTAAAACTGACAAAAAGCTGCCAGTAGCAAAAGTTAAATTAGAAAGCCAAAGAAGCTAGAAGTGAAATGATTAAGTGTAATGGAAAGTGGGAATAACAAAAAATTGGCCGTTCACCATTCATCATCCACCAAGTAATAAGAATGGATTTTTTCAATGAATGAGAATTCAAATGAGACAAATCAACATGCGTAGAAGTGAAGAGATTGAAAGTCCAGGGGAAATGAATTACCCGACAAATGCAGGATAATACTTACTGAATATGGCACAGTGAGTATATTGTAACCATGCCGATTTATCTGCCGTAACTATGCAATTGTTGTACTGAACACATTCTTAGAGCAATCGTCCCAATCTGAGGTTGTCTCACGTGATAGCATGACACCTGAATGCTGTGTGGATGCAACCAAAGGCACAATCAGGATAGGAGCGAAGACCACGAGCCAGTTCCCTCCGCCTTTAACAATACGAGTAGCCCTCAACGACGAAAAAAATCCAGGATTGCGGGACATCTCAGCTCCCAGATGCCTTCCAGCTTCAAATGGTATTTCACCTCCTTAGTATCCAGCAAGCATTCGAAGGGCCTTAGCTCTTCGAGCATCTTCGCGTACATGACTTGATTGCTTTCGCTTTTGGTGCTTTTACTTTTTGTTTTGTTCATTTTTTCTTCTTGGAATTTCACTTTTTGTGCATTGTACTTTTTGCAATTTCCTTTATCCCAATTAGTTTGTCAACGTTCACTTTGATTTATTTTGACTTTTTCACCCTTTCTTTTCTCCGGAAAAGAAGACCAGTCACACCGGAAGTGTGACCAATTTTATATGCCCATGGGAAGGTCCTTTTCGAAAGCATTACACAATGAGAACATGTTCATTGTCCCCACAAGGCTGCAAATTTTTTTTTTTGATGAAAACTATACTACCTGTAAAATCTTTTAAGACTGTATCAGATGTCGTTGGTAAGTAGATACATTTTCCAATTTAATATATTTGGAAAATGTCAACCAGTGAATATGCTGAACGAATTTCTGTCCCTACCAATTACGCATTGGATATGATTAATGCAAGTGAATTTGTTCGATCTCAGTCGATGAAAATTTAACAATGGAAGAAAGAGAGAGAGAGAGGGATATATATGTGTGTATATATATACATATATATGTATATATATATATATATATATATATATATATATATATATATATATATATATATATATATATATATATATATATATATATATATCATATATATAACTATATATAACTATATATAACTATATATATTAAGAACTAAGAAAGCTGCATTTAGAGGGTTTAAAGAAGCTTCAAATATCGTTAATCTAAAGGCGTATCGAAAAGCTAGACACTGTGAAGCAAAAAACCAGAGCAGCAAAGCACGCAAAAGAACTGGATTTAGCTAGGAACTGTAATGGGGACAGTAAAAAGCTCTTTAGTTTCTACAAGCTGAGTAAAGTTTCTAACACAATTGGTCCACTGGACGTAAATGGGACTACATTGGGTGAGGATAGTGAGATGGTTGAGGAGCTGAGCAGGCAGTTTAAATCAGTGTTTACATTGGAAGATATGACCAATCTGCCGACCGTACACCATAGTTCAGTGACATGTGATCTGATAAGTGATGTTGATTTCATTGATAGTGATGTTGTTTACAATCATATCAGGAAAATAAAGCCGAACAAGGCAGCAGGACCTGATGAAATTTATGCCAGGGTATTGCGGGAAGCTGAAAAGGAACTGGCATTTCCACTTATTATAATATTTTGTAGGTCAGTTTCACGAAATGAAATTCCAACGGATTGGAAAAGGGCAAATGTAGTTCCCATTTTCAAGAAAGGAGAAAGAGGGAAAGTTGAAAACTATAGGCCAGTAAGTCTCACATCCCTAGTCTGCAAGATACTCGAATCAATTATCAAGGAAAGAATAGTTAGTTATCTGGAAGGAAACAGATTGATTCAAGATACTCAACATGGGTTTAGAAAAGGACGATCGAGCCTCACAAATCTCCTGGACTTTTGAACTTCGCCACAGAACAATTTGATCAGGCAAATCAGGTTGATGTAGCATATCTTGACTTTAGTAAGGCCTTAGACAAGGTACCCCATAAACGGTTAATGATACAGCTTCAGGCCCATGGTATTGCAGGTAGCATCTTAAAATGGATGGAGTTGTGGCTTTCAGATAGACAGCAAAGAGTGATGCTAAATGGTAGAAAGTCATCATGGCAAAATGTTCTTAGTGGGGTCCCCCAGAGGTCAGTACTGGGGCCATTACCCTTCATTATATTTGTAAATAATATTGAAAGTGGCCTAAGCAGTAAAGTTTTGACATTTGCGGATGATTTGAAGATCTTCAGGGCAATAACAGGTCAAAATGAGCATATCTCGCTGCAAAAAGACTTAGACGAACTTGTGAAGTGCTCCGAAGAATGGCAAATGAAATTTAATTTTGATAAGTGCAAAATCATGCATGTAGGTAAGCAGCATATGAAGGCTCCATACTTGATGGGCGGTCAAGTGCTATCAGTGACTCAACAGGAGAAGGATTTAGGTGTTATTCTAAACAAAAAATTGGGGCATCAGAACAGACCAAGGAAGCCAGGAAGAAGGCACTGAGAATACTTAGGGCAATCAATAGGAATGTATCATACAGAAGCGAGGAAGTCATCAGGAAGCTTTACTGTGCATATGTTAGGCCATATTTTGAATACTGCATCCAAGCTTCGTCTCCTAGCTATGAAAAAGATTGTTGGCTTTTAGAGAGAGAGAGAGAGAGTACAAAAGATGGCTACAAAAATGGTTAATGGTATAAGCAACCTGGCATATGAGGAAAGATTAAATAAAATTCATTTGTTTTCACTTAGATACAGAAGGCTGAGTGGAGATCTCATCGAGGTCTTTAAATTTGTCCATGGTCTGGAGAGGCGATATCTTGGGGGAAATGTTTGAATTTAACAGAAATGATGCAATTAGAGGTCATAAATTCAAAATTAAAGTTAACGACAGCAGAACAAGTTTAAGACAGACTTTCTTCACCAACAGGGTAGTAGAACACTGGAACCAGCTGCTAGAAACCATTGCCAGTTGTAGCACATTGAACATCTTTAAAAACAGCATAGACAATCATTATAAGAATAGAGGGCTTTTAAGTATTACAGGGAGGGCTGACTGACAGATTTGGTGGGCAACTGGTTGAGTGCACAGAGTGCAACCAAGAAGGCCCCGTGTGGCTCATAGTTGCGTTAATCTTTTATGTCTTTATGTCTTGATGTCTTTATGTGTATGTATATATATATATATATATATATATATATATATATATATATATATATATATATATATATATATATATATATATAGGGGTGTGGTGGGAAAGAGAGACAGAGAGACAGACAGACAGACAGACAGACATGGAGGTGGGTGCAGGTCAGACAGATATGACGAGTTCTGCTTTAGGTCTCCTGATCTTCATCCCTCTCTCTCTCTCTCTCTCTCTCTCTCTCTCTGGCTCTATCGCCGGAATGGTCCGGCACCATTCCGTCGTCCGGAGGGTGACAAACAGTGCAGCGCCAGCCGTGCGGGCACGGACACGGCGACAGACGTGGCGATTGATTGTCGTCCAGTTCTCGGCCGCTGCCAAGATCATTCCGTCAGATTGTTCCTGTGGCAGCACGCTGGCTGCGGCCACGTTATCGCCGCATGCACTTGAGCATGTATTTGGCCACTGGGCAGAATATAGGTGGAACCACGCTGCACAGTTGGGCCTGATGCTGCGTTGCGACTGTGTCGTCCTGGGTATTGAAAGTGCACCGCCGCTTGTGACCGACAAACATAGCGAAGACCTTCCTCTGCTAACTGCATGTACCTTACGCGTACGACTGCTCGATGGCATGCCGCTGCTGCAATGACGCCACAGGAGCATCGACCGCGGCCGTTCCTGAGCACCGCGCTATGGTGATGCAGAACACGCCGATGATACTGCCGCTATTGAGCACCGTGCTATGGTGATGCAGAACACGCCGATGATACTGCCGCTATTGAGCACCGCGCTATGATGATGCAGAACACTCCGGTGATACTGCCGCTATTGAGCACCGTGCTATGATGGTACGGAACGCGCTGGCATTTCTGCCGATTCAATAGCACTGCCTCAGGTGACAGTGTGAGGTTTACTAATGAAAACCCACTCAGGACCTCAGGATGAAATATCGGCTCATCGAACCAGCTTGTGTTTTGGTATATTGTCGTGACCTGCCTATGCGTTTTGCGCTGTCCAAATATTACCGACGCCATCCATGCATGTTAAACGCAATTTATATCTATGTCTAACAACCATGCTTTAGTTTCCTCTTTGTTGTTATCGGTGATCAGTCGTTGCGTGGCCGAATAAGCTCTGCATCCTCGGCCACAATAGTGCGAGAGCAATGAAGACGAAGGTTTGCGTGCGGTGAAAAGCACACCACCGCGATTGTTGCAATTGGCAGCGTTGTTACAAGTAAGAAGAGACCTGGGCACATTCCATGACAGGGTGCAGGATCACCTATCTGAACACACGTTTTACGTGCGCACGTCAGCCTCGCAGTGCAACGTCATATTCCGTATCATGTGCACAGGTGGCTTACTTCCCACCGCCGATGATCATGGGCGTAATTATGCTCAGAACATTGAAGGGCGTCTGGCAATATGAACTCAGTGACGACATTTCACTGCCTCGCCCGGCAAAATGAGATTGTCTAGGCAGAGGAACATAGCGTGGTCGAAAGAGAGAGGAGAGAAGAGAGAGAGAGAGAGAGAGAGAGAGTGAGAGAGAGAGAGAGATATGGGGGTGTGGTGGGAGAGAGACACAGACATGCATACATACATACAGACAGACAGACAGACAGACAGACAGACGCACATGCATACATACAGACAGACAGACAGACAGACAGACAGACAGACAGACAGACAGACAGACAGACAGACAGACAGACAGACAGACAGACAGACAGACAGACAGACAGACAGACAGACAGACAGACAGACAGACAGACAGACAGACAGACAGACAGACAGACAGACAGACAGATAGACAGACAGACAGACAGACAGACAGACAGACAGACAGACAGGCAGACAGACAGACAGAGACAGACAGACAGTTGGGGTACCCGTACGTTGGGGATCTGGAGCACCTGCTCGGAGTAGATAAAAAATCACACCTATGGCTTACACTAGGCATAGTGCATTGCACATGTAGTTTACACCAAAACCATTGCACTGAAATTTGATTGTGGAGCCGCGTCACCGAAAGTTGAAAGACTGGTCTTCAATGATGAGTGAAAAAACGACGAAATAACAGCCTGGACATACGGACATGATTACCTAGGGCACGGTATTCAGAGAGCTAGACAGACAGAGAGCCAGGCAGATAGACAGAGAGACAGACATACATACAGACAGACAGACAGATAGACAAACAGACAAGTAGACAGTCAGACAAACCACACAGATCGACAGACAGACAGATAATGCTTAGAAGGAGGATTGAGTGTAAAGCACCTATCGAAAAGTGAAAGCTGAGCCAAGATGATCATCATGCTTTCGCTACTGACAGTCGATACGATGGTTGTCGTCCTGAGCTAACCTATCCAGAACGGAACGGAACGGAACGGAACATTGGTGGTCATTTGATCATACTGTTGAGAGACGGGAATTAGTTCTAACTTTCTCATTCACTTGGCAAGCCGAACACAGGGTCTAGTATCACGGGAAGCAATGCTTTGATACATGCTCCGTCTGGGGTGCAGTCATTGAGCCTGCCTTCCAAAACAACGCCGATGATTATGCCCATGTCCCAGATGACGTCACCGTTTCCGCCGTGCCAGCCAACGCTAGACAAAGATGATAACGGGCGCGATGCTGCAGCCTGGTGGAGCTACTCTGTCCGTACTGGTGTTCGGCTGCTCTCTGTCCGTACTGGTGTTCAGCTGCTCTCTGTCCGTACTGGTGCTCGGCTGCTCTCTGCCGGTCCTGGTACAGTTGCTCTCTGCCCGTACTGGTGTTCGGCTGCTCTCTGCCCGTACTGGTGTTCAGCTGCTCTCTGCCCGCACTGGTGTTCGGCTGCTCTCTGTCCGTACTGGTGTTCGGCTGCTCTCTGCCCGTACTGGTGTTCAGCTGCTCTCTGCCCGCACTGGTGTTCGGCTGCTCTCTGTCCGTACTGGTGTTCGGCTGCTCTCTGTCCGCAGTGGTGTTCGGCTGCTCTCTGCCCGTACTGGTGTTCAGCTGCTCTCTGCCCGTCCTGGTACAGCTGCTTTCTGCCCGTACTGGTGTTCAGCTGCTCTCTGCCCGTACTGGTGTTCGGCTGCTCTCTGTCCGTACTGGTGTTCGGCTGCTCTCTGTCCGTCCTGTTACAGCTGCTCTCTGCCCGTACTGGTGTTCTGCTGCTCTCTGTCCGTACTGGTGTTCGGCTGCTCTCTGCCCGTACTGGTGTTCGGCTGCTCTCTGCCCGTACTGGTGTTCGGCTGCTCTCTGTCCGTACTGGTGTTCGGCTGCTCTCTGTCCGTACTGGTGTTCGGCTGCTCTCTGTCCGTACTGGTGTTCGGCTGCTCTCTGTTGCTCTCTGCCCGTACTGGTGTTCGGCTGCTCTCTGTCCGTACTGGTGTTCGGCTGCTCTCTGTCCGTACTGGTGTTCGGCTGCTCTCTGTCCGTACTGGTGTTCGGCTGTTCTTCCGTACTGGTGTTCGGCTGCTCTTCCGTACTGGTGTTCGGCTGCTCTCGCCCGTACTGGTGTTCGGCTGCTCTCTGCCCGTACTGGTGTTCGGCTGCTCTCTGTCCGTCCTGTTACAGCTGCTCTCTGCCGGTCCTGGTACAGCTGCTCTCTGCCCGTACTGGTGTTCTGCTGCTTTTCTGCCCGTACTGGCGCAGCTGCTCTCTGCCCGTACTGGTGTTCGGCTGCTCTCTGTCCGTCCTGGTGCAGCTGCTCTCTGCCGGTCCTGGTGTTCAGCTGCTCTCTGCCCGTACTGGTGTTCGGCTGCTTTTCTGCCCGTATTGGCGCAGCTGCTCTCTGCCCGTACTGGTGTTCGGCTGCTCTCTGCCCGTACTGGTGCAGCTGCTCTCTGCCCGTACTGGCGCAGCTGCTTTCTGCCCGTCCTGGTACAGCTGCTCTCTGTCCGTCCTGTTGCAGCTGCTCTCTGCCGGTCCTGGTACAGATGCTCTCTGCCCGTACTGGTGTTCTGCTGCTTTTCTGCCCGTACTGGTACAGCTGCTCTCTGCCCGTACTGGTGTTCTGCTGCTTTTCTGCCCGTACTGGCGCAGCTGCTCTCTGCCCGTCCTGGTACAGCTGCTCTCTGCCCGTACTGGTGTTCTGCTGCTCTCTGTCCGTACTGGCACAGCTACTCTCTGCCTGTGCGAAAGAAAAGTGGAAAAGCAATGGTATAGAAGGCACACACGACGGGTTGGTACACCATTATTGTCCTGCTGGCTTGACCACCATGGCCAATTTGAATCCTCTGTCCCTGTCCGGACCCAGCGTCGTGTTTATTCTCGATCAACAGTTAGCTTGTTATTCCTACAAAACTAAATCGATCTGACGTCTCTGGCCCCTCAAACGGTCACCGAACGCCAACCGTTCCATTGTGTCCACATGTGACGTGACACCAGTGCTGGGCGAAAGTGACGGTAAAATATTCGGATTAAATGACGTTCTCTACATAGCCTTTCATTACGTCCCACTTCCCTGTAGGATTAACGGACCATACCGTCAAAAAGAGAAATGCTTCGCCCAGAACGTGCAATTACGCTTGATGCACTCCCCAGCTGGCGTCACTGTTTGAACTAGCGTGTGCGTGGGGTACAAGGCAGCTCAGAACCTCTTTACTATGTAAATGCCGGCTTTATTACGCGCGATGGGCCATTGCGAGCGTTCGTTTGATCACAAGTGGGCAGCGCCACTGTCAACAATCGGACTCTTTGTCCGTATTGCATGTGAGACATTTCCGTTGCTTGTTCTTTCGCTTGACTGCTTGCTATCTTGCAATGACTTCAGTAGTCTCAGAAGAATGAAACGCGAGGGCGGGGTTCTTCCACAAATGAAGGTGCTATGGAAGGTGGACTCGAAGATGCTGGCCTGCTGTCCATATTCCGAACAGGTTGGTGCGCTGCGTACGAAGAAGAATTGCGGAGGCTTGGTAGACAACTGGAGAGGATGACATGCGGAATTACATACAACATGTGGTAGGTGATGCCTGACCATTACCGCCATCAGCTGACCTCCACAAGACAACCAATCAGCACCATCTGACTGAAAGCCAATGCCACGTGTACTTGAAGCGAAATACTTAGGGAAACAACAGATACACCACATAAGACAGAGTGTCAAAGCAGAAGCTAGTCATTCTGCTCTGTGGCTGAGATAGTCAGATGAGTAGCATTCTATTTCTAGCTTTCGAAGCAACCAGCAACACTGATTCCAGCTGCACACCAAGACTTCACACATGCAATGATGTCATCTATGTAGGGTGGGGGTTCGACCAGTTTCCAGAGCCAATCTTCACAATTGCAACAGCTCTGGAGATCTCTTGAAATCCGGGGTAGGGTTCGGCGCCAGAAATTCAAGTTGAATATAGCGAAAATGTCGCGTCAACATTAACATGATGCAAAACAAACTGATCTTGCCGTTCAGTTCACAGAATCTCCTGATGTGCATTGAACACATGCCCATGCATATATTTGCCGAAATATGGTGGTTAGGATGGAATGGATTTCTATTTTGGAACTCTAGATTTGGACAGGATATTTCCTGGCAATCACATCTGGAGAGAAGGCCTTTGTGTCGAACACGTTTGTTGATGATAATTGGTGGCATTCAAATTTGAATTAAATTTTATGTTTATTTTGAAGTTGCAGACATATCGTATGACCTAGTATTCTGTTGCCTGATTTTAATTAACACGCGCCCTGGAGGGCCTCTGAAAATAACGCGCACTGGAGGGGGGGGGCGGCGGATTCCGCCCCCATAAGATCTCAGCTCCTCTGAAGGCTAGAGCAGCGAAATTCACAGGGTGGATGGACACGATAGTGAACTCTATTGTGTGCAAAGGTCATGACCTTAGGTCAATATCTTCAGGGTCAAATGGGGTCAAAATAGCCACATTTTCTGGTTTTACGTGGCTTGGCTTGCCATTGTTATGGATCGCTGTGGTTGTGTTTAAATGCTCCAAAATTGGCATTAATGATGTTTTGGACATTACTAATGATGCAATACAGATGTCAGATCCGCCATTTGACCTCAGGTCACCTATATAGGAGCACTTTATTAGGTCATTACCTGCTCCAGTTTCCGGAACCGGGCTCCCATCCCGACTGCTCCGTTGGGCGGCTCGGCACAATCGGCTTCGCAAAGAAAGGAGTGAAATACATGAATAAAGTATGGAAACGCTTAGGCACACAATGACAAACAGTATATTTCGGAATGTATAGGGAGTAACATGTAAAGTGACATCAATCGCATGACAGTCATTTGCATTTATGACACATTACAGTTGACCAAGTTTGGTTCCATTAGCCTATCATGAACTTGACCTGACTTGACCTCGGCGACCTAACATGACTTTTAAATTATATAGCATAACAATATGCATCAAACAAGTCGCTAGTGTTGTCAAGAACACTTCCCTATTGCCGATATACGGGAAGCGCATCAGCGCCGATTTTCGTGGTCTGGCGCTGCGAATTGTTTTTACTTTAACGGCCCCTAACTTGAAAACGTCTCGGCATATTTCCATTTGTCTTGCTTTAAACAATGCGCCGGTCATTTCTAAGCAGGTACGCGAAAAACTTGGCGTACATCGGTCGGTACAATATGGAGTTATGTACGAAAAAAAATCGGAAGGATTGGCGGATTTCTCCATACCCCCTCTAGGGCGTGTGTTAACCTGTCATGAACTTGACCTGACTTGACCTCGGTGACTTGACATGACTTTAAAACAATGTAGCATGACAATGTACATCAAAGAAGTCGCTAGTTTTGCCAAGAACACTTCCTTTTTGCTAATATACGGGAAGCGCATCAGCGCCGGTATTTGTGATCTGGCGCTGAAATATGTTTTTGACTTTAGCGACCCGTAACTCGAAAATTTTCGATTGATGTTCATTTTTCTTACTTCAAACAACGCGCCGGTCATTTATTGGCAGGTACACAAACAATGGCGTATATCGGCCGGTAAAATCTGGAGTTATCTACGAAAAACCGGAGGGGTGGGCGGATTTCGCCCCCCACCAATGCGCGTGTTAATGATTGAGAAATTATGGGATTAAGAATAACACATGAATCCAAACTAAATGCATGAGGATTGGATGTAGCACTATATATATTCCATAATCATATATACAATATGCTTTTACTTCAATGGAAACCTCAGCTTCAGAATACATGTGATGTAACGTTTGTCTATGAAAAAAGTAATAAGCCTCTGCAATTTCATTGTGAATGCATACCATCCAATCTCCCAGCAAGACATGGCACCTAATTTCGTGGAGTAGATAATGTTCGGATTACAAAAAAAAAACTAGGACGATGTTTTTCCAGCCTTGTCCTCGTTTCACGCACGACAGAAGCGGCATCACTACACAAGTGAAATTGGCATCCGGCCATGTGGCAGATACATACGTAGGTAGCTACTTTGGTGTGAATCTTAACAATGCCAAGTCGGCCAAAAAATGAGTCCCCTGAACATCAATCCGCGCCAGAAAATTACTCGTGAGGACCCAAAAATGCGCCATAGGCTTCCGGAAAAAATATGTAGAAACCACAACAAATCGTACGAGGCCGTCAACTTCGCGTCGTGGGCCCAAAAATATCATGCCGTGCCCCTAAGAAATCAAACCGGGACCGAAAATATCACGCTTGTTCCATGAAAAACGACCCCAGCTCTAATAAAAGAAGAGTTCCGGAAAAATATTGTCGGGCAGATAAAACTGGAGTTGGGGCTACACATAAGTACGAAGGGGCCTCAGAAATTGCATCGGGACCCAAAAGAAAACAAGCCCATCCTCCAAAAATAAGCGGGTTCCAGAAAAAATGACCAGGCGCAGGAAATCGTCCCGGAGGTAAGAAGTTGTTTCACAGACGATAGTTTCATTGTCTGCAAATATCACGGCTTCCGGCAGGCAATCTGGCCAAAGCAGCCACTGGCACATGGATGAAGGGTTGATGACAATGCACGTTGCCCTCCTTCTTATAGGATAAATAAGTATTCATCAGAATATAGGGTAATACAGGTGAGTCCCTCCGGAAGTGCACTGCAGGAAGGTCTAGGTTCCATCTCTTCCGACCGAAATATGCATTGTGGTGTAAAATGCAAGGAACAAGAAGTTTTTGTCAAGTAAAAATTCGAAGCTGAGTTGCGGTAAAGTGAAAAATACGTGTGTTGTTAGTGAGTGCTGAGTACAATTAGCACCACCTAGTATTTTAAAAATAATTATTCAACCCTTGGAGGGGCTAGGTTGAGGTGTAGGTTGAATCCAGCCAAAAGGCCAGGCCCAACATATTAACAGACATCCGATTTGAATGCTCAGCTAAAAAATACTTATATTTCCTTACACTACTGATTTAAGCCGCGCCGTCTCGGGGGGGGGGGGCCTCAACCGCCCCCTCGGGTTTTTCGCGGACAGTGAAAAAATGGCGCGCGGCAGCGCACCGAAAGTTGGCGTACCTTTCACCACATCAATTTGGCATGTTGTGTCGAAGGTTTGAATTCAGGTCATCTAAGGTCAACGAGTTAGTCTAGGTAAAGTGAGGTCAGCTCCAAAAAAGTTAAACCAGTCGTCACGCTTTAACGGATACAGATATTTAATGAAACTTTCAGCGTTTGGTTATCTTTAGGGATGCAACAAAACGTGCGAGAATAACTGTTCACTTTCTCCGTTTTTAACTACTTATTAATTTTGCGTATTTGCCTATTAAAGTTCAAATCAAAGATTCTGGCTAAAGTTAGCATTTTATAAGAGCAAGTTGACTTCGGAGAACGTTTTTCGGTCAGCTTTGCCCAGTAGAAAATGCAAATTAAAGAAAACTCGAAAACTTTTTTAAAGTTCAAAAGATTGCATTTTGACCATACCAAAACATGTAATGGTCCTGGTCGATTTCGCTATCCTTTTCTGATTTCAAATATTACAAAAAAAATCCCCCAAAATAAACTCCCCAGAGCCAAAAACATAACATAAGTCGTGGAAATCTAGGCCACCTAGTGACGTCACTTTCGAGGGGATACTTTTTGCGGATGGTGTCGGACCCTACTCGTCGAGCGCTCTCCGATGACACCTCTTTCGTTTTCGTGCGACGCTTAGTTTGGGTTTTATATGGGGACAGATCCTCACACCCCAGGCGGGGTGTGAGGATCTGTCCGGAGAGACTGGGCGGGTTAAGTGACGGCAATTGTAGCATACGTGAATCCAGGTATTGTGCCGGGAGGATCCGTCTTGAGGATCCGTCTTGGGCCTTTTCTCGAAAAGGTGCACTGAGAAAGTGCCCGGAGTGGTGCATTCGGCTGAAAGCTAATTGAGCGTGGGGAATGGACTGGAACACATTGAAGGAGCACTTTTCCACTCAGGAGAAAAGTGCTCCTTTTTCTTTCAAGGGGCGCGTATTCAACCCGAAGGGGAGTGACACACTTGAGCCTTCCGTGAGGGGCACCACCTCCCATGGCGGCACATGTCCCAATTCCCCGGTCCTTCTTCCGACGCTGGTTGTAAACTATGTTGCCCTATTTTTGGCGTCGACAGTTGTGGTACGGTAATCTAATTTCCGCTCGTCGTCCGGTCGTCATCCTGCGAGATGCTTTACTTGTGGAAGATAGAGCCAATGTCCACTATCTCATCACTTCCTGGTATAGCCCCTTAGTCAGTGTCCCTGTTCGGTATCGTAGCACTCAGCCCATACCACCGACTCAAACGTCACGCTATCTAGACACATATCAAATGAATGCAAACACCGGCGTGGCATTGTGTAAGTATTTCGGTCACGGACTGGGCCGGTAGTGAGTTGGTTGGCAGTGGTCGTGGCAGTTGTTTTGTACGCCAGCCTGACGTATGGTGATGGCCCGCTGCAGGATCAGCACAGTATCGTCAGAAGCGCAACGTCGACACAATTATCTCTGTCCTAGGGCTCGAATTGAATCGATCACCTCGACAAAATAGCCGCCGGTAGCCGACGTATTGGTTAGTGCACGTGAACAACACTCAGGTCAGCGGCGACAGATTAACACCTGACACCTGGGGTTCAGGGTCAACACAGCATATAACTCGCGCTGCTAGAGACTTACTAGAAGTGCTTTCTTCAAAGGTATGAAAAGTATTTTCGATAAAAATGTACCTGCGATTCTTTAAGGTATGAAAATGTTAGACGACAAAATCGACCCATGGGTGTTCAATTGCAGCATCAATTCGTCATGTAGTGCACCACAAATAATTACCGCAAACAGCCAACGCACTGCTAGGGAAATGGCTCAACTTGTAGAAACCTTAGATCGACCCATCCGTTTTCTTCATGAACAAATGGGGGCCCGAGATGGATGTTAGAAATATAGCCCCGACCTCTTATTTTGTCTTGTGGTCCACTGACCCGTTGCATTAGCCCTATGCTATATGTCACTTGCAATGATAGGCTGTGTAGTAATATGATTCCTACTAATTGATGTTATCACAATGCATTTTCTTTGTACGTGTTATCAGTACTTAACCAGCGCCGTCTTTCCGGTCAAATTCTCACACCCCGTCTCGAAGGGGGGGGGGTTGAAGACCCCTCTAAAATCAAAACTAAGCATCGCACGAAAACCAAAGAGGTATCATCGGAAAGCGCTCGACGAGTAGGGTCTGGGTCCACCCCTCAAACAAATTTATCCCCAAAAGTGACGTCACCAGGTGGGCTAGATTTTCACGACTTTTCACGACTTACATTATGTTTTTTATTCTGGGGAGTTCATTTTGGGGGACATATTAGTTTTTTACTTGGAATGAGAAAATGACGGCGAAATTTACCAGGGCTATCACTTTTGCCCCCGCTCCCCCCAAAAAAAAAAAAAAAGATTGAACGAATTTTTTATCTGAGTCTTCAAGTTTTCTTTAATTTTCCTTTTCCAATCGGTAGAGCAGACCGAGAAACGTTGTTGTATGTCAACTTTCCCTAATACAAAATGCTTACTTTAGCCAGAATTCTGTGTTTGAACTGCAATATGGAAAATACGCAAAATTTATATGTAGTCAAAAACGGGGAAAAATGAAAAATTAAACTCTTACGTTTTGTTGCATCCGTAAAGATAAGCAAACGCTGAAAGTTTCATTAAAATATCTGTATCCGTTAAAGCGTGATGACTGGTTAAACTTTTTTGGAGGTGACCTCACTTGACCTTGACTAACTCGTTGATTCTTGATGACCTGACCTAGACATTTTGAAACAGCATGTCAAATTGATGTGGGAAAAGGCATGCAAATTTGGGCGCGCTACCGCGCGCCGTTCGTCCACTATCCGCGAAAAACCTCAGGGGGTCACTTGAAGACCCCCCTGAGACGGGACGGGTTAAGTCAAAATCGGAGGACGAACTTTGGATGTTGGTGTCTGTGTGCACGGCTTACTGACTATGCTACTTTGCTAAGTTAGCAAAGTCATCATGCTACATTCTGTTTTTGTTTTAAATGCACTCCCGCAGGTGATTGTCAGCAGACTCATTGAGTCTCTTAGCGACACAATATGATAGCGAATTGAATTAAATATTTTCCTAAAGGTACAGGCACTCCACAGGGACGTCCATATATCGACTTCAGAAGTATTTATAAGGAATCATGGCTAGTTTTTTTTGTTTTAATTTCCGAACTCCAGCACAAGCAGTTCACAAATGACACGAAAACACCTCGTGGAAGAGAACTGTGAGGTTTGCCTCATCACGTATCGCAATAGGCATCTGAGGCAGGTCGTCCGTTATGTTATCAGGCAGTTCATAATTGTGATGTATCGCCTCCGCCGGTCGCTCCGGTGTAGATCTGTCACTGCACTCTGCCGGACCTCACGCCCTCCCCAGTCCTCTCACTCACCGACTGCAGGGACACGCTTAGTCTCCAGTTTAGTCTCCAGGCCGGCTCCCAGCCGAGTTGACCGACCACATCGGTCGGCTTATCCTGGCCACACCACGACCCATTCCGGGAAGAAGTGCATCGAAGCGGCCGTGCCTTGGCCGCCCATGGCTGTTACGCGGGGCTGTCTGGCTGCCACCAGAGGCGGCCGTCATTCCCGCCGGGCCCATAAATCGGCCACCCCGCGTCCGGACCACCTCATTGGCTGTGTTATGACGGGCACGGCGGTGATTAGCCCCCCAATACCTTGCCGCCGACCTCACTCGACAGCATTCGGTCGTGACACGAAGGTCACACGACGTGATAAGATCAGGGTGGTCGTGATCAGCTGTTGTGATGGACAGCGAACACTGCTGATGAGCCCGCCTCGCAACAGACAATTGTGGCAACCGGTTTTTGTTTGCAGTGGCTCACATACGACACGTCGTACATCATGCACGTGGGACGTCATACACACGGCTGTCCAACATTTTCAGAACACTTGGATAATTTGAGCGCGGAATTAGATGTTCTGGTCTTCTCCCATTAATTGTGGTACTCTCGCGCTGGTACAACTGTCAAGATATGCATTCGATATGGCCGTAATCAGAAGTCAGAAGCCTGCTACTAGCCCACGGGTGTGGACGACAGGTATGGAACAATTAGCTGCCGCTATGGTGACAGCTTTTAGCAGCTTATAGCATCACATTAGCATTTGGCATGGCATATCAAAAAGCGGCGTTCTCTCTATGTATATATATATATCAGTGATGTTCTGCTGCGAGTTAAGCTTGCCACACATGCCCGGGGCGCATTGGACCTCTCTACCATGACTTTCAGCAATCGACAACCCTGCATGATTGTTCTTACATTTGTAATATACTCTCTCTATCTCTCTCTCCCTCTCTCTCTGCCTCTACCTTTTTCACGAATCTTGGGGAGACTCATCACCCGGGTCACCACGGTAGCGATGCTCACGGTCGCAGCGCTCCCCACAGTTCCTGGTAGGTGTAGCCTCACAGTGGAGTGATCACAGTTCCTTGTGCCCTTGTTTTCTTCACATTTCACATTGGGCATGGAGCGACGTAGAAGATTCGTTTGCATTTTGACTACGAATGCAAACCTAGCGAAGCAATCACAACCCGAATCAGCTAAAATTGTGAACCCCATTCGAAATCCAGGTTCTTTAGGTAACGAATGGGATTCTATCAAGAGACAATTGGTTTTATATTGTTGTCCTCGTGGTGTATGATAATTGAGATCAACATTACTATGCATGGGTTTCGTCAGACCAGGAAGCGCAGGATATGGTTAAAGTAACTTTCAATTAGATATGGTCAGCATAAGGTAAATTCACCATGTGGATGGTATTGCCTCAATCGGTCTATAATTTTATCATATTCCCTGATTTTCGTATTTCAATATTTCAAGTTTTGTGGTATTGTCAGTGCCATGCTAAAAGCAATGTTATCCCTTACCACGGTGTACAATTTGTATATGGCAACACTGAGGTTGTTTCAATATTTCAGTATGCGACCACTCTCCCCCCCCCCCACCTTGTTTACTGTAGTTCAAGTTCAGGGGCCTCCACTGCACATACCAAAACTTGTGGATGACGTGCATGTTTAATATTCACGGACACTAATCCCATTGAGCAACATTCGAAGTCCGGCGGCTTAGTCGTCGGTGGAATGTACGTAACGTAGGTGACGGCGGCCAACACTTGGCAATTTATCGTTTTAATTCCGACCCGGCGGCTCCACTAATTGTACCGCAATGAAACGGACACCAGTCGGGCGAATTGATGCGCGCCGGCGGCGATGAATTTCGGCCGAGTTTGGCGCTCGGCCGTGGACCGGTTTTTGCTAGCTCGCTGATTTGGTTCTACGCCGTGCGGCGGGCAAGCCGTCCGGAACGGCAACCGCCCCGGCAGTTATTGGATAATTCAATCTGAGGTAGTGGTCGGCCGTGGTGGTGTCGGACAGAGGCCGGTCGCGGTGGTGTCGGACAGATACCGGTCGCGGTGGTGTCGGACAGAGACCGGTTGCGGTGGTGTCGGACAGAGGCCGGTCGCGGTGGTATCGGACAGAGGCCGGTCGCGGTGGTGTCGGACAGATACCGGTCGCGGTGGTGTCGGACAGAGACCGGTTGCGGTGGTGTCGGACAGAGGCCGGTCGCGGTGGTGTCGGACAGAGACCGGTCGCGGTGGTGTCGGACAGAGGCCGGTCGCGGTGGTACCGGACAGAGACCGGTCGCGGTGGTGTCGGACAGAGGCCGGTCGCGGTGGTGTCGGACAGAGGCCGGTCGCGGTGGTGTCGGACAGAGGCCGGTCGCGATGGTACCGGACAGAGGCCGGTCGCGGTGGTGTCGGACAGAGGCCGGTCGCGGTGGTACCGGACTCGACGGGCGTCCGCCGTACCTGGACCGGAAGTTGGTGCGGTAGTTTCGTGGATGTGGCACAGCTATGGAGAAGGCCGCCGACTTCAAAGAGTTCGTATTTTACCTGGCGCTCACCTTGCTGCAATGAAGCTACTACTTTTAGTCAACCGTCCGTCTGACAATGGATGGTAATGCAAGGCCACTCAGTCCCGAGTGGAGCCAGCAGATTCGGGGCCCTTTCATTTCAAATTTAAGATCGGCATTGCACTGGGATATGGCTGCTGCGTGGGCTGCCGCTGTCCCATTGACTAGACAGACAGCCTGCTCGCTGAAGCCATTGAAGAGAGCGAGTCTAACTTCTATTATCCACATTGAAACACATTATGAGTTTTGGGGCATAAAGGCTTGTGGCTTAATAAGAGCTGTAGGGATTATCTGGGTTAAGCATATACAAGGAGAATGCCAAAAGAAGATAAACCAGAGATCGAAGCCAAATAATTAATGCTATATTCTGAGTTCTGGAGAAACCATCGAGCCCATCATGTTCCCATGTCCCATCTCTTCCGAACCATTCACCAGAAGGCTGGCACTGAATGTCCACTGCCATGTATACCTGTTATAAGCATAGTTCCCCATGTAAGGGCACGATCAAAAACATCAGACGTTCAAAGCCAAACGAGGACCAGAGAGCCCATCCAAAAGGGGAGAGGCTCATCCTATGTGAAACGTATCCTGTTCACCAGATTAATACAATATCATATTCTGATTCCTGAGAAGAAGAAAAAATGTACCCTTATATTTAGCGCAGGCTATCATGACCCTAAAGCTGCACAGAGCACACATTCTAGCGTCAATACCACCCCGTCCACTTCGAATTCCTATCTGGTCCACTCCAAATTCCCATCCCTGGTCTGCTCAACTGATGATTTAGAAATGAGATTATCTAACCAAATTTCTTTATCCGTCACATTTGCTCTGCTTTCAATGATAGACTTTCCACTGCATCGCCAAGCAGTATATCCCATTGATGAGTCACCCTTTGACTGAAAACCTGTTGGCGTTTGACTGTCCTACAGCTTGGCATGACCAACTTCAGCTGGTGACCCTTATGTAATTCCCTCGATTGAAGAAAATTATTCATGTTGGCATTACCTAGCCCTTTAACCCTTGGGAGGGTTAAAGGGGGGTCTTGGGAGGGTCTTCAAACGCCCCCTCAGGTTTTTCGCGGATAGCGGACGAACGGCGCCCGGCAGCGCGCCCAAATTTGCAATACTTTTTCCCACATCAATATGACATTTTGATTCAAAATGTTTAGGTCAGGTCATCTATGGTCAACGAGTTAGTCAAGGTCAAGTGAGGTGACCTTCAAAAAAGTTAAACCAGTCGTCACGCTATAACGGATGCAGATATTTTAATGAAACTTTCAGCGTTTGCTTATCGTTACGGATGTAACAAAACTTAGGAGTTGAATTTTCATTTTTCCGTTTTTGACTACATATAAATTTTGCGTATTTGCCATATTGCAATTCAAATACAGGATTCTGGCTAAAGTAAGCATTTTTATTAGGGAGAGTTGATTTCCAACAACGTTTCTCGGTCTGCTCTACCCATTGGAAAAGGAAAATTAAAGAAATCATGAAAACTCAATTTTTTAAAATAATTTTAATGGAAATTTTTATCTTTTTTTTTTTTGGGGGGGGGGGGAAGAAGATTGTAGACATGGTCAATTTCGGTGTCCTTTTCTCATTCCAAATAAATTTTGTTTTTTTCATATATCTCCCAAAATGAACTCCCCAGAGTAAAAAACATGATGTAAGTCATGAAAAGTCGTGAAAATCTAGCCCCATGGTGACGTCACTTTTGTGGGAAAATATTGTTGCGGGATGGACCCAGACCCTACTCGTCGAGCGCTTTCCGATGACACCTCTGTCATTTTCGTGCGATGCTTAGTTTATATTTTAGAAGGGGTCTTCAACGCCCCCCCCCCGGGACGGGGTGTGAGGGTTTCACCGGAAAGACACCGGGTTAATTGTCGGAAGTATCTCATCTATGTCACATCTAAACTCCTACACTTCAGGCGTGCATAGACGCTGGCATATATAAGGCTGCCCCATATTATAAATTGCCTAGTCCACTGGTAAGCCTTGTAACTGTTCGCACTCTCTTTAACTTATCACAATATATCTGTAAGGAAGACCTCACGGTTCCATAGCTAATTTGCTCTTACCTAGTACACTCCTATTAACGGTTGATATCATTCAAATCACCCTGTCTTTAGCCTAAATATATTACTTTTTGTTTATTCAGACTTCTTCTCTTGTTCTGACTTGCTAAAGTTTTTCTTTGTCGCTAGCACTCCAAAATCATCATGTCTGCAATTGCATTCAGTTCACCACTTCCAATGTATACATAAGTATCAGTATCCGAACCCCAGATGCATAGCTTTGCACCCACCACAACTGAACGATATCTACATTTATCAGACCAGTTGTTTTAGCTTCTTTAATTATAGTTGAGAGTCATCTCTAGTGTTTGCGATTCCTACCAGTTTGATGCCAGCAATTTTAAACTCCCATTCCTCATCCCTACCTCATTTTTTAATCAAAGATGGCAGAGATAAATGGACCAAGAACAGAGTCCTGTGGGACTCCATTCAGAACATCCTTCCACATACGTTTGATGCTACCCGTTGCTTCCTTTCTTTAACCATACTTCAATTCAACCTACAGCTTTTCCATCAATCCCATGCTGCTTCAAATGATGAATAAGACGGTTGTGTGGAACTTTGTCGAACGTTTTGCAAAAACATAAGCACACAACATTTATCATGTTTCCATTATCATTTTCCGAACATGCATAGTCCATGAAATCCGGAAAGTTTGTTAATCCAGATCTCTCAGGACGAAATTCCTGCAGAATATCTCTAAAAATGTTAATCGTTGCAAGATTAGCCTGACCACCCACCATGACAAGTTTTTCTAACACTTAGAAAACTGGTAAGGCTGAGCTAGTTAACCTCTAATTTCCGACACAACTCCTTGAAAATCGGTAGGATGAATTTACGTTGCGATACTCTGCAGGTACTTTGAAACGCTTTGAAGAAAGAAAATCCGCGTAAAATAGTATCTAGGGCAGCTCCCAAAATTATAGCATAGCCAGATAATATCCTAGATGATACATCATTAGGACCAGCAGCTGTATATAGCATTATTTTCTATCAATGGTTTTCTAAAACTTCTGTAGTTATTTTAAATTCGTCTGAGGCACCATCGCCTGTCCTTGGATAACCTTCAATGTTTTACGTGCACTTCAGTTCTCATTAGTCAATGCTGATGACAATTGCTTGCTTATTGTCTTCACCATGTCACAAATCTCGACAAGCATTTCATCATCTACTAGTGGTCCATACTACACTTGTTGCACATAAATTTGCAAAAAAGTATTATTTTTTGCACTTCCTGTTGAATAATCAGGTTTAATTTCTGCTAGCAACCGCCAGTTTAATTTCAGCCAGATTCTTTGCCATTTCAGCAACAAGAACTTCTTACGTTTGTGAATAGTGGTTTAGCTTGCAATAATTGTTGCGTAAGGCCCTTTTTTGCTATTTTCCACTTGCCTGATGCTTTCATATTATTAAATGTTTGTTGCGATAAATGTGAAAGAACTTAATGCTTATGCATGAGACGCGGCTTCATTAAATGGAACATCATCGTGAGCGCGAGTAACTCAAGATCGAGAGGATTGTCTTGCCCTGTCAAGCTGGGTTTTCTGTCACAAGTTGATATGGACAATGACGGGGCTCGTACAGACAATATGCATGCTGCAATTGGAAATGGCCCCTACAATCATGATTCACTGATAATTAGCGACTGAAGGATAAATATGTGATCATGCCAAAGGCTTGCCTGCTGACATTCTCGGCAGGTAAGCCTTATCCACTGATAGTGGCAGTCATTATCCACTGATAATGAGCGACTAAGCGGTGAGCATGAGCTTATGTCATAGGTTTTCCTGCTGATATTTTTGGCAATCGCCGTCGCCAACTCGAGCTATCCTGTTTCTAGAATCGAAAGAAAGCGTTCCACACCTATTTAATCAAAATTGACCCAAATGTTAGATGATCATCTCGGTTTCAGCTTCCGTCGCGGATTTCTCGTCACACAAAAAGTGCGGCGGAGATGGATTACCGCTCACGACGTGCACTTGACAGCTACTCTGTCATTTTATTCACGGCGTAAGAATGTATAAAAACGGAGAGCAGCCCCGCCCATGCCTTTTGATCGGGATGGGCTGGTGCACGGGGCGCAGCCTGGAGCGCGACTTGGTTTGTTTAGCGGCATTTCCTCTCAATCACTGTCAATTACTATGGAAACCTAATGTATTGTGAAGCGCCAGCAGCGGCCAAAGTTTCCCGGAATTGGACCGGCCATATATTGGTGGCGAGAGCGTCGTACCGAGCGGCGCCGGGTCCTCTGGGAGTCGGACCTCGTTCCGCTCTCCGCGACTGCGGCCAGTTTCACGGTGATGACGCGGCACCGCGGCCAACGGGCCCCCGGCGACCGCTTGATCGGAGCTGCTTAATTTTCGCATCTCGCTGGGGCTGCCCGCCGCCGCCCCGAACTATAGCCGGTCGACGCCAGCTGTGGCTGGCAGAAGACGCGCGTTTGTGCCGAGCCCCACCGAACAGCGGTCCAACTCAATATTGCCGGATGAAAAATTATGCGGCGCCCGTCTGCCCCGCTGATCTCAATCTCTGAGCGGCGCGTGCAAGTTGCGGAGCTGGCCGACGGACCAGCGATTTTGCGCGGCCGCGCTGTTGCGACTGCGGAAGCCGCTCGGGACTACTCGGCGGTGTCAAGCGCGTCACAAGAGTGATGCTCGGGTTGGGGTCGTGTAACGCGCGCTGAACGGGCCGCGTGGCGGAAGCTCCCCGATCTAACTAATCCGACTGTCAGCCACGGTACGGTCAGCTGAACCAAACGGTCGTTCTCCAGCGGATCAGCTAGCTCGTCCCTGGACGACCGCCAACCCAACCCCCTCCCGCCTCCCCTTCCAAGGATGGGTCGGGTCTCGGCACGACCGAGGAGAGCATCGGTCAGGGTTTGGCATGACCTAGGCCGCCCAGGTCTGACAACGGCTGGACTTGAGAGTGCCGAACTAGGTCGAGCCGCAGCATCACTCGGACCTCAGTATCAGGAGCAGTTTTCAAAGGTGGATAAGATAATCATTGTTTTTCCACGCTCGCAAACGATGTCATGGTTAAATAGCGCCATCTCGGTGGGTCTTTTCACCTTCCTAATTTCTTACGCGAATAATGAAAAGACGGCGCGCGCCAACGCGCCAAAATTCGGCATACCATTTTCGCAGCAATTTGACATGCCAGCTCATCAACCTTCACCAAGTTAGTAAAGGCCAAGTGAGGTTACCTCCAAAGAAATTAAACCAGTCGTCGCGCTTTAACTGGTATATATGTTTGAATGGATCTTTCGGTGTTTACTGATTATTAGGGACTGAACGAAATACACGAGAGGAATTTTTCAGTTGTCATGGCATATCTGTATTGCATATTTGCCCATTAAGGCCAAAAGCGAAGATTTTGGCTGATGTAAGCACATTTTATGAGGATAAGCTTACTTAATACAACGTTTATCGGTCCGCGTAATGCAACCAATTTGTAATAATACAACTTAATACAACCAATTACAACAAAAATTATATAAAATCATCCAGAAATGAAAAAAAACCTACAAATTGGACAACTTCCCAGACATTTATATTTTGGGGTGGAATATAATTTTGGGACTAAGGTTGATTTCTTCTTCACTTTCTGGTTCTAAATAAGCCTTGTTTTAAAAATATTCACGAAAAATGACCCCCCACAGTAAAAAACATGTCAGTCGTGAGTGCATAAATCACCACACTGACATGGCGTTTTAGGGGATGGTTAATTTTTTGGTGGTTTCCGACTCTACTCGTCGAGCGCTTTCCGAGGATAACTCTCTCATCTGCATGCCGTGCTTAGTTTGGAAATTAGAGTGTGGGGTATATAATGGCCCTTCCTGAGACGAAGTGTGAGGATCTGACTGGAATGACGAGGACGGTGAGCAGTCATCTTTGCAATGAGTATAACATAACATTCACTTGAAATGTATAAATTCCCGGAACAAATATCATCTTCTTTCAGCTTGATACCATATTTCTTCCTAAAAAGAAACATAAATACAAGAAAAACCTTAATGCACCTTGCTTACCTTTATGATTAGAACGCCAATATATATATATATATATATATATATATATATATATATATATATATATATATATATATATATATATATATATATATATATATATATAGACATATATATATACACATATATTTATATATGTATATATGTATAGATATAAATATATACATACATATATCGATATATGTATATATATATATATACATATACATTTCAGTGGAGGTACTTGCTCCATGATGTTTACCCATTTTTACATACCAAACGCCGCTCCCGGTCCGGGTTGGTCCAGGCCGCAGTGTGGCCCACTGCCAGAGGCTGTGTTCCTCAGCTGCGATAGTTTCAGTATCGCCGCACCCTCCGCTGTCAGCGGTTGTGTTCCTCAGCTGCGACAGTCCCAGTGTCGCCGCACCCTCCACTGTCAGCGGCTGTGTTCCTCAGCTGCGACAGTCCCAGTGTCGCCGCACCCTCCACTGTCAGCGGCTGTGTTCCTCAGCTGCGACAGGCCCAGTGTCGCCGCACCCTCCACTGTCAGCGGCTGTGTTCCTCAGCTGCGACAGGCCCAGTGTCGCCGCACCCTCCACTGTCAGCAGTTGTGTTCCTCAGCTGCGGCAGTCCCAGTGTCGCCGCACCCTCCACTGTCAGCGGCTGTGTTCATCGACTGCGACAGTCCCAGTGTCGCCGCACCCTCCACTGTCAGCGGCTGTGTTCCTCAGCTGCGACAGTCCCAGTGTCGCCGCACCCTCCACTGTCAGCGGCTGTGTTCCTCAGCTGCGACAGTCTCAGTGTCGCCGCATCCTCCACTGTCAGCGGCTGTGTTCCTCAGCTGCGACAGTCTCAGTGTCGCCGCACCCTCCACTGTCAGCGGCTGTGTTCCTCAACTGTGACAGCTCGGTCGAGGCGTGGTGCTGATTGCGTCGCAGCAGCACTCCGGTAGCTGGCGATGATTCGATTCCGATCAGTCGTCTCACCGGCGGGATATGGCGGGCAGAGGAAGTGGGGGTGGTGGTGGGATGGGAGGTGGGAGGGGCACGACGATGGCGAGCTGAACACTGGCCAGCGATCGAGTGGGTGATGAAGGGCGGGTTCATCTGCTGGCCGAGCACCACGTAATTGTTAAAGTTCTAGGCGGAAATTTGGCTGAGTTGTGGCGACAGCACTGGAGCTCGAGCGTCGCCAGCGTTTTGACTGAGCTGCCATGAACGATGTGTGTTTCGGCGACCATATTGCTCTTTGGTCAGATGATCTTGGCCGGATGTTCCCGTCATACTTCAGCCGATGCCATTTGATGTTGCAGATCTGCAACATCCGCATCTATGCGGATTGAGCTGCGCTGATGGGAGTGAAGTGGAAAGCTATGCGTCGAACGGACAGCCTAGTTATTGCAAAATTATATATTGCTTCCCCATTTATGTTCTGTTCCTTTCGCTGTCTCCCTGTCTGTCCGTTTCCATGATGTGCTTTTGCATTGCTAAGATAAAAACAGTGATGACATCGGAAAAGATGTCTATGCAGACCATCGTCGGTTCATACGATTCCCAAGAATGTTCAGTAGTTCACTGGAAAGCAAACAACAGCTGTGTATGCTCGAATTAACTATTTGTGCCCGTTAGCCCGCGACGTGTTTCCGGTCAAATCCTCACACCCCATCTCGGAGGGGGGGGGGCGGATGAAGACCCCCTTCTAAAATCGAAACTAAGCATCGCACGAAAACGAAAGAGTTGTCATCGGAAAGCGCTCGACGAGTAAGGTCCGGGTTCACCTTCCGAAGCAATTTTGCCAAAAAAAGTGACATCACCGGGGAGCTAGATTTTCAAGACTTTTCACCACTTGCATTATGTTTTTGACTCTGGGGAGTTCATTTTGGGGATATATGAAAAAAAACAAAATGTATTTAGAATGAGGAAAGGACAGCGAAATCGGCCAGTGGTATAATTTTATTTCGGCTCCCCCATTTTTTTTATTATACATTTTTTAGTTTTCAAGCTTTCTTTAATTTTCCTTTTCCATTGGGTAGATCAGACCGAGAAACGTTGTTGGAAGTCAACTTGACCTAATACAAATTCTTACTTTAGCCAGAATCCTGTATTTGAACTGTAATTTGGCAAACACGCAAAATTTATATGTAGTCAAAAGCGAAAACAAATGAAAACTTCAACTCGTACATTTGTTGCATCTGCAAAGATAAGTAAACGCTGAAAATTTCATTAAAATATATCCATCCATTAAAGCGTGACGACTGGTTGAACGTTTTTGGAGGTGACCTCACATAACCTTGACTAACTCGTTGACCAAAGATGACCTGACCTAAACATTTTGAATCACCATGTCAAATTGATGTGGGAAAAGGTATGCCAAACTTGGTCGCGCTACCGCGCACTGTTCGTCCGCTATTCGCGAAAAACCTGAGGAGGGGCGGTTGAAGACCCCCGAAACGGGACGGGTTAACATATTAAATGGAAGCGCGAAAAATATACGGAGCTTGAACAACCCTAGATATGGCTGTGTTGAAAGACCCCAAGGTTGGAATGAATCGCTGGGACGTAATTCTTGTTATGTGTCTCACTGTGCGAACGAGCTGGAAGAGCCAAAACAAATGCCAAAACCGCAGTGCAGTCTAATCTCTGGCGCATATGAGCCATATAGGCACAGAGTCTTGGGTACAGCTAATAAACACCAACCTTTCAACGTGCATGCGGAGTTAAAGTGGTATCGTATGCAATGCATTAGCCAAACTTTCTCACTGAGGGCAGAACACAGAACGTCATCCTGCCTTTGTCCGACTTACCTCACTGTTTGGGACAAAATAAAGCACTTGATCGTCTACCATTGGTCAGGAGTGTCTGCTCGGCCTCTGGGACGGGTGGCGAGTGCCTGTTCGGCCATCGGGACTGGTGGTGGGTGCCTGTTTACACCAGCGGAAATGGTGGCGAGTGCCTGCTGGTGCTTCCGATGTGGGTGGTGAGTGCCTGCTCGGCATCCAGGACGGGTGGTGAGTTCCTGCTGGTGGGGGTTTTTTTTTTGTTTTTGTTGGGGGGGGGGGGGTTTTTTTTTTTGTTTTTGGGGGGGGGGGGGGGGGGGGTTTGTTGTTTCTGGGGGGGGGGGGGGGGGCCTTTTGGGGTCCCCAGGACGGGTGGTGTTCGTCTGCAGGACGGATGGTGAGTGCCTGCTGGTGTCTCACGAAGGGGTGGTGAGTGCCTGCTAGTGTCTCACGGAGGGGTGGTGAGTGCCTGCTGGTGTCTCCAGGTTGGGTGGTGAGTGCCTGCCGGTGTCTCCAGGATGGGTGATGATTTCCTGCTGGTGTCTCCAGGATAGGTGGTGAGTGTCTGCTGGTGCCTCCGTTGTGTGGTCTGCCCGCTAGGCCTCCAGTCGGCTCTGATCGCCCGAATGCCTCTGAAGAGATACAACGTGTCCAATAGTCCCATTTGGATCGTTCGGGGCCAAACTCGTACGAAGCCACCGAAGTGGGGAATCACAGGATATTTGCAAAAGTTCTTATCCGAACAATGTGTGCAGTATACTCCAGGACATATGAACCTGTGCGGGGTAGCAGCTGCCAGCTGTGGATATGCTTATCATTGACTCTACGACGGTGCATTTTTATCAATTTTTTTACGGGGGAATACTTCAACGAAAAGTCACCCCAAACTCCAGAACGAAAAATGGCAGCGGGTGCAAAAAGGTCACCTCTTGCATGCAAAATTGCACACCGTATCTTGGTGAGGAAAAGACGAATCGCTGGGGAATTGTCTGTACGCTCTCATCTCTGCCAGCAAACCATATACCCAAAGTATTGTAACATTTCGCCTATAGCTATGCACTGGGTAAAGTTGGGTCCTCTCCGAAGGTGCTTGTATGTCTGACTGTTTCTGCTGGTTACTGACCGGGGGAAAGTAAAAAAAAGACAGCAACACCGACCACAGCTCACCGTAAAAGCGCGGGATCCCCAATACAAGCGATATGATACGTGATGCTTACCGCTTCATTAAGAGTTGACAACATTTAACTGCCATCTTAAGATTTCGAGAGATGTGACCCCAACAAGGGAAGAATCTCGGGAGATTCGGCGTGATATCGGTGCAATACTGTTGTATATCAGTCAGGCGCTTCTCCCGGAGTGTTGATACAAACACGCGCCTGTGTTCGTGGCAACATACAAAGCTAAATATGCAAAGCTAAGATGTCGGATGCGAAGCATTCATCAGGTTTCAGTACAAGCACAAGAACAAGAAACCGTCGTCGGTCCCCGGTACTGGGCCAGGGTTCCTGGAACACTAAGCTGCAATTGCATTAAGTTCCACTGAGTTCAGCTGAGTTCCACTGAGTAATGCACGGCGGGCGGGCCGGTAGTGGTGCGCAATATATCAGTAGCTACCGGAGTGCGGAGCGTGGCCCCAGGGTTATATAGTCCTAAACTACTACAGGTTATAAGGCAACAAATGCCCTCATATGTTAAAGAAAACAAATTCGAGTGCTTCAGGGGGATATTATGACGAATTTCGGCTAATATAAAACGAGAAGAGCAGATAGAGCTCTGAGTGAGAAAAGTAGAACTTGAAATGCCATATTACACATTGGAACGTTTTTGAAAGCTTCCAGCGAGAGGAGAAGACGACACATGCCTCTTTGCTTCGGCAAAGAGTAAGCGTGCTTTTTAAAGCTATTGGAGAAACAATTGGTGAGATCAAAATGAAAAGAACCTACCAATATCTGTGTGAACAAAAATAGAGCTCACCCGTCCCACCTGTCTCACTCACCCACCCATCTCTGAGTGAAAAAAAAGTACAGCGAAGCGCTGTAACAAAAAGTAATGGCAGTTTAGAAGCATGCTGGTCTCGCCGGGACTGCTCGCTCGGGTGGACTCGGACCATATGCACGGCGTAGTCTGGCTCGGGTGGACTCGGACCATATACACGGCGTAGTCTGGCTCGGGTGGACTCTTCACCATATACATGGCAGTAGTCCAACTGAAGTAAACTCCGCACCATAAACATGGTAGTAGTCTGGCTCAGACAAACTCCGCACCATATACATGGCGGTAGTCTAGCTCAGGTGGACTATTCACCATATACACGGCAGTAGTATGTCTCAGGATTCACCCTCGCTCGCAATATCCTGTCCGTACCCACGAATGACGACGCGAACAGGTCATTTGAACAAAGGTTGAGCGAGCTTCATATAAGTATGCTGATGACGTTGTTGAGTCTGAAAATGAGAGAGCAGACTTGGCGCTGAATCTGAAAACAATGACTTGAAATGATTACAAGGTTATAGTTCACGAAAAGAAAACTTTGACGCCAGGACCGTGTATTCCTCAGCGCTTCGCGGTAGCCAGACTGGGCCGGCCCAGCTCACACCCTCCCACCTCAACTCGACAACGCTTCCGCGTTAGACACCCCCGACCGCTGATTGGCCCATCCCGCACACGCCCCACCACGCCACGTATCCGGCCGGCACGCACCGGGCACGAGGTCGCCGCACTGGATGACTCATCTGCCTAGTACCGGTGCCATCTCACATACATCCTGGGGCTAGTACCAGTGCCACCTCACATGCAATCTCACTACAAAGGTGAACCGCTGTTGGAAGCCGCCATCGAGTTGAAATTCCGTCGCCAACCGCTTTATCTAAACGAAGATTAAGAGTAGTGATACAGAATATTGGGATGAAACTTGTTAATTATAAAATTGATAGAGCCTGGGTAGCAAGGTTAGAACGCGAACGAACATTTTTCGTTTCGCATGCGTGCTTACCACAATTGCGAATCTCATTCTCGCGGGTGGAAAGCGTTGCCACAAGTTCCATCACTTGTACCGTGGCCGGTACCATGCAGCTTGGACATATGCGCTTGAAAGACCTGACCTGTGTGCTGATCTCTGACCGAAATGACATCTGATCTCGATGCTTGACTTGACCTGACCTGTGACCAGACATGTGTCTCAGGCCGGGCACGCCAGATGGACATCACCGGTCTAGTTGGCGACTTGACTTGGCTTGACCTGTGACCCGACTTGTGTCTCGGGCATGGTCAGCAAATGGACACCACTGATCTGGTCAGCGACGTGACCTGACCTGACCTGTGACCCGACTTCTGTTTTAGGCCGGGTTCAGCAGATCGACATCACCGGTATGGTGGGCGACGTGGTGCGGTTGCCGTGTGAAATAGACGAAAACAAATGTGGCGAGGTGCACAACATACAATGGTACCGTGGGGACGGAGATACACGAGTCTTCATCTACTCGGAACTGGCTGGCGTCGACACCAGCGAGAACATGCTCCAGGGCAGGTGAGACGGAGAAGGAACAGGCTTCGATAATTGTTAGGAGCGCACTGAGCATGTTGTTTGACAGGTGAGTTATGGAATGAACAATTGTGGACCTGGTGATGAGTGCAGAGAACATAACTGTGTGCCAGTGAGTAATACAGTGAACATGTCTCTGGTGTGGTGTAATGCGGATTGCAATGAGTATGTATTGGGCTGATGACAAGCGCGGTGAATTAGCTTGAGAACAGCGCAGATAAAAGGGTGAATGAAGGTGACACAGACGCAGTACGGGGCGGACGCCGGTGACACAGACCCAGTACAGCCACGGAAACAGACACCACAGACGCAGTACGGGGCGGACGCCGGTAACACAGACGCAGTACAGCCACGGAAACAGACAACACAGACGCAGTACGGGGCGGACGCCGGTGATACAGACGCAGTACAGCCACGGAAACAGACAACACAGACGCAGTACGGGGCGGACGCCGGTGACACAGACGCAGTACAGCCACGGAAACAGACAACACAGACGCAGCACGGGGCGGACGCCGGTGATACAGACGCAGTACAGCCACGGAAACAGACAACACAGACGCAGTACGGGGCGGACGCCGGTGACACAGACGCAGTACAGCCACGGAAACAGACAACACAGACGCAGCACGGGGCGGACGAATGAAACACGGACTCAGATAAGGGCGGATGACCAGGATGGAGAGACGCCAGATCTTGTCTGCCGCCTGCCGCCTGGCGCCTGGCACGCACTTGCTTGTGCACTTACCCTTATGCCGTGTGCATCATCATCCACGTGTTGATACTTGTGTGTGCAGCTGGTCGGTATCGTGCTGCTGCATTTAGTCGATGTTGCAACTTTTCTCACTTCGACGCTCCTGAATCCTGCAAGCACTCCGCCGTCTATTCCATCATTAAGTCCACTAATCCAGTAAGCCTTCCGACTTCCGTCATATCTTCATCATTTCCGTCATTGCAAACATTGCAGGGCGTATCATCCACATGCAGCTCTACAAGTATCCAACCCGAGGTCATGTGTCTCACTCAGCGTGGTTTCCGCCCAGTCACTCCACGGAAGCCACCCTGGCATCGTTACCATATTACAACCTTTCTGCCAATGACTGGCGAAATGCACACCCTTTTCCTTTTGTTTTGTCGTGGCTATCTTTTTGTCCTTTTTCGGACGCAAGCTGCTACCTGCTGGATATGGTACGTTTTACGAAAAGTTACGTTAAGCCGGTTTATGTGGCATCCGGTGTTATGCATGCAAAATAGAAAGGGTGAGATACGCCGGACAGCAAACCGAGAAACAGGCATAACCGACGGGGACGTCTAGGACATGTAAAGACATGTCATTGGACATTACACGAGACAATGCATTTGAAGGAGAGAGCGAATTTGAAGGAGGCATTATATTTGGAGAGCAGACGACATCGCGACTTACGGCATCTGTTCCCCTGATGTCACCGTAGCTGGACTGTCGAACGTGAGAAACTACCTCAGCCGACCCGTGACCTGGAGTTGACCCGAATGCCCCAGGGCGTCCAGAGCGAGCCTGAACGTCCGGGCTGAACCTTGGTCGTACAGGCGAATCTCGATGTCAAAAGCTCAGAAAACTCGAAGGAGGAAACTTGAAGCTGCTTCGAAAACCAGACGGTGACAAACCAAGTACAATATAAGGGTCAACCGTCCGTTTCGCCAGATTGGATCGGTCCCTGCTCGCCTATTGTACGAAAATATGTGTGTTTGCATCACACGAGAGCGGGGGAAGTTAGCTTTTGACACTAAATGGTTTGGTCGAGCTTCGCGATATGCAGAACATTGACAATGAACTCGAGGAGTTTCTTCTCGAGCGGCGTCCACCACGACGTTGACGTTCCATTTTCTTGGCGAAGTAATTACACAAAGAGCGACGTTGTGCAGTGTATATTGAGCACATCAGTAAGACGTGAGCCACGGAACATTGGTACCACAAATGTGGCAAAGTAGATGCTGAAAGCGATGGAACATGGACACCACAAACGTGGCAAAGTAGTGGCTGGATGCGACGGAACACTGGCATAACAATCCTGACCAATAGGAACAGGCGCTTGCGACGGAGAATGGGCATCACAAATATAACAAAGTAGTGAGTGGATGCGACGGAACACTGGCATAACAATCCTGACCAATAGGAACAGGCGCTTGCGACGGAGAATGGGCATCACAAATCTAACAAAGTAGAGGGTGGATGTTGTTACAACTCTTGTGGTTAACAACCGTATAATCACGATCTATAGTCTTCGAGGTCGTGTAAGCGAAGCATCATGCATCCACGAAAACGCCGATCACCATGATTTTGTTTCAGTTCCCTCTATTTCTTCATGGAGGTAAGGCCGTCGAAACACATACTGCATACCAACTCATCACACGGGCAACAGTAATGATGATAATTCAGGACCATTTAACTGGACACTAATTTTATACGCCACACAATAACTTTATAACAAAAAGGTTCAATATCTCTGATAGCAAATGCATCCTCAGTTCGACACCACTAACTATTGAGTATTAACTTCACCTTAAATGGCGCAACACATTCATATGCGACGCAGATCAACAATAACCAAACCCAAAGTAGTTTCTTGTATTACGACACAACAAATGCGACAGAGCATGGACACCACAAACGTGACAAAGCAGAGGGTGGATGCGGAGGAGCATGGGTACTACACACGTGCCAAAGTAGACGGTGAGTGCGCTGGAACATGGACATCACAAACCTGACAAAGTAGAGGGCGGATGTGGAGGAGCATGGATACCACAAACGCGGCAAAGTAGAGGGTGGCGTGGTCGCTGGAGAACAAACGATTGTGTGTTGGCTCAGTGTGGCCCAGTCGGTTAGAACCATCTCCTCTGAGCATGTGTTTTGATGCACTAGATACTTTGCGGGACCCAGCTCGGGTGAGAGTTGTTGTTGATCGGGTGCGAAATTGCGCCTCAGCGCTGGTGTTGAAAAAAGTACCATTGTTTTTTTAGATACATTCTTTTCTCGTGGCTACTCGTGGCAGTATTTTAGATATCAGTTGATACCCATTGAAAACGAATGTGAGCACACTGGGTGTATAACACTGGTCTGCGTGATTTATAAGGTCAAGGGTGACTCAGTTGTTCTTAGGTCAGTTTTTCATGCTGATTCCGAAAATGGCATCCGTTTTGCTCGATTAGCTCGATTTTTAAAATATGTTATTTCAATCATATGAACCAAAACATTACTCTGACTGGACAGTGAATCCGACAGAAGCATAAATAAAGGTTTAAACTCCAAACAGATGGACCATAAGTGTATTCAGGGCGTATCCCAACAGTAAACACTACTACGGAATAAATGGCCTTTTCAGGGACTTCCGACTGTGTTGAGCAGATGGGACATCCCTCTTCAGGCACCAACAACAGTCCGCCAGAAAGTTCACATCCCACCGACCTTGGTAGCGTTCTTCCATCACCCGTATGTATTTGTGAAAGCGTTCTCCCTGCTCTTCACTGTAATCTCCACAGTTATCTAGGAAATAATCTAGATGGGACCTAAGAAAGTCCATTTTTTACCGACATTCGAGCACCAAGTTGCTGGAAACTGTCCATCAACTCATCGACGACCTTCACGTATTCCGCACTTCTGTGATTACCCAGGAAGTTGGTGATGATTGACTTCAAGGCAGCCACGCTGAGAGCTCAGACTGTTTCAGACATTCTTCGAATCGAGTATCCTTTATGAGCTCACTTATCTGAGGACCGTCGAATACACCAGCCTTCAGCTTCTGTCTGCTCACATGAGGAAATTTTGTCCCAAAATGCAAATCCTCATCCTTCTTTATCCAGTGCTTTCACAAAATTTGTCATCAAACCGAGTTTGATATGGAGTGGTGGAAGTAGGATTTTCTGTGGTTCAACCAGGGGCGTGACTGCACTTGTGGGGGCCAGGTTCAAGTGCATGCCTGGATGGCCAGTCGCGTTGTACATAGTGCTGTTTGTCAGCAAGACTGTCCCAGAGGCACAGAAAGCATGGATATTTCGTGTAGCCGCCCTGCAGCCCAAGACGAGACCTACTACCTTGAGGTCACCACAGATCACCCAACCATACTCTTTGTAGTTCAAAGCAGACAACAAAAGTTCCATGCTGTTATGTGTTTCCCTCAGTTGCACTGAGTGTCCAACAGGAATCGACGTGAACTTATTGCGCTTGTTAAGAAGAACTGCTTTCAGGCTCCTACTAGGAGTCTATGAAGAGCCTCCATTCTGCCGGATTGTACTCTGTACCCATTGCTTCTACTAGGCCCGCGATGTTGTTGCAGTCGACTAGAGAATGTTCTTAGTCGAAGGTGAAGTATTCTCTGAATTTTTTTCTCGCGATTACGATACCAAAACAATGTCGTTTCAGGCGCCAGCAAACGTTTCTCGCGGAGCCGTGAACCCAGCAGCTGAGCAGATTCCTTGGACAAGTTCAGGTCTCTTGTTAGGTCATTGAGCTCAGCTTGGTTCAACGGTACCAGTCGATCGTTCTCGGTCGGTTCATATGCACCAGACGCGTTTGCGTCCATTTCATCCCCACTAGAGTCGGAAGATGACTCGATGTCGACATCGGGTTCAGGGATGGGGACATCTGGACCATGAGGGACTGGCTTGATGGCTGATGACACATCCGGATATTTTAAATGCTTCTGTTTCTTCTGATTTACTCCTTTCAGGTCGGTCATACAACAATAGCAGTCGGTGGTATGATCCTTTCCCTCCCGCCACATCATGGGAATGTCGAACGGCATGGATTTCCGGGTCTTGTTCTTCCAGGCTTGTAGGCCTTCCACACATGACTTGCAGCAGATATGAGGGACAAACGGCTTGTCCTGATCACCACCCAATTCTCACTTCTCTCCGCTACTGATATATCATACTGCAGTATGCTTACTGTTACATCACTTTGTGTGTTGTTATCTTTGACGTAGTGTGAAAACTTGAGCTAATCGAGAAAAATGGATAGTATTTTCGGATTCAGCACACGAAACTTGTATTAGAACAGCTGAGAAACTTCCGACCTTTTGAAGAAAAAAAAGTTTTGAAACGCAGGGCAGTGTAATTGTTCCCATTGGTCGTACGTACAATTTGACACAATGGGTGCGTAATTGGACACAATGGGTGTATAATGGGACAAGCCTGGTGTATGGTTGCTGCCTTTCACATTTGTAGTCTACCTTCCCTCTCTTAAGCAGTTTTCATGTATAATTCTGTTGAATACTTTGGCCTTCATCGGTATAATTTCTGCAGTCTTTAGGTGGAAAATCAACGGGTATTATTTAGTTAAATCGGTACAGAAATATTATTTAGTTCAACCATGTTTGATATTGGAACCAACATGTTTCCTTTCCGTCTTTTTTTCTTTCTGACGTTCATTGACCTGAAGTGCCTGGTATATAACATATAAACACAAATACGACGTTGTTTTTATATATTGTTTTTAGTTGTTCAGAGGGACCAATGAAAACGACAAGAAGTGGTTAATTTGTAATACAACTTACAAACACATGGAAAACATCTGCCCAGAATAACGCCTGCACAGCATAGGCATCTGTCCAAGGCCTTGTGGCAGTTGTTCTCTCAACATAGGTATGTGATGCTCAGTATTCGGGAATCTCAGTTGGAGTTTGTTGACACAGAAATGGGCTCTTGTGACCAGTTTGGTATGACATGTGATCAGCCAAGCGTACCTTGTCGACTCGGTTGCATTGCTTCAAAGACTGGAGTATACTGTGGCTAACATTTATTTTTGAAGTTAGTTGCATATAGTAGCCAAAGTGAGATAAGGGAAGCTTATGATGTAATTCTTGGATGGCGATTTCATGCATGTTGGATGCTTAGGATCCCGACACTAATGCGTCATGTCACCCACAATAATTTTATTTCTAACGCGCTATCTTGAGGAAGGGATCGATATCGAGGAAGGAATCGATCTCAGCCTTCCCATCGAGTCCATGTATTTCGCGTCGCCACTTATAATCAAACGCCCTCGATATAACATACAAGTTTAATCAGCGTTTTGACCATAGCCTCTGTCAAAAGCCAAATTACAAGAAAGTATGCTACTATAGCGGAAAAGTGCACAACGCGAAATTAAGGTAAATTTCTTGGCAGATAATTGATTCTTCAACTGAATTTTTGAGACTGTTGGATTTCAGTGCTGTACTTTTACAATAAAGTTGTGAAAACTCTCAAGATAATGAGTTGTATCCGGCATAAACCACCAGGTTGCAGAAACTGGTCCTGACTAGGAGGTCTACACCATGTTTTAAACTGGCCAAAGTCACCACATGTCATAACCTCCCAGCCCAGGTTGATTAACTGCTTCCCCGTACAACTCTCCTCTTAACGATGGTTCTTGCGATTAACGCCATGGTGTTGATTATAAAGGAACTACTTGATATGTGACATGCACCGCCTCCCATTCCCCACCCCATCGCTTAAGCCGGGGTTGTCGGCGGCTGTTGGCACAGGAAGCATCGTCCCCCGCACGAGGTAATCGCGCGCCCGATCTCCCGCAGATCCGCAAAGTGTGTCTCGGCTGGACCGGCGCGCGGCCCGCTTGTCCTATCTGCGGCCCATATGTCTCCGCAAATCTCGGCGCGTCGAGTAGGCGAGCCGGCCGTAAATAACGTGACGGATAGCCGTCAGAGCCGGCGGCGTTGCGTGCCGACGCTGCGTCGCCGGTCGGGCCCGATCGTCCTCTGTTCGATGCCGTCGATTACCGAAATGGAATCACACGACGCGGCCGTCGACTGGCGCTTTCGGCCGCCATGTCTGAATGAAAGATTGTCTGCTCGCGGCCACCGTCCCGGCCCTCCGAATGGTGATGCTCAGCGTCCGCCTTGGGCGTTCGGTGTCGGCGATCTGCGCTTTCCGCCCGCCTATTGGCTGTGTGGAAGCCGTTCCTTCTTCATGTCCGGCAAATGGTAGTTATTTCTTTTAAATTTAAATGCCTAGCGGCATGCCCGGTTTGAAATACGGTTAGGCTTGTGGCATCATGCATGCGTGTGCTCTTCGGATTATATATGCCGAAGCTGTAGACGCAATTGGTTCGTGGAATGCTGCCTTCTTGGAATACGCCTTCGTGAAGCCGCCAATCGGGACGTGCGCCTTTTCATTCTATCAGGTCGTATTTGGTTCTCCTGCTGGGTTCGACCATCGCGAATAAGTTGCGTAAAACATGTTATCTGTTGAAAATGGTCCGATCACCCTAGCTTTAGACAAGTGTTGGAATACCACCATGTTCTATAACATTTGGCATTGGCGAATTATCAGATATTAAGAAGGTACTCCTGCTCGGTGTTTTGATGTGAATCTTCTCCAACAATATTTTCAATATAAAGGAACCTAGCGGGGAAAATAAATGCATATTAAAATAATGTATTATCGCACATCTACACAATGCTCTTTGAATCCGGGTTAACCATGATATTGCTTTTACATTGTAGGTTCTGCATGATCATATCCGAGTTCTCACGAAAACCGATGACCAAGATCGTCAGCAGCATGACATTCTCAGCAGGCAGCTTACCAGAACTAAAACCGCAGAAGTCGTTGCGATGCGGCAAGAGCATGCGATGCCGTTGTCCCAGTTGATGACTGCGAGGTCCGGCGTCTCAGTTACAATCGGCATGGCGGGAAGAGCTGTCACGTTAGGAATTCGCGAGATGTTCAACATATGCTTGATACAATTCAATTCAATTCCGACTGTCAGATCCTCTGCATGTTCATGATGGCATGACGACATTTGTCTACTTTGTGAAACCCGTAAGCATTTCTATTGTGATAATGGTGCTCCTTCCTTGCTACCATTTTCCGCGGCCAGGATTTCAGGGCATGATTTTCCGTATGTTGTTGAACAGAGCCCAAATATGTGAGTTTGTTTCACGAATCAACAAATTCTAGCCGTCATCGCGGCTCAGGCACCTGATGTGTTTTCAGACACGCATGTGAACTGCAAGAGGCCCTCCGGAGTATGCCAACTGCAGGAAGCCTATAGTGGGTCCTTATAAAATGCATTATTAGGTGAATCATAGTGATATAGTCATTGAGAAAGGCATCGGTATCTCTTCGGATTGGAATTATCACTGCTTTGGGGTGCTGTGTCACTGTGCCAACGACAGATTATTGGACTGATAGCGTTGCCGCTCCGGGATACCACTGGTCCTTTGGTCTTTTGCAGAGGCTACTTTGACTACACGAAGGGGTCGTCTCTGACGGAACTGGAGATTCGGCAGCTACGTGCGGACGACGAGAGTCTCTACAAATGCGAGCTGACGTACTTGGAGGTGCTGGACGACTGCGCTGTCATCCAGTTCGTCAATCTCACCACACTTGGTCAGTGGAGACGTCGAAATGTCGTACCGTCATACAGCCCGTCAACCTCACCACACTTTGTTAGTGGGGATGTCGAACCGCTGCACCGTCATCTAGTTCGTCAACCTTACCACATTTGGTTAGTGGAGATGTGTAATCGCTGCACCGTAATCCAGTTCGTAAGCTTGATTACAACAGGTTAGCGGAGGTGCTGGACTACCGCACCGCCATACAGTTTGTCATCTCCACTGCACTAGTCGAAGTGCATGATTTCATTGCTCATTCTCCGTCATCAGTGCCCGCACTTTTACTTAGAGGATATCTGTGAAGTTTCTTCCCCCCTCCCCCCCAAGAAAATGTGTGCGTATTTTGCCGAGCTGAGATGATTGATATTGCCGCACACCGCTTACACTATGATCTGTAAGCGTCATGCTTGAATAAATGTCTTTGAGCTTGACACGCATATGGGTATCCTGAATGACAACATCTAATGTGGGCTATGGTTCTACATTGCATGACAGGCAAAACAACAACACTCGTCACCGATCTGATATGTGGGGGAGTTCCTCTTCCTTGGCAGTGATAAGTCTATTGACCGTCGTATTGCTATCCCCACGGTTGAAAGGTCTGCGTTACTGTGCACAATATTTTCCATTGCGATTCAACAATCTCAGAACAGCGATGAGGGCAGGATTAGCGTAGCCGAATGATAAACGATGCCGACAGTAATTTAGAAGCGCGTCTGCCGGCACCACGATGGCAAGCCAACATCCACTCGCGACCGTTCTACCTCGGTCTCTCTTGACAACTCCACGAGGACTGACTACGGGCCCGCACAGCCCCGCCATGAGCGACAACCCACGACAGGCGTGATTGGGCAACATCTTACAAGAAATGAAATATTTCCATCTGATTGGCTGAACACCCGGCGTCTATGATGTATCTATAATGGCCGCGGGGGTGGGTGAACTTCACCGATGCGTCAGACACACGTGTCGGACCTTAGAACTAACAGGTACCTTTCCGGATGCCTGGCCGCCGACGGCGCGATCGGGCAGTTCCGGTAACATTGGTTATCTCGCCACACTGATAAGACATCGTGTTATTCTACAGTAACAATGCAAATGAATCATGACTACATTCCGAGCGGCGGTACCGAAAGGACACATTTTTATATAACATTCCTGCAGATACAAATTAATTCTGCCAGTTTGCCATCCATAGGATGACCAAGATCTAACGGGGAATTTCCATGCGTGAGGGCTCGATGGTGTACTGTCTTCTGATGGGAGGAAGAGCATAGTGTTGGTCTTGCGCCGCGGTACACGCTCCTAACCCGGCGCCGGCACATACTCAGCCGGCTGTGCTCCATGACATGTGCTGCGAAACCGCTCTGAATTAAGTCCAGCTGACGACCATCTGACCGCACTCTAAGCTGCAATAAGCGAACACAAAGTTAATTGTCAAAGTTATCGCTGTAGTTTGTTGCTGGTATTAATGTCCCAACATTGCAATATCTGAGGATTTATTTGCAAGCGGTTTTTGGCGAGCCATGACACCACACAGGCGGACGGGGGGTTCTGTTGCGGCATTGTTGGCGGCCACACCCACTCTATATGTCTGCGGGCATTGTTGGCGGCCACACCTACTCTATATGTCTGCGGGCATTGTTGGCGTGACACCCGGTGTATGTGGCAACGAGCATTGTTGGCGTTACACCCGTCACTTAGGGCTTCGGGAGAAGATTGCCAAACGCATGGACAATCATTTACGTATGCGTCAGTCGTCCGATAGATCTGAAATTGCAGGGCGCAAAATACGAGTTGGCAGTGGCTGGAGCGACTGCCAGCTGCCGTCCTACCGCGTCTTCTGACACACGTAGTAAATATTCTTGGTATATGGTATAATATTGGTTGGTATATGGTATAATATTCTTGATAAATATGGTGGTATAGGCAGGCGTACCGTAAAAAACCAGTGGGCTTCGACCACGCCCGGGGCAAAACTGCGCTGATGAACCTCAAGTGACGATTGGGGAAAATGTCGGCGTGCTGACGTAACTCGCGGCGTGCTGACACGGCGTGCTGACGTAACTCGCGGCGTGCTGACACGGCGTGCTGACACGGCGTGCTGACGCAACTCGCGCCGCGTGCTGACACGGCGTGCTGACGCAACTCGCCGCGTGCTGACATGGCGTGCTGACGCAACTCGCGCCGCGTGCTGACACGGCGTGCTGACGCAACTCGCTCCGCGTGCTGACACGGCGTGCTGACACGGCGTGCTGACACGGCGTGCTGACGGCGCGCTGACGCAACTCGCGGCGTGCTGACAGGGCGTGCTCACAGCGTGCTCACGGCGTGCTGACGCAACTCGCGCCGCGTGCTGACACGGCGTGCTGACACGGCGTGCTGACACGGCGTGCTGACGCAACTCGCCGCGTGCTGACATGGCGTGCTCACGGCGCGCTGACGCAACTCGCCGCGATCTCCACTGATCATCTCGCCAACAAAAAAAATCGTCGCAGCCGACTGCCCGGAATAGACAAGCTCATCATACATTAGCCCGGCCATGTCCGTATTGTGCTCATTTTCTGAACCCATTCACACTCCATTCTGCTGGAGCAAGTAGTTCCATATGACCAGAGTAGGCAGACAAATATCAAATCCTGTGACCAATAACCAAACAACTAACGCCGGGACTAAATCTCCGATGTCAATCGGTGCACTCGATACAGCAAAGGTCAACTGAAAAAATACAACATTTGCTGAATATTAGCCGTTGTCATCTGTTGACGTAAAAGCAGGGTCATCGTGAATGTATACACCAAGAATGTACTGATAGCATAACCTTCCATCTATGGCTAAACACGTTTGCCTATAAGTACGAGTGAGTACGAAGCCCAATCAGTCTATATGGGACATAAGTTCACCTGAACGACCTGACCTGACCCGACCCTTCCCGATTGGCCTAAACTGGCGAAGCCTGGCCCGCCCTAATCCGATCCGTGCCGACCCGATCCGACCTGATCCGACCAGACCCGACCCAACCCGACCCGACCCGACCAGACCCGACCCGACCAGACCCGACCCGATCCGACCCGACCCGACCCGTATGTATGCCGGCCGTAGTTTTGAAGACCCGCGGACCCCAGCTCTCGACGTCGACATGGCTCCCGCCCTAGGCGGAACAGGCCATTATGTCACACGGCCGGTAGCACCACTGTTGTGGTTGCTTACATTGCTTCACGATCGAATGTATTTTTATAGAAATAATGCCACCTTGATATTATATATTATCAAGCTTTACTCAAAAATGATCTCTTGACACGTCGTCACAATCCAAGATCAGAGCAAGGTTTTCGTGGCTGCGCTTTTGGTGCCGCACAATCAGCCGTGTGGATCCAGCCGCCGGTCAGGTGGTCATGCCGTCATGGCACTCGGCCTACATGTCCCGGACGGACGGCCGGCCGACTGGCCGACTCCCCCGATCCGCCAAGGTAGTAGGACGCGCCGCGATAAAGGGCTGCGTGTGGTATACACTTGGTTGGAAAACTGCTAGACAAGGATAGCTGTGGCATACCGTGGCACCTAGGCTAGGTCACCACCTACGCGCAGTGGATTTACGTTTAACCCGCGCCGTCTTTCCGGTCAAATCCTCCCATCCTGTCTCGGGGGGGGGGGAGAAAACTCCCTCTAAAATCCAAACTAAGCATCGCACGACAACGAAATAAGTGTCATCAGAAAGAATTCGACGAGTAGGGTCCGGGTCCACCCTTCAAAATAATTATCACCCAAAAGTGACGGCACCAGGGGGGCTAGATTTTCACAACTTTTCACGACATGCATTATGTTTTTGATTCTGGGGAGTTCATTCTGGGGGATATGTGAAAAACAAAATGTATTTGGAATGAGAAAAGGACAGGGAAATCGACGAGGTCTATATTTGTTTTGCCCCCCCCCACCCCGAAAAAAAATTGAAATTTCAAAATTTTGAGTTGAAAAAATGAAAAATTCCACTCGTCCGTTTTGTTGCATCCCTAAAGCTAAGCAAACGCTGAAAGTTTCATTAAAATGTCTGTATCCCTTAAAGCGTGACGACTGGTTGAACTTTTTGGAGGTGACCTCACTTGACCTTGAATAACTCATTGACCCTAGATGACCTGACCTAAACATTTTGAATCAGCATGTCAAATTGTGCGGGAAAAGGTATGCCAAATTTAGGCGCGCTGTCTTGCGCCATTCGTCCGCTATCCGCGAAAAACCTGAGAGGGGGGGCGGTTGAAGACCCCCCGGGACGGGACGGGTTAAAACATACACATCGTATTCGGGAGATCGCCCGATGTCGGCAAGAGGACAGCCAATTTGTGTTGATAAAAATTGTTTCAATGCATTTATGTGCGGACACGGCAGTCACTATTTCCACCGTCGGGCATTTTTACTGAACTTCGAACACATTCTAAGTTTAAGTGCACTTTGCCGAATTGTTGACAGAGATTTTGCACAGGTCTGACAATCGAGCAATTTAAATCATTAAATACCAAATAAATATTTATTTCATTGCATTGTACAGTTTTTCACCCACCGCTGTGCTAATTTTCACTTCCCTAACTTGAAAATGGTGCCTGCCATGATGCAGAGTTCCGGAAGGTGTGCCGCCCGCAGCGCCACCACTGCCCTCTATCGGCAGAAGTATGAACTGCGACCATTCACCGTTCATTCCGCAATATAGGTATCTTTCTTGGTCAACTGGGGGGCAGGTAGGTGGCGGATTTGAGACAGTGCACAATGTGCTGACTTCTTATGCGCACAGCGCTATTTTATTACGATTCCAGCGACTTCTATCGACAGCTATACACGATTGGAGCGTAGCCACAGCCGGCTTTGGCATATTGTGGCCTGCCTTTCAGCCTCCAAGCTCACAATGTTTACCTGAGATACCCTGCTAGCATGTTTTCTTGGCTGTATGTGAATTGTTGCTGCAGATATTTGAATTTAATTAATTTACTTTGGCGGAAACACTGACAATCCCACACCTTACTGGGTGGGTACTCGGTCGCACGACTAATGCAGACCACTCAAATTTAGCAGTACTGGCGATGATTTTATGCTCCGACCATCGATTGCCCACCAACTGTTGAATTTGCTCACCATCACCACCATGGTCATGGGTAAAGAATTGCTTTGTAAGCTACCCCACCGGCGGCCAATGTATTGCGCGACCATGGCCGTGGTGGCCGAGGTATATTCTCCAGCCATGACCGTGATTGGAACCGAAAATAAAGATATACGAGGGCGTGTGTCGCACGCGGAATTTCCTATGCAGTTATGCACCCTGAACTTCCTGGTATAGCAAAAAACTTTGTGATACATTTTTATCCTATGGCGAAGGATGAATTTTGAAGCTTACCAGTTGCCTAACCAGATGTTGCCTCTTTTCCAGACTAGTGAACCTATCAGATTTCGAGTACGAAAGTAAAAAGGGTTAAGGGAAGTTCATTCCGATCGAAGATGGCTCACTTTGTGTTGGGCCATCCCTGCGAACTGCCGAAGAACCAACTGCCACTTCAGATTCATGTATATAACTTCTACAGACTACAGTCTAACAAACTTTGGGCTGTCGACAGCCATGCAGCGGGCGAAAGGCAACTCGCCACGAGCGTTGCCAAGGGCGTTGTATACCTTTGGGGGAAAGCAAGCGTCCCTGTTAAATCGTTTCAGTCGATTGTCCGGGGTGTCCTGGTGATTGCGAAGAAAGGAAAGGATTTCACAAAGACCCCAATAAAGAAACGCGCTGGCGCAAGGAAAACGATTCCCCTCCATGAGCTGATTGACATCTGCGCGTGCAGTTGTCCTTCGAGAAATGCCTGCAGCTGCCCCAGCGAGAACAAGGTTCCATACCGCGAGTGGAATTTCTTACAAGACCAGCGAGGTGAGAGGAAGCGAAGCATAGGCGGCATTGACATGAAGACCTCCAATGCATTGGGGAGGAGGTGAAGAGATCAGAACCGTCTGCGGCCTGACCCGGCTTTCCTTGAGACGGACGCCAACGACTCGGACCCTGGTCCCTCGGGTCTGACCGAGCACAGCACGGGACACGAGCCCGAAAGCATGGACGAGGGAAGCGATGGTGACGATGCATATGCCACAGGGAGTGTCCACGAACCAACAAAGACTAGGGCTTCGTACAATATGATGCCTCTGGAGAATTTCGCTAAGGAGTGTGACCGGTACATCGAGGTCACTGATAGGATTGCAGTGGCCCTTGGCACCGCTCTCTTGAAGGACCTTGGCCTCGTCACTGAGAACGACTCGAGGCACGTCATCACACGAGATAAAGTGATAAGAGCCAGACAAAGGGCACAGGAGAAAGAAAAACGAAAGCTAAAGGAGGGCATAGACGGTAATGCGCAGTGCATGGGATTCCATGGAAGACAGGATATCACAAAGATACGAGAGAAAACAAATGAGCAAGACGTACGGCTTACGAGAAAAGAGAAGCATCTAGTGTTTGTGAGCGAGTCAGGTGGAACCTACATAGCTCACAGAACACTGTCACCAGAAAATAGTGCATCAATTGCTGGCAAGGCTTTAGAAGTCGTTCGGGAGTGCGACTCAGAAGAATCCCTGCAGGCAGTATTGGTCGATGGCACTGCCGTCAACACCGGCCGCGAAAACGGTGCACTCACGAGGATGGAGCGCCAGCTGGGCCGTAGCGTCCAGTGGCTCATCTGCCTTCTTCATGGCAACATATTTCCGATGAGGTATATGCCGGCTATTTTTATAATAAAACAAGAATTGACTGAAATACTTCGCCACTATCCACCTGATCCTTACAAATTACATGACATACAATAATATACTGCGTCATCTGGATATCTGTCTAGAATCATGGCAATTTGTGAGTCCGTAGTACTATCCAAACACTTGCCATGCCATTTGCCCATTAAGACCCTGATAAATGTTTATCCAATTCCTTCCTTGTCCCAATCCCATTCTGTCCTGGGCTTTTTCGCAGGCATGTGTTCGTGGAGCTGGATGGAGGCCACGGTACCAGTGGGCCCAAGTCCTTCAAAGGCCCGCTGGGACAAGCCATAGCTGGTGACATTCACCGCCAGCCGGGGGTGGACTTCCGTACCATATCATTCAACGCGCCTGATATCGCGGAGCAGGTTGTCGCAGACCTGTCTGCTGACCAGCGCATCCTTCTCCGGTACTGCCGAGCCGTCGCCACCGGCGTTGTCAGTGCTGAGCTGGCACGCGCCAGGCCGGGTCCGCGTAACCACGCGCGGTGGCTAACTCCCGGCATCGGAGTGCTCGTACTGTACACGAGAACTGCGTCGCCAACCCCGGCTCTGACAAAGATGACAGAGTTTGCCCAGCAGGTGTAGGCCTCTATGTGGTTCGAAATCAAAGCGCGCCCACTCTTCATGCAAGGAGTCGTGCATCTCTTCAGAACGATGAGACTTATTCAGACACAGACACCTGAAGTGCAGACAGTGGCGAAACGTTCAGTGCAACGAAACGCGTGGTTCGCCCACCCGGAGAACCTAATCGCGGCCATGGTTGTCGACGCTGAGAGGTCGATCCGGGAGAGGGAGGAGGGGGTGAAACTGATCATGAGTGCGCGGAGTAACCCGGGATCCCGGTGCCGACAGTTCAGGGTGCCCCCATTGAACTGGGAGGCGGCCACATACACCGACATGATTAAATGGGACCATGTCGAGGTGACCGAACCGCCAGTTACCGCTCACATATCGAACGACGAGATTATGTCAGCCGTCGACCAACCTCTCTCGCTACCGGCATTCCCCTGCCACGCACAAAGTGTCAAGCGATGCGTTAAGTTCGTAACGGAGGCGTCCACGCGTGTGTTCGGCGAGGACAGGCGACACGGCATTATCGTATCGCGCCAGGCCAGTCGTGCCGCGAGACAGAAATCCGCCAAGAAAAGTGACTTCGTGTAACGGTAAATGTGAGAGAGATGGGGGGGAGAGAGAGAGAGAGGGAGAGAGTGAGAGAGACAAAGACAGTGAGACAGAGACAGACAGAGAGATAGCCGTGTGCAATTCGTAGTCGTATGGTGTTGCAGGCTCTTATTTAGATGAGTAGGTCTTTGGACTAACTGCGCTTAGTTCGTTCTGTTCGTGTGCCTATTTGTAGGCACAACAGGCATCCGAATATACCCTGTCTTAGATTCGCCCCCTCCCTGCCTTCAGCTGTCACAGAGAGGAATTCAAACGGGAAAAGCGGCCAATGCCCACAGTTTACACTTCCACCGATAGAGGGCAGTGATGTCGCTGCGGTCGGTGCACCTTACGAGACTCTGCGTAATGACGGGCACAATTTTCAAGTTAGAGAAGTGAAAATTGGCATAGCGGTCAATGAAAGACTGCAGAATGCAATGAAATAACTCTTTATTTTCTATCTAATTATTTGAATTCCTGAAATGATGACTTATCCCGCAAGTTCGTTAGAAAACGTCATTTCAGTCTCAGAAAGCCCTGAGGCACGGCGGTTTCCCGGCCTCGGATTGTTTTATAACTTTGCATATCTTTTTAAAAAGAAACAAACACATGATTTTAGACTTCATCACCCAACGTTTTTACAAAAACGCATAAAATCACTCCACCCTAGTGTCCATATGTCAGTACTTGGTTGGTTTCCGTCCACAGCCAAGCCTGAGGATGTGCGCATACTGCTGGGTGTCCATATGTCAGTACTTGGCTGGTTTCCGTCCACAGCCAAGCTGAGGATGTGCGCATCCTGCTGGGTGTCCATATGTCAGCACGTGGCCGGTTTCTGTCCACAGCCAAGCCTGAGGATGTGCGCATCCTGCTGGGTGTCCATATGTCAGCACGTGGCCGGTTTCTGTCCTCAGCCAAGCCTGAGGGTGTGCGCATCCTGCTGGATGACGGCACCGAGGTGCAGCACGGCTCCACTATTGGGCCGTACGAGGAGGACAGCCAGCTGGTGTTGCGCTGCGAGTCGGCTGGTGGCAAGCCGGCCGCCTCGGTCACATGGTGGAACGGCACCGTCAACATGGGAGGTCAGTGTGGTACGCACGTGAGCACCTCCGGCATCCCTTGTGTGTTGTAGCGGAGCCCTCGCATGCGGTAGGAAGTGATTTTGTGAAGCTTTTCTGAAGAGTAAGCATGCCTTGGTAGCCTCTCGCATGAAACTTCTGAGACCAGGTGGTGACAATGACCCTCCATCGGATGGGGTATGGTGATGACAATGACTCCGTGCAGCTTCAGTCCGGTTCCTGCACGCCCCGACGGCCACCGACCCCAGGCCGTCCGACGTCAATCGTCCGAGCGGCGGCCGGCGTCCGCCTTTTCGTCAGCGTTAGAACTGGGCTTGGCGCGGCCAACTCCTCGGCACCAATGTGCCCTAGGGGCCACTAGGTCGGTCGGCGTCGGCCACGGACAGCGGAGCGGCTCCAGTGGCCTGCTGACGGCCGGTCCCACTGTATGACTCGGCGGCCGACCGTTCGACGACGGCTGACGGTCGGAGTACTGACGGCCGGTCCCACTGTGTGACTCGGCGGCCGACCGTTCGACGACGGCTGACGGTCGGAGTACTGACGGCCGGTCCCACTGTGTGACTCGGCGGCCGACCGTTCGACGACGGCTGACGGTCGAAGCACTGACGGCCGGTCCCACTGTGTGACTCGGCGGACGACCGTTCGACGACGGCTGACGGTCGGAGTACTGACGGCCGGTCCCACTGTGTGACTCGGCGGCCGACCGTTCGACGACGGCTGACGGTCGGAGTACTGCCGGTCGGTCCCACTGTGTGACTCGGCGGCCGACCGTTCGACGACGGCTGACGGTCGGGGTGCCACCGGCCGGACCGCTGCGGCTGCGGACGGTGATGTAGTGCCGGAGCCCTTTAGCTGGCATGGACAGCCTTGTCAGGGACACAGCTGTCCGCAGGACGGATCGGATGACTACGGCTTCCGATAAAGTCGGTAATGGGCACCGAAGTGGCCAAGCCGGAAACTGGGGAACCTTTGGAATGTCTTGAAGTTTGGTCGTTTTATTGGAGTTAATCGGTCGGGTGGTAGGTCAAGCGCCGTGGAAAGAAACTCCTCTTCGCACTGACGCTAATTGCGTGACGACGCCTCTGTAGCAAGGTTGTTGAATAGTTGACCTCAATTAGATGTAAATGTCTTGTTTCCTTGATAGTTTTGTTCCAAACACAACTTCAGGATTATGGTGTTCTGGCGTGGCACTCCAGGCACTTGCTCGCAGTACACAAGGAGCGGTATAGCAAAAGATGCGTGCATCATTTTCATTCACGACATGCTAGCACGCTGTCCTCGTCTGCCAGGATATTAATGCCAGAAGTCCTGGATGTCCACGTGGTAGGTTCTGAGTGTGCATGTGAGAGGTCCTAGGTGTCGATGTGAGAGGTCCTAGGTGTCCATGTGACATATTCCGAGTTCTAATGTGCGAGGTCCTGGGTGATAATGTGACAGGCCATGCGTGTCCACGTGAAACTCTGAGCGCCAATGTGACAGGTTCCGAGTGTTGATGTGAGAGGTCTTGGGCGTAGGTGTGAGAAGCACTAGATGCCGGTGATCTGTGGAGTCTATCTTTCGCAGGTGACACAAGTGTGATCCCAGCTGCAGACGGCACGGCGGTGGGCGCCAACACCGTCCATGTTGCACTGACCCGCCGTGACCTTGGAGCGACCTTTCAATGTGAAGCCGTGAACGAGGCTGTTGATCAGCCTCTGTTCTCCAGAGTCTACCTCGACCTTCATGGTAACAATTCGGTGTCACTAATATTGATTGATATTGACCATGATAATAATAGAGCAACAGACAGATGGGATGGAAATAAGCAGCTCCTTTTAAGTTGCTTATTATGTCATAGCATATGAACGTTAGCATGCATTGCTTCATATAGCTCCAGCGGAGAGCCTGGTATCTCAGCTACAATATCTGAGATTCAAATGGCGTAGTGCAAGCTGTTGTAGGAAAGCCACATTCGGCAAACTGATTCACAATATCATTCTGTTTGCTTATGTTTAATGTGATCAATCAAAGCAGATCTTTTACTTTGTCATCATATAGTTGAAATAAACCCATTTATGTGGTGATTAATAGCATCAAATGACAAGTTAATGATACTACTGTAATTGCCATGTAATTATGAGAGTATGTGGGAGGTTACATTGGGTTTACAACTCCAGCATTTTGTTCTCTAGTATCCGCGATAACAAACTTAAACCCAACATCAACCTACTTTCATGCCACACCACATGTTTTATTGAAGATATTGACAAATACACTGCTTAAAAATAGGGTAAGCTTGGAAGCTGTTTTCGAACCCTAGCGCATGCTTCACGAAACAAGAAAGTACACAAAAACACGGCATCACACTTATTGCACATTCCTGGATTCCACTTGATCAACAAGGAAGCCTACCATTCTACGAAACCAAAATGATGGATCTGGATTTTGTTGCACATTCGAAGAAAATGCCGTTGAATAGGTACTTCTGTTTTACTACCACGAGCTGTTACCTTTTTTACTGTAAAATAGCAAGCATTGACGAATACAACTAGGGCCCATCCCCGGTGAAATAGGTTTCAGAAATACCTATTGGGACCAGTAATTTTCAGAATAGATGTCAAAATGGATCCAGGAACTTCCTATGAGTATTACACTTCCGGACCAAGGTCGAGTTAAAACCACAATATTATGCGCGTCAGCTTTCTCAAGCCACCTGGCACAAGGTATCTTGGAACCCAGCCAGTCGACACGATATTTGCATTGTGAAAACTAACATTGCGAAATGTCATAGACAAATATTGTCAGCTGCAATTAATGCAAGAAGACAAACCGATATACAAGAGGCTTCGGAGCCTAGCAATTAGTCGAAAGTAGGCATACGCTAGGTTTTTGTTTGAATACGCTGACAGTTTCAGTTCTCGAGCTTCATCTGAGTGGATGTAATACTGATATATTTGTGGGAGGGAAGCCGTATTGAACGCCTATCTAGTCGCGGATTAATGTAGCTACATGTATCAATCCGATGTCCAGTGGACCTTACCTACGCAATTAGTTGCCATATATATTATGTCTTCCACGCATTCAGCTATATTCTTATTGTCAATTCCCCTGGCTTACAGATACCAAACATAATCCTCATGCATGAACTAATTTAGTAAACCAATACGCACAACAAATGAAGATAAATATGTCATGGCCTTCACTAGGCAAAGCCAGGAAGTGCACACATTTCCGCGGCTATTTGCTGCACTCACAGCTCACTCAGCTCCCAATCTCCACCCCTTCACAGAACACATCGAATCAGAACACAGTAATACAAGTATTAGCACTGTTCTCTACATAAGGCAGACGACAATCGACTTCCACAGTGCGACCGCTTTCCCTCGACCTCAGTGGCTTCAGTAAGGCCGTCCTTGAGGGGACCACTGTGACCTTGACCTGCATCGCACGAAGGTCGCGGCCCGCCGCCAAGATCACCTGGCTGTCAGGCGATCAGCCGGTGTCGGCCAAATCCAACAGCTCCGTTTTGACTCGGGTAAGGAAGCAACGACAGAGCTCCGCTTTGACTCGGGTAAGGAAGCGACAGAGCTCCGTTTTGATTAGAGTAAGGTAGCTACAACAAAGCTCTGTTTTGTATGGAGTAAGGAAGCAACAGCAGAGCTTCGCTTTGGTTCAGGTAAGGAAGCGACAACAGGACTCAGTTTTGACTCGGGTAAGGAAGTGTCAGCAGCTCCGTTTTGACTGGAGTAAGGAAGCGACAGCAGCTCCCCGTTTTGACTCGGGAACTCTGCTGTCGGAAGCGACAGCAGAGTTCCGTCTTGACTCTGATCAAATAACGACAGCAGAGCTCCATTTTGTGTTGGGTAAGGAAGCGAGAGCAGAGTTACATTTTGACTCTGGTGAGGAAGCGATAACAGCATAATTTAGACTCTGGTAAGGAGGTGACATAGACTTTGTTCCTCAAAAAGAGCTATATGTATCAGTGATTTAACGTTTACATCCGCGATACGAGTGAGGGAGAAGACGACATAAGTTTCGTGAGATATATTATGTCCATCGGCGTTTTTTTATCTCTCAAATGCACCTCATTCAAAATGAGATGGAAAACCAATCGATGCAGGGCGAAATGAATGCGGATCATTGATGTGTTTCTGCTGACATTCCTACGGCAATCAGTAGCAACTTGATTCAACTTCGCCCTGATCAGCATCGGCGCCGTTCGAAGTATTCAGGACAGCCTTGCCTGAGTGTGCTAGCCTGCTGTTGCGTCTGCTCTCACTCGCTGGTCTCCGTGTCCAGTGGTGCGAGGCGTGAGCCTTGGGTCCGTTGCAGCCAGATGGCACAGCCGACGCTATCAGCACGCTGACCTTGACCGCCGGCCGGTCGGCGCATCTACGCACCGTCACCTGCGTCTCCTCAAACGTCGTGATCGACGCCAACCTGGAGTCACCGCTGCGGGCGTCGGTCGTCATGCGAGTCCTGTGTCAGTGAGCCGGGCCTGCATGGTGCCTCCGCGACATCGACTTCACGACCACTGAGACACAACTCGAGAACGTGGCTGTGTCCGTGATAGCCACGCGTACTGAAAACAGGGAGCTTGTCGCTTTGGCTTATAATGTGTACGAACTACACGTTCGGAACGACTGTCTTTCTACGCATACACAATTGTTGAATGTGTAGGAACTCTTGTTGGTATCTGGCGGCTGGCAAATTGCAATCGCCATATGTTGCTGGTCGCTCGTTTGCATGCAATCCGTTCTTACCCGACCTGCTGAGTATTTCCGTAAAACTGTCAAGTATCTCAATATAGAAGTGGTTTAGGGACCATCTCGCTGAACACTACCCAGTTCTTGTTAGCAGACCTGTCAGCAGGGACTGATTAATGGACAGATGGCCCACTGACTCTTCGCCGAGGAAGAGCCGGAGCGGCACTGTTCGCCGTCGGGTCGTACAGTGACGGGTGCCCTGGCACTTGCTACTTTGTCTCTGACGTTTTGACTCACCATAGTTTTCTAATGCGTTTGCTAAGCTTGTCCTCTGTGTCCCTAACTTAATTTTAAAGGCTCGCGAGGAAATGCAATTGTCACAGAATGTGTCGATTTGCCTTCAGCAAAGCCGAAGCCAGTAGCGCGAGCCGCAGAGGAAATTAAAATGCGACAACAGTTTGTTATTGCCATTTTCCATACCGTCAACACATCATTGCTTGTTAAATGGCCTATTATAGGATGCAGAATAACAGTGAAAAATACTATTCCGCACTCTCGCTCGGCACCCTCTAGCGAGGCGTTTCAATCATGTGTATCGAACTATCGAACAGTATTTCGTAATATCCTATTCATTGCTAAAAGGTACTTGTATATTTTACAATGTTTTTAAACTTAAGAGCTAAATCAGTGCCATGATCAGTGGGTTATATAATACATCCATTGAAGTTAGAGAAACTACGGTATGAAAAATCATCTGCTAAGCATGTGCTGAAGAAGCAATGTTCCTGTTTTGTTCTATTAAATGCTTCGCACTTGGCCTTCAGTCTGTCGCAAAATGTTTTTCGTTCTCGGAACTCTTAAACAAAATTGCTCTTCAAGCGGTGTTTAGTAATGTGTAGCCATACATATTGTCTTTTACCACACTATCATACCACACCCCCGTCACTCAGTGCTGGCAATGTTGCTTCGGCCTCGTGTTTCACTTACTCTTCTTACCTGCAAAAGTATCGCCGAGCTGCTGCTCTTCTATGAATCAATCTCTGGCAAAATGAGCCAACCAAGCACGCTATTGGTTGATTACATAGGCCCCTTTCTTCGATCCATTTATTCAGGATAGAGAAGGTAGTCTGAATTTTGGGTATTTCATAGCTTTCACCGCTACTATTGTTTCTCAGTCCCACCACAATAGGGAACAAACTGCTGTCAAGTTCAGACTTGCTTCGACTTTCAATTCAACTGTGTTCTCCTATAAGCAATGTGGAGTTATTTTAAGTCACTTTTCCCAACAAATGTGCTTTCCTTGCACCTTCATCGCTCTTCGCTCATTCAACAAAGTCCGCCGCCTGCTGGGAAATTGTTTTAACTAGCGCGGTCTCGGGGGGGGGGGGGGCTCGTTGATGACCCCCCTAAGGTATTTCGCGGGAAGTGAAAGAAGGCCGCATGGCAACGCGCCGAAATTTGGCTTACCTTTTCCTGCATCAATTTGGCTTGTGGTGTCAAAATTTTTGCAGTCAGGTCCTCTAGGTTCAGCGAGTTAGTCAATGTCAATGGAGGTCACCTAAGAAAATGTTCAACCAGTCATCACGCTTTAACGGATGCAGATATTTTAATGAAGCTTTCAGCGTTTGCTAATCTTTAGGGATGCAACAAAACGTACAAGAGGAATTTTTATCTCTCTTTTTCCCCGTTTTTGACTACTTATTCATTTTGCATATTTCCCTATTAGAGTTCAGATCGAAGATCCTGGCTAGAGTAAGCATTTTTATTAGAGCAAGTTGACTTCCAACAATGTTTCGAGGTCTGATCTACACCTTAGAAAAGGGAAATGAAAGAAAATGTGAAAATATTTATTTAAAAAAAGAAATTGAAAAAGGATTCTTGGGGGGGCCAAATATTGTACGGCCCTGGTCGTTTTCGCTGTCCGTTTCTGATTCCAAATAAATTTTGGTTTGTCAAATATCCCCCAAAATCAACTCTTCAGAGCCAAAAACATAATGTAAGTCGTGAAAAGTCGTGAAAACCTAGCCCCCCCCCCTAGTGGCGTCACTTTTCGTGGGAAATTGTTGTGCGGATAGATCCGGGCTATACTCCTCGAGCGCTTTCTGATGACACCTGTTTAGTTTTCGTGCGACACCTAGTTTGGATTTTAGAGGTGGGTTACTATCCTCCCGCCACTGGAGACTGACCGGAGGATCTGACCTCGGACAACAGGGTGAGGATCTGACCGGATAGACAGCGCGGGTTAGTGCCATCTTGGTATGAAAAAAAAACTAGGTAACGCTAGGTTAACTTACCGTCCCAGCCGGAAATAGCATAAACCGCTGCAACAATCTGTTATTTTTTCCTTTACACATATTTTATTGGATTCCGTCTACCGTGCATTTTACATAACCCGATATAAAGTAGCCAGAATACCTCTACCGTTGGCAACAATGACAAATTCCTGCGTGCGGCATTGCTCCACGAATCATTTCTACACACTCAGCTTATTGTGGCTGCCATTACGTCTTGCAGCGGGAACGACGCCTTTGCTCTAGGCCTCCCGTGTCGGCGTCCTTACGTGACGATCTAAGTTGCATGTGCATGCGAATTTGGCCGACAGACGCGCCGTTGGTGGTCGTGACCCCGACACAGGTGGCGGTCAACGAGTCGACCAACATACTCATCTCCTGTGTCCACGATGCCAACCCGGCCAACCTGACAGCCGTCTCGTGGTACGTCAGCCATTCGTGAAGAAACGGCAGAGGCATGGGGGAACTTCACCGCGCTTCGGGAACACTTGGTATCGACCCTAATGCACCCTATGTGTAGTAGCTGTGGGTATGGAAATAATGCACTTGCACCATTGGATTGCTAATCTTCTCGGACATTCGTGCGTGTCCTGCACGTCGCCATGATTGTGCTTACGATGTGATTAAGTGGTGCTAGCTAGTACCAAGTAGAGAAAGAAGCACTGGGAAGTCTAGCGATCGTTCGGCCACTTACCTTACGAACAGAACTCTTGTGCAATTGTGTCACGTCATGAAGCATATGAGGTATATTTGTTTTCCCTTCATACCGACAGAGCTACCCGGATGATGATGCTTCAATTTTGTTCAAGCTCCATTCCCTGCGATTTGCACGGGTAAAACACTGTTCAAATGCCCAGCACACACGGACCAGAGGGTGGGGAGTGAATCGGTCGGTGATGACCCGACCCGAATCCCTATGCATGGCCAGGCACAAGGACGGTCGGCCGCTGGACGTGACGGACGAGGACCACTTCGAGGGCGGCACGCCAGACCAGCCGTCCCTCCTCATCAAAAACGCCTCCAGGCACGACGCGGGACGCTACCGCTGTGAAGTGGCCAATCGGATTGGCGGAGGTGTGGCTGACAACGAGGCCGTCGTTCACGTCCAGTGTGAGTGCTAATATTCACTTCCAATGTGAATGTTGCTGCTAACGTTCAGCGCGGGTTTTAATATTCAAGTTCACCATGAGTGTAGTGGTTTACATGAGTGTAGTGTAGTCATTTTTGTATTGTATTGTATAGTGCTTAGCTATTAATGTACAGCGTGTGTGTTTGCTGTTCACGTTCAGCGCGAGTGTTGGTGTTTATATCCAGTTTGGGTGTTGCTATTCAAGTTCAGTCACTGTTCACGTCCAATCTGAGTACTGCTATTCACGTCCAGTCTGAGTACTGCTGTTCACGTCCAGTCTGAATACTGCTGTTCACGTCCAGTCTGAGTACTGTTGTTCACGTCCAGTCTGAGTAATGCTGTTCACGTCCAGTCTGAGTACTGCTGTTCACGTCCAGTCTGAGTACTGTTGTTCACGTCCAGTCTGAGTACTGCTGTTCACGTCCAGTCTGAGTACTGTTGTTCACGTCCAGTCTGAGTACTGCTGTTCACGTCCAGTCTGAGTACTGCTGTTCACGTCCAGTCTGAATACTGCTGTTCACGTCCAGTCTGAGTACTATTGTTCACGTCCAGTCTGAGTACTGCTGTTCACGTCCAGTCTGAGTACTGCTGTTCACGTCCAGTCTGAATCACGTCCAGTCTGAGTACTGCTGTTCACGTCCAGTCTGAATACTGCTGTTCACGTCCAGTCTGAGTACTATTGTTCACGTCCAGTCTGAGTACTGCTGTTCACGTCCAGTCTGAGTACTGCTGTTCACGTCCAGTGTGATTGGCATTGTTTACGTTCTGACCGCGTGTATCCTTGATAGCCAGCACATTTCGTCCTCGTGATTGGCTGTTCATCCCTTGCCTGTCAGCTGCTCAGTGTCCACCGACTTGTACTGGGGGGGGGGGAGGACAGAAGTCGCCACTGCTGCCCACGCCCGGTGATGAGAAAATAGCCTGCGGTGGTATATGACAAGTTGCCACGATCGCACGCACGTTCTGGTGGACGCTTCTCGGACTGGTTAGTCCGCAGTGCTTCAGGGTATATCATTCTGGTTATTAATTGTTTCTTTTTGTTTGTTCACGGTGTGTCTCTTTGTCTATTCTTGCACTCTCGAAAAGAGAGATTCAAAGTTGTTTTAATTATGCCGTTTGTTGCGACTCATTTTGTGGAATTCAATTAGTCTACTTTCCATTGAGATATGCGCAGGGTGATATGCGATGCAGACTATTCCAAATTGGAAGTTTTTGCGATGGTGATTTCGGTACTCTTAATTTAAAACCATTTTGTTAGGTCCATGGCAACTTCAACAATATTGCTTTGCATACTTTTAGATGCGCTGGTGTCCATGGTAAACTTAGTGTTCAGAAAAACTGCTTACTGGAAGATCATATTTTTTTCTTCAATTTCAGCAACTGTGTTTGGACTATATGGTGTGACTGCATTGCCCACGTATGCATAATGCGTATTATTATGTGCGTCAAGTGTTTTGGTAGGTGGACTTGGGCGAAACCCTCACTCACACACTCTGCAATGTACCTGAATTCGGTGAAAATGGTGCTATAAGACTTTCAGGACGGTGGCGCCTGGGATATGTTCTCGAAAGAGTTAGTGAAGGTTACTAGTTGGTCAGACAATCTCGGGGCATCCATCAGTAACACGTGAACTATTTATATTCGGTGTAACTTTGTAGTTGTTTTCAATACGTTGCACACCTTTCCATTTGTCACGAAAAACACCTCCCAATGTTTCCATCCCTTTGCATGCTTTATTTGTTATGCAAGACGCGGCGCGAAGTCAATGATAAGATGCATGGGAGGGGGTGAAGCTGAAATCACCTCTGTACACAGCCGAATGAGCAAGTTAACCCGTCCCGTTCCGGGGGGTCTTCAACCGCTCCCTCAGGTTATTTTGGCGGATAGTGGACGGATGGCGCGCGGCAGCGCGCCCAAATTTGGCATACCTTTTCCCACATCAATTTGGCATGCTTTTTCAAAATTTTGAAGGCAGGTCATCTAGCGTCAACAAGTTAGTCTAGGTCAAGTGAGGTCACGTCCAAAAAAAAGTTAAACCAATCGTCACGCGTTAACGGTAATTTGCTTATATTTAGGGATGCAACGAAGCGTACGAGTGGATTTTTTTTTCGTTTGTGACTACATATAAATTTTGCATATTTGCCAATTACAATTCAAATAGAAGATTCTGGTTAAAGTAGGCATTTTTTTATTTGGGAAAGTTGACTTCCAACAACGTTTCTCTGTCTGCTCTATCTATTAGAAAAGTAAAATGAAAGAAAACGTGAAAACTCAATATTTTGAAATTTTAAACAAACATTTTGGGGGTGACAAAAAATTTATGACTCTGGTCAACTTCGCTGTCCTTTTCTGATTCCAAATAATTTTTGGTTTTCCAAATTTCCTCAAAATGAACCCCCAGAGGAAAAAACATAATGTAAGTCGTGAAAAGTGAAAATCTAGCCCCCTGGTGACGTCACTTTTGGGGGAAATTGTTTTCGGGGGTGGATCCGGACCCTACTCATCGAGCGCATTCCGATGACACCTCTTTTGTTTTCATGCGACGCTTAGTTTTAATTTTAGATGGGGAGTTACTATCCGCCCCCCCCGAGTCGGGGTGTGAGGATCTGACAAGGAACACGACGCGGGTTAATCTCTGTTGCTCTTGGTCTGATGCATCATCATATATCCTGTGTGACATGTTTTCTCCCTGAACTTGACCAACTGATGAAGTTGTTTATGTACGCAACGCCTGCAATTCTGATACGCTAACGACCGCAACGATGTAATGGTATTCATAATGTCTCTGGCAAAGGCATCTTTAAGCTCCTTCCCTCATAATCTTTGCATGTAATTATTCTGAACAACCCCATATTGGCAGCCAACTGATCCACTTTTAACGCAATTCATGGGTTGAAACGGCATTGGAAATATGCTCGGAATACACGCTAGGACGGTTTTCTGTATATTTTCACGGTATTTCTGCTCGGATTGATATTCAAGACATTCACTGCTAATTCTATTTTATCCTGGGCTACCAGAAGCAATTTGCTATCCTTGTAACATGATTAATACTGTCTCATGAGGTAGCCAGAAATGGAGAGGCAACATTTCTCCCAGTTGTCGCAGAGCGCAGATGGTACGACTGTTTGCTTTTATCTCGCGCTAAATGCGCTCTTAAACTAATTAACTGTGTAATTGATCGCCCTTCGGAATTTGCGTAAGAGAAGGGTCCCACGTCTCCAACATAACCGTCAAGCGCTTCCTTCGTGCTAGTATTTCTTGTTCCATTTGTGATGGGGCACCGGCTTCCCACCTCTCGCTGTTTTTTCCACTGCAGATCCATCTCATCCTTCACAATAACAAACAAAATGTGAAGCGCGTTCGCTTAACTTGTTGCGAAGTTCTGGATTTCCTGCGTCAAGCTGTCAGTGCGATGAAAGCGCGTGTCGGAAAAGGTCTGCATCATTTCTGCCGAGGGACGTAATGTCTGTGAACAGAAACAGCGTTGTAGGAATTTGGACACCATATTTCAAAGTATCATGTAAGTGCATTATTCAAGCGCCGAAAATATATCCCGTCAAGCCGGGATTCTCAACTAAGGGAATTTCCATAGGTCGGAATTTTATGATTCAAAGGAGTGGAATCGTCGGAAGATGAAAGTAGAGTGAAGTGGTCGGCATGATGTGGTTTGGCACTTATGACTAATTGAGCAGACATGTTTCGCGAGCGAAATATAAGATGATCGAGGCACAAAAACTAGCTCAGAGAAAACCGATTGCTGAACCAGGGTGTTCCCCGGTCATCGTGCTTACAATGTGTCGATACTGATCTGTCATATATGCGCAACGCATCGTCAGCGAACGGAACGAGCAAATGCTTAGGACTAGTATTGTTGGCTGTCAGATGTGGTAGTGAATGGCATCGATGCCGACCTGGATTGGAAGTGTTCACCGACGTAATACAATGGACACAGCCGGTGCGAGCACATAATTGCACAGTTTCCAAGACCATCTTCGTGCTCAAGAAGTTGTGTATGTTGTAGCCAAATCATTAACTGAATAAAACAAGAAATGCATCCTGCAAGTTAATTAAGTTCAATTCGGTATCTATTAATTTGATCATAATTGCATTTGGATCTGGCTCAATATCATGATTTGAAATCTAAGAAGCTGACCATCGAGTTGAAGCTTGAGCTAGCTAGATGCCTTATCTTAGCAGCAGAGAACGAACAGCGAATTCATACCCTATCTTCAGGGGCACATGCAGGTATATCACTGTATCAAATAGAACGCTGATAGGTCAAACGGAAGTATGTGTTATCATTGGGCGTACCATTGTGTAGAATCATGTCTTTGAGTCAGTGCTTAAGGCCATTCTCAGGAATTATTCAGAAGTAAGCTGATATTTCACCGGATACAAGAGAAAACCTGAATGCTTGATATCCAGATGTGCCTACTCAGTACATCTGCATCTGATTATGTACTTCGTGTAACGCGTGACATACCGGCTTATCTGTCTTGGCACACCGGATGGGTGATATTGTGAAATACTGGTTTGTGAGTGCTTGGCTGTGCAAGATGCGTGTGGTATGGTGATCGAATGCGCATGAATATTCGTTGTGTATGTGCAAACTGCGCGCATGAGTGCATGCGTGCATTTGCTGTTCGCCGTACGTTGGCGAAGCAACTAATTTTAGGATCATGTTCAGCCAACAAGAGCAGGAACAGGGAGTCACTGCCGTGGAAGAGCATGTGGCAACCGCCGCTGGCGCCATTTCGCAGTTCCGCCAGAGGTCAGTCTGACTGTGGCGCCGAGCACCGTCATGGAGGCGGACCGGGCGAACGTGACGCTTCGCTGTGACGTCACGGTCGGCGAGCCGGCTGACCTGCTGCGGGTCAGGTGGCACCGGGACGGCGAGCCGCTTCAGCAGCTGCCAGCCTGCGGCCGTCCAACTTTAGGTAAAGGTAAAGCAACGGTGTTGGTGATGCTAATGTGTTGTTGGTGTGATGGTAGCTGGAGAGGAGCTCTCAGCGAAGCATTGGTATGGCACAGCGGAGTGTGTGATGCAGATAAAAGTTAAGGAATTTATAACTCATTAGAAGGTCTTGCCTCTAACATCGCTTTGAAATTTTTGCAACTATTTTTGTGGCTTGAGCGAACGTTGGAGGGAGGGAAACTCTCGACATAGTTTAGGAACCGCGCGTATCGTAATGGTGTTTCTAGTAGTGCCAACATGACAGTCTGCTTTGTATTGACATCCCCGCTCTGTGACGGCCTACCGGGCAGGCTGCCATGGCTGACAGTATTGCGCGGTAGTTGGGTCACGACAAGCTACTTTGTCCCGCTTTCCTTGCTTTCTGAGACTCTACTGACCCGACAGTCTACCTTTGTCGACAGCATTGCGCGTTGTTCAGGTCGCGGCCAGCGCCTGCGCCATCGGCTCCACGCAGATGGTGCTGCTCGGCGTCGACCGAACGCACGTGGCCAACTACAGCTGCGCCGGCGTCAGCCGGGCCGGCTGGGGAGCCATGTCGAAGGAGAAGCGTCTCCTGGTCCACTGTGAGCGATGGATGCTGCATGCGGGATGACTGAGTTATTGTGCGCCTAGTGATACCATTCTGTGAGTGGTATCTGTGCCAGTGGTACCAGGGTACCAGGAAAAAGTTGTGCTAGTACCACGGATGTGTGTGTCGAGGTGGGGAAGGGGCACTTACTTTGAACCTCTGGCCTGGTTGCGTCAGAACGGTAAATCAAACCTATCGCAGGTGGCTTATTCTCACACTGATATACATGATCCCACACTATAAAACACGTGAGGCATTTTATATTGCACAGCAGTGGCTTGGGTTAACTACTATTTAGCAGTTAATGTGCTGGAGAACGCTGTCTATTCACGATTTTAATTCAGTATGCACAGTGTCAAAGTTGGTGCCGCGAAATAAGCATTAATATCGTGAATGCAATGCGATGGTCACGAGGGAAATGCGATTAGTGCCCATGTTAGGTCACTTTTAGAGTACATCGTTTTAGGTAGCGTGGCATGGTTAGGAACTGTAGAAACTCACTAAAATCACATTTACCGCATGGGAAATCAGCTTGTGATATGGTTCCTGAATTTCTACGGTACCCAGAACAAAACTTTGTGACCTATTTCTTGATGCGCTATTGTTGCAGTTGCTATTGTCACGTCAAACTCAAGTAGAAGTCAACAGGTAAAACAGGCAAAACTATTTGCGCGTGTGGACCCTTGCTGAAAAACACATGAGCTTTCGGTGCTCCTAGCGGCTCCATCGCAAGATCTGACGACGGAGCCTCCAGAAGCTCCGGAAACTCGTGAATTATTTCAGAATGGGCCAACCCAGATACCGTTTATCAATGTTTCTCTTGTGGCCTATCGTCAGCGCTTGACATGTTCATATGCTGTAACCAGATCCTAATATCTACCATATCATACTTTTGAGCATTGCATGCTATGTTATTTACTCTCATGATCATGGGGTAGCCATGTCGTGGATATGCTCCTTGCATCGAGGATATTATGCATACCTAAAGTAATGTACTTTTAGAGGTGATTTGATATCATTTCATATCATGCTAAAACTGTTGACTTTTCGTTTCCTTTATTGCTCATGATCCTATGATGTGTTTTCAATGCATGATGCTGTGCTATAATAGTATGTCCAAGACATGACTATGAAGAACATCTGAACAAAATGTGAAGCCATCTGCACAAAATCGATCCAAGCCGTCACCTTTCCAATCGAGTTTTAGCAGAGTTAACCCAAAATTGGCTAATCTACACTAACCTGACACAACCCAAACCAAACTCACATTTAGCTGTTTCCCAGCAACACACGCAATGGTGAAAAACTATGAAAACAGGAGCCTTTTCTTTATACCTATCCCTCGCGTGTACGTGCTACGTAAGGCCAGAATGTCTGCTCTGTCGAGCTTTGAGACTGCGTTGGCTGCACCGTGGTGTCGGTTTCGTGTCAGTCAGTCCATCAGATCATGAGATATGCCGGTTGAAATCAAGCCAATTCGTCGCACTGAAATTGGTCATCCGTACGTAAAAAGTTCCGCTTTACACGCTAACACGCGCCCTGGAGGGCCTCTGAAAACTACGCGCACTGGAGGGGGGGGGGGGGATTCCACCCCCATAAGATCTCGGCTCCTATTTGGGCTAGAGCAACGAGATTCGCAGGGTGGATGGGCACGACAGTAAACTATATTGTGTGCAACTTTCATCATCTTAGGTGAATATCTTCAAGGTCAAATGAGGTACAAATAGCAACATTTTCTGGTGTTGAGTGGCTTGTCTTGCCATTGTTATGGATCGCTGTGATTGTGTTTAAATGCTCCAAAATTGGCATTATTGATGATTTGACATTACCAACGATGCAATGCTTATGCCAGATCCGCCATTTGACCTCAGGTCACCCATATATAAGCACTTTATCAGGTCATTACCTTCTCCAGTTACCGGAACCGGGCTGTCCACCCGACTGCTCCGCTGGGGGGCTCAGCATAATCGGCTTCGCAAAGAAAGGAGTGTGCAACGCAACGGAAAGGGCAACACATGAATGCAGTATGGAAACGATTAGGCACACAATGACAAACAATACATTTTCGGATGTTTATGGAATAACATGCAAAGTGACATCAATCGCATGACAGTCATTTGCATTTATGACAACATTCCAATTGAGCAAGTTTGGTTCCATTAGCCGGTAATTAACTTGACCTAACTTGACCTAACTTGAAATATCGAAGTCCGTTCATATATGTAATCATAAAATGGGACCAACGGAAAACACCTGACGGTTCTAGCATAAAAATTGTTAGTCAAGCTGAAAATCCGTAAATGTGAAGTCCCACCCCTGCGTAACCTTCGAAGCCAAATTTCATAAAAAGTGGAGGCAATGGGGTGTTAACTTAAGTGGTTCCTGCTATCGATTTGTCAGGAAACGGCCTACTCATAGCACCCGTAACAATTTGCATTAATATTATTTTGAGAAGAATACGAAAAATCCTGGCAATGCTAAACACCTAATGTTAAGAATAGGTTAATACTGCTACGAATACAAGTGATGATGACGAAAACCTGAATGATCCTTAATGAACCTTAAACGAAATTAATGATGCTAACAATAGCGAGAAGAAGAAGATGGTGTATTATTTTATAGCTTCTTTCAATCAATATTTGTAGTGTTATTTGCATTAACCCGATTATGGACATATTAATACCGTTAATGGCACTGTGCTTAATTATGGTATAATATTTTAGAATTGGTCAATATTTACGAGCAATATCAACTTTGGGTGCACAACATCAATGCGAACTAGGTCTTAATTAAGCCACACATTTGGATATAGTTTCACTAAATGCACACATAATTTTCTTGAGATTGTTATATTATTGTTGAGAAGATTATCATTGTATTATTGCACTATAATTGAGAAGAGATATTTGATGGATTCAAAGTGGTGGTGTATAGAGAATGAAAAATCCATCTGCTTTGTTGTGCGATTTGCATGCTTACATGTGCCTGGGGTGGTAGGTTTAGAAGAGTGTTTCTACGTCTACCATATTTGTGGTTACGCTCTACGGGAAACTTGATCGTTTCGTAATTCGTACCGAGTGCAAATTTATTTGGAACGACTGGTTCTGTTGTACACATATAGTGACACACTTCCAATTTCAGACCCACCTCAGGTGGCCTCTCTGAACCACGAGCCGACGACGGTGCTGAAGGGGGCTCCAGCGGTCTTGACGTGTGTCGTCACGGACGCGGGATTTCCTTCCGCCACCAAGGTAACACCAATTATGCGACACGTCCCACTGAAGATATGCATACCAGATATCGTCGTTCGACTTGTGGAAAGAAAGGCTCTGCATATAATTCGCAGTTGATGCACGCACCATGCAACGTAGGGCATGACAACGTCCGGCATACGGGGGGGGCAGTGCATCCCCTCGCAAATTCGAAGTTGGGAGATGAAAATCACCCGCATATTTGTGAAGCTCACCATGCTATATATTCCAACAAAAAAGTTAAAGATGGAAGCCCCAAATCCCCAGTTTCTCCCAACAACGTGATCTTGTGAGTCTTCTACCACTTCTCATCCTTTAGTATCAGAATGGTTCCAACTCTGCTGCAATGTCATGCATTCGCATACCAGGTATGCCTTGACATGCTAATTACGCACAGAGTAGTGGATGCCAGTGGCAACGTAGTCCAACTTGTTTGATCTTTTATAACTTTCTAATCCCGTGCAATTTGGGATGTGTATGTGTGGCCAACTAGTCAAATGACTATCAACCTCCTAACCTCGGGCGAGAAGGATGGGGGAGTCGCGAGTTCGGTTACATGAGCTTCCTAGCCTACTCTCGGAATACGCGAGCTGCCAAGACTTGGATGGTTATTGCTTTGGTATTACTATCAACATGCAGTCAATCCCGACCGCCTGGCCCGCTGAGGTACGACTTGAAAACGGCATTCACAAACGTACATGATGACTAACAACTACGTGGCACTAGCATTTATCTACCCACACTAGGACGCGAACTAACATTTTTTTTTGTAAGGAAGAAGGCACTGCACATGCACGGACGTACTGTTACTGCCTGGACAATGGGACATACTGAATCCTAGTCACTATTGGTCATTGTGCGTCTCCTTTGTTGATTAGCACATTAGCTAGCCAACGGTTAGCTATTAGCTAAGCTAATAGCTAAGAGTTACTTCGCTTTCGCAAATTTAACGACCGGAAACTAGCCGTGGTGCAGAATGATGCCAAGTCGTGGTGCAGCCCACCTCACGCCCCTGTGTCATGCCTGTTGCAAGTCCGTATTGCAAATGTTGTGATTCTGTCATTGATGACATTGCTGTCATAACACGTGACTCACACCGCTGTTACCGCAGTCATGTCACGTGACCACCTGTCCCCGACAGAGTCTGTGGATGCCCGGTAACCACCTGTCCGCCTGCGATCGACAGTGCTTGTGGATGCGCGGTAGCCTCGTGACCACCTGTCGCCGACAGTAACTGCGGATGCGCGGTAATCACGTGACCACCCGTCGCCAACAGTACCTGTGGATGCACGGTAGCCACGTGACCACTCGCCGCCGACAGTAACTGCAGATGCGCGGTAACCACGTGACCACCCGTCACCGACAGTACATGTGGATGCAGGGTAACCACGTGATCACCCGCCGCCGACAGTAACTGCGGATGCGCGGTAACCACGTGATCACCCGTCGCCGACAGTACCTGTGGATGCGCGGCAACCACGTGGTCACCGACATCACGACTCGCCAGTGGCGCATCGACGCCGCCTCGCTGGAGGAAAACGAGCGCTTCGGCTGCGTGGCCATCAACTCGGCCGGCAGCAGCGCCGAGGCCGCGGACGTGGTGCACGTGCTGGGTGAGGGGGCAAGGAGGGGCCAGGACCACCCGCCATGGCAAGCGGAACCTGTGGCAGCTGGCTGCCGTGGACTGTGATGTGACGATGGTTAGCGCTCTGTCGTCGGCTGAAAAACGGCGCAGTGTGCTGAAAAGTCGCGGATCGACTGTCCACCATGGAATCGGACTTTTGAAGTTCCAGTCACGGTACAATCGAATCCCATAGATCAGTTTGTATCCATACTTTGGACTATGGTGTTTTAGTTTTGGTAGGGGCTTGGCACGCAGTCTTAGCACGCTCCCTCTGCAAATAAGCTGACCACTTTGTACCATCGCAGCCGTGTATCAGTTGGCGCAGTCTGGCTCTCTACCCCCATGATTGCCACTTTTCTTCTCACGCCATGCATCAGCTGATTGAGCACCTTCCTATCCACTAGTGCCACCTCGTCGTTTCTCCCACAGCCAAGCCCAGGCTCATCGAGCGTCTGCCGCTGTACCTGGGAGCGCTGATGAACGCGTCCAGTCTGTCGGTGACCTGTAGGGTGGAGTGTTCGCCCATGTGTCGCCTCGAGTGGCTCAGAGATGACCAGGTACGTCAGTCTGTCGGTGACCTGTAGGGTGGAGTGTTCGCCCATGTGTCGCCTCGAGTGGCTCAGAGATGACCAGGTACGTCAGTCTGTCGGTGACCTGTAGGGTGGAGTGTTCTCCCATGTGTCGCCTCGAGTGGCTCAGGGATGACCAGGTACGTCAGTCTGTCGGTGACCTGTAGGGTGGAGTGTTCGCCCATGTGTCGCTCGAGTGGCTCAGGGATGACCAGGTACGTCAATCTGTCGGTGACCTGTAGGGTGGAGTGTTCGCCCATGTGTCGCCTCGAGTGGCTCAGGGATGACCAGGTACGTCAGTCTGTCGGTGACCTGTAGGGTGGAGTGTTCGCCCATGTGTCGCCTCGAGTGGCTCAGGGATGACCAGGTACGTCAGTCTGTCGGTGACCTGTAGGGTGGAGTGTTCGCCCATGTGTCGCCTCGAGTGGCTCAGAGATGACCAGGTACGTCAGTCTGTCGGTGACCTGTAGGGTGGAGTGTTCGCCCATGTGTCGCCTCGAGTGGCTCAGAGATGACCAGGTACGTCAGTCTGTCGGTGACCTGTAGGGTGGAGTGTTCGCCCATGTGTCGCCTCGAGTGGCTCAGGGATGACCAGGTACGTCAGTCTATCGGTGACCTGCAGGGTGGAGTGTTCGCCCATGTGTCGCCTCGAGTGGCTCAGAGAGGACCAGGTACGTCAGTCTGTCGGTGACCTGTAGGGTGGAGTGTTGGTCCATGTGTCGCCTCGAGTGGCTCAGAGATGACCAGGTACGTCAGTCTATCGGTGACCTATAGGATGGAGTGTTGGTCCACTTGCCTTGATTGGCTCATGGAGGACCAGGTAATCACATCGGCAGCTTGTGGAGTCATCTGCACTCATCATTTTCCGCACAGGTTTTTCTTTACAGACAGATTTCAGATGATATGCTCTTAACAATCTCAAGGATGACTGTCGCTTACCGTTCTGCGATTCCTTTTGAACGGCTTCGATTCAGTTTTACACTTCGCTATCAATTAATATATGGATGTATTTTCCGAAATGTTGCTGCTGGGAGACCTTCCAGTGCATATGATAATCATGTGTTTGTGCCATACTGTCAAGTTGTCAAAAAGATGTCGCCATTATTAGACGTACTCGCTACGTTGAGGAACTATTTAGCTGCATATTACATTTCATGGTCTCAATTTTCATAACAATGATACTTATACAAATAAATAGTATTTGAAGCGTCCCTTGCAGCGCGATGTACGAAGCAGTCCTTCCATTCATGCTTTGAAGCTGAAAACAAAATTCCTTAGCTTAGCATTTATCATTAAGTTGAGAAGTAAGCCACAGACAACCGCGGTCATTTGTGTAAATCAGCATTGAGGGCAATGGAAAACCCCGCTTCGTATCTAACATATGTGTTATTTTGCTATCGGGATAAGCGAATTTGAAAAGAGTGATGATCTATTTGCCATCGGCGAAATGTTACTACATGGTCCGAATTTAGTCTTGACTTAGTTTCGCATCACCGGCCAGTCTATCCGTGTCAAGTTCTTGGAAACGGGAAACCGCGTGAATTGTGCAGTGCGTTCTATCTTATCCTTCCGGATAGCGTTAACTCTGCGAGTCATGTCAATTCATGTCACGCGTCATGTCAAGCGTCGTGTCAAGTCGAAGCCATGCGAGGCGAAATCGCGCTTTTTGGTATTAGAAATACGCATATATCGTTGAGTTCCCAATACGTCGGATTGCATATCAATGTTCATTTAATAGGTGTGCATCGAGTTATAACCTATCGTTTATGATTGAAATATAACCTTATACCTTGGTCGCACTGTAGTTGCTTTCGATATTTCGACCATGTCACCTCTTGTTTTGTTCCTGGCTTTAACCCGTCCAGTCTCGGGAGGTCTTCAACCGCCCCCGAACTCAGGTTTTTTTGCGGATATTGGACGAACGGCGCCTGGCAGCGCACCCAAATTTGGCATGCCTTTTTCCACATCAATTTGGCATGCCCCTTCACACTTTTGAAGTCAGGTCATCTAGGGTCAACGAATTAGTCAAGGTCAAGTGGGATCACCTCCAAAAACGTTCAACCAGTCGTCACGCTTTAACAGATACAGATACTTTAATGAAACTTTCAGCGTTTGCTTATCTTTACGGATGCAACAAAACGTACGAGTTGATTTTTTCGTTTTTGAATATATATAAATGTTGCGTATTTGCGAAATTACAGTTCAAATAGAGGATTCTGGCTAAAGTAAGCTTCTTTTTTTTCATTAGGGAAAGTTGACTTCCAACAACGTTTCTCGGTCTGCTCTACCAATTGGAAAAGGAAAATTGAATAAACTTGAAAACTAAAAATTTTGAAATTAAAAAATATATAATTTTAATTTTGGGGCCAAAAAAATTACATCCCTGGTCGACTTCGCTGTCCTTCCCTCATTCCAAATGCATTTTTTGATATATCCCCAAAATGAACTCCCCAGAGTCAAAAACATAATGTAAGTCGTGAAAAGTGAAAAGTCGTGAAAGGGTGGACCAGGATCCCACTCGTCGAGCGCTTTCCGATGACACCTCTTTCGTTTCCGTGCGATATCTAGTTTGGATTTTAGAGGGGGTCTTCAACCGCCCCTCCCCCGTGACGGGGTGTCAGGATTTGAGCATAAAGGGTTAAAATGAGGCAGGGGCCGCAGTAACTCGGTTGGTACAGTACTTTTTGTCGCAAGATCGTGGGTTCGAATATCACAACTGACGGAATTTACTGAGTCCACCCGCGACCAACTGGCGTAAGAGGTTGGCGACGCTATCTAACCTAGCAGTTGAATGCGTCGTAAAATAACCTAAGTCTCTTCTTGTTCTTCTTCCTAAAATGGGCCCTTTTGGATATTTCGGTGACACACAGGCGCATGTGTGCGCATGTTGACACACTCACTCATTCAACATGGGCTGTGTTTTTTTCAGCTGATTGAGCACGGGGCTCACTACGCGATCAAGACTGGTCACATGGTGCCGGACGTTCGCACCAACGACTTCGAGTCGGTGGTGTCGACCCTGACGTGGAACATGTCGGCCTGGCCGGGCCACATGCTGGACCGTGTCACCGACAACGCCAACTACACGTGCCGCAGCACGGCCAACCGGGCCGGCCCGGGCGTCAGCAGCACCACTCTCTTCACCGTCGAGTGTGAGCTGTGGTTGTGATTCCTCCGCATGGTGGTTCAGTAAACTTACCAAGTGCGCCATCTTTACCTGCACTCTACGAGGGTGTTTAACCCGCGCCGTCTCTCCTGTCAGATCCTCACACTCCGTCTCGGGGGGGGACGGTTGAAGACCCCACCGAGACGGTACGAGTTAAGTTATAATCGAATTATTATTGGCTAGATGAGTTAGGCGTGTCTATTGCTGAGGTCCTTTACGATAGTCTTTTTGTGCTACGCTTTTAGCTAGTGAATGTATGCAATGTGATCATTGGATATTTACATGCATTGCATCGATCAGTTGGATTTTTCCGCTATTCTTTTTTCCGCCACAGTTACAGCCCCCACAAGCCACGAATACCCCCACAAATATCTGTGATACACTTCCCAAAAAGGGAAACAATGCTGAGAACTTATCCGAAATTGACTTCGGGGAGAAACGTCCGTTTATCGTCCGTCCTGTCATTTAACTGATACCTCAATAAAGAGTAGGACAGTGCAATCAAACTCTCCGTCGGCCGAAAGTTATATGCTTTGTTTCAAAACAATTCCTCAGACACCTTGGGTTGCTGGTTATGGTGAGCTCCAGATGACGACTTTTCCGTGTCTTCTCAGATCCCCCGGACGAGGTGGCGGTATTCCCGACCGTCCTGGACGTGACCGAGGGAGCCGCTCCGGACAGGGTGCAATGCTCGTCCAACGCCTACCCTAGTGCCGACTATGTGTGGCTGTGGGGTGAGTGATGCCTCAGGCATTGGGAATTGTGCCAGGATGCATATTAAAATGTAAATTTGGGGAAGAAGTGTTCACCCAGTCAGCGATTGCACCGTCCTCCCACCCTACCCATATGTACTGATCTGGTTTGTCTCTACACTGCTATATGAAGAGCTTACAGGAATCCTCGTCAAACTACACAGCAGTTTTCCATAGGTGTTGCTCTGGAGTTTGCGCATCCAGTAATCCAGCTCCACTGCACTTCCATTTTGAGTTAACTTTCACGGTACACAATGCTATCATCTTTTTCAGTGCATAATCGCAGAGTGGTAGACCTGGGCAGATATTATAATCCGGTACTCATCCAACAACCTTTTGTCACATACTTCAAGTCCGTACTTTCTCCCGCAATTATTTCCCGTCGATATGTATTTTAGCATCGGGATAGCATGTTGCGCCGTTTGTGCGTTCTTCATCTTCGCTTTCCGAGCATACCTGTTGTGAAGTGCGCTCCAGACATTGTCGACTGTACCCCTACGTCCACCACCACCCCCATCCCCAACAACCGCAGCCGTCGGTTGCCGCCGTCAGGAACTGTTGCTTCCGACATGCTGAAATTGGGCGCCGTCCTGTACACTCTAAGCGCGCCAGCTAAGTGGCCATTGGGAGGTATTGCCGAACGTAAATCGAGGCGACGTTCGACTCTGAGTCGACGAGGTGCTTGAGCGTGACTAACGCAGCTTTCAGACGGTGCCCGTCGCGGCACACCACAGTCGATACCGCCGCTACGGCGGCCATTGGCGACAGAGCAAGTCTGCGGTGTGTGCGCCGCTGATGAGGTGCCAGCCACAGTGCTGCTCAGTCGTTCGATAGCGACCCGCCGTGGCTGCCTCGAGCAGCGATTACCATTCACTGGTCTGCCGTTCACAGGCGAGAGGGTCATTCAGACGGGAAGCCAGCTGAGACTCGACTTCAGGGACGGCATTACGCGTGGGCAGGCGGGCGAGTATGTCTGCCGCGCACAGAACAAGCATGGCCTCCTCGCCGCCTCCGTGCTGGTCACCGTCAGGCGTGAGTGCCATCACAGAGACTCTCTGATCGTGGCATGAGTGTGATCTCAGAGATGTTCTGACTGTGATGTGAGCGGGACCCCAGAGATGTTCTCATCGTGACGTGAACGCAATCTAAGAGGTGTTCTGTTCGTGAAGTGAGCGCGATCTCAGAGATATACTGATGGTGGCGTGAGTGCTATCTTAGACACGTTCTGATGGTGAGGTAAACGCGACTCAAAATGTGTTTTGTTCGTGACATTAGCGCGATCTCAGAGATGGGCCGATCGTGACGTGAGCGCGACTCCAGCTATGTTTTTATCGTTAATGTCAGGTGTACTCACCACGCAGTTTGAGTTTGGGGAAACGGTAACCGCGAGAGCTGCAAGTGGCTAATTGCACCGTAGGTTTCCGAACCCGTCCCGTCTCGGGGGGGTTCTTCAACCGCCCCCTCATCATTTTTTTTGCGGATAGCGGACGAACGGCGCGTGGCAGCTCGCCCAAATTTGGCATACCTTTTCCCACATCAATTTTACAGGATGATTCAAAAGGTTTAGGTTAGATCATCTATGGTTAACGGGTTAGTGAAGGTCAAGTAAGGTCACCTCCAAACAAAGTCAACCAGTCGTCACACTTTAACGGAAACAGATATTTGGATGAAACTTTCAGCGTTTACTTACCTTTAGGGATGCAAAAAAACGTACCAGTGAAATTTTTTCGTTTTTTTTTTCGTTTTTGACTACACATAAATTTTGCGTATCTGTCAACTTGCAGCTCAAATACAGGATTCTGGCTAAAGTAAGCATTTTTATAAGAGCAAGTTGACTTCCAACAATGTTTCTCGGTCTGCTCTGCCCATTGGAAAAGGAAAATTAAAGAACACGTGAACATTCAACATTTTGAAACTTCATAAAATGCAATTTTTATTTTTGGGGAGCAAAAATAATTATAGCCCTGGTCGATTTCGCTGTCCTTTTCTCATTCCAAATACATTTTATTTTTTCATATATACCCAAAATAATTACCCCAGAGTCAAAAACATAATGTAAGTCGTGAAAAGTCGTGCAAATCTATCCCCCTGGTGACGTCACTTTTGGGGGAAATTATTGTTGCGGGGTGGACCCTGACCCTACTCGTCGAGCGCTTTCCGATGACACCCCTTTCGTTTTCGTCCGATGCTTAGTTTGAATTTTAGAGGGGGGTCTTCAGCCACTCCCCTCCACCGGGACGGGGTGTGAGGATTTGACCGGAAAGACGGCGCGGTTTACACGCGCACTGAAGGGGGGGGGTAAATCCGACCACCCCTCCGGTTTTTCGTAGATAACTCCGCATTTTACCGGCCGATATACGCCATTGTTTGTGTACCTGCCAATAAATGACCGGCGCATTATTTGAAGTAAGAAAAAGTGAAAATCGACCGAACATTTTTTTAGTTAGAAGGCGCTAAATAAATAAAAAAATTCAGCGCCAGACCACAAATCCCGTATATTAGCAAAAAGGAAGTGTTCTTGGCAAAACTAGCGACTGGTTTGTTGTACATTGTCATGCTACATTGTTCCAGTGTCATGTCAAGTCACTGAGGCCAAGTCAGGTCAAGTTCATAACAGGTTAACACACGCCCTAGAGGGGGTATGGCGAAATCCGCCAATCCTTCCGATTTTTCGTACATAACTCCATATTGTACCGGCCGATATACACCAAATTTTTCGCGTACCTGCTTAGAAATCACCGGCTCATTGCTTAAAGTAAGAAAAATGACCATCTGCCGAGAAGTTTTCACGTTAGGGGCTGTTAATTAAAAACAATTCACAGCGCCAGACCACAAAAATCGACGCTGATGCGCTTCCCGTATATTGGCAATAGAGAAGTGCTCTTGAGAACACTAGCGACTTGTTTGATGCATATTGTTATGCTATATAATTTAAAAGTAATATTAGGTCGCCGAGGTCAAGTCAGGTCAAGTTCATGATAGGCTAATGGAACCAAACTTGGTCAACTGGAATGTGTCATAAATGCAAATGACTGGCATACGATTAATGTCACTTTACATGTTACTCCCTATATATCCCGAAATCTACTGTTTGTTTTTGTGTGCCTAAGCGTTTCCATACTTTATTCATGTATTTCACTCCTTTCTTTGCGAAGCCGATCGTGCCGAGCCGCCCAACAGAGCAGTCGGGATGGGAGCCCGATTCCGGTAACTGGAGCAGGTAATGACCTAATAAAGTGCTCTTATATAGGTGACCTGAGGTCAAATGGCGGATCTGACATCTGTATTGCATCATTAGTAATGTCGAAAACATCATTAATGCCAATTTTGAAGCATTTAAATACAACCACAGCGATCCATAACAATGACAAGCCAAGCCACGCAAAACCAGAAAATATCGCTATTGTGACCTCATTTGACCTTGAAGATATTGACCTAAGATCATGAACTTTGCACACAATAGAGCTCACTATCGTGTCCATCCATCCTGTGAATTTCGCTGCTCTAGCCTTCATAGGAGCTGAGATCTTATGGGGGCGGAATCCGCCCCCCTCCAGTGCGCGTTATTTTCAGAGGCCCTCCAGGGCGCGTGTTAAAGTACGAAAAACGAAAATCTACCGACATTTTTTTTTCGAGTTAGGGGTCGCTAAATTAACACAAATTATCAGCGCCAGACCACAAATATCGTTGCTCATGCGCTTGCCGCATATTGGCAAAAAGGAAGTGTTCTTGGCAACACTAGCGACTTGTTTGATGTATATTGTTATGCTACGTTATTTCAAGTTATGTCAGTTATGTTATGTTATAGTTCAGTCATGTCAGGTCCCTAAGGTCACGTCAGGTCATGTTCATGACAGGTTAGCATACGCCTTGGAGGGTGGAGAGCGAAATCCGTCCACCACCATACTTCGATTTGTCGTACATAACTCCATAACTCCATATTGTGCCAGCCGATATACGCCATTTGTATCGTACCTGCTTGGAAACGATTGGCGCATTGTTTAAAGTAAGACGAATGAAAATCGGCCGAAAAGTTTTATGTTTGGGGCCGTTAAAGTTATTTTTAACATTTACAGCGCCAGACCACAAAAATCGGCGCTGATGCGCTTCCCGTAGGTATATTGGCAAAAGTGTTCTTGACAACACTAGCGACTTCTTTGATGCATATCGTAATGCTATCTAATTTAAAAGTCATGTTAGGTCGCCGAGGTCATCATGGCAGGCAAATGGAACCCAACTTGATCAACTGAAATGTTGTCATAAATGGAAATGACTGCGATGCGATTGATGTTACTTTGCATGTTACTCCCTACACATCCGTACGGGCGCTGAAGGACGGGGGGGGGGCGAAATCCGCCCCCTCCAGTACGCGTTATTTTCAGAGGCCCTCCAGGACGCGTGTTAAGTTCGGGTTCCTTAACACGCGCCCTGGAGGGCCTCTGAAAATTACGCGCACTGGAGAGAGGGGGAAGGACAGATTCTGCCCCCTAAGATCCCGGCTCCTATATCAAAGTTAGAGCAAGGAAATTCGCAGGGTGGATGGGTACGGCAGTGAACTCTATTTTGTGGAAATTATATAACCTTAGGTCAATACCTTCGAGGTCAAATGAGGTCAAAATTCACATTTTTTCCCGGTTTTGCCTGGCTTAGCTTGTTATTGTTATGGATCGCTGTGATTGTGTTTATATGCCCCAAAATTGACAACAATGATGTTTTGGACATTACTAATGATAAAATTCAGATGTTAGACCCGGAATTTGGCCTCAGGTCACCTATATAACAGCACTTTATCCGGTCATTACCTGCTCCAGTTACCGAAACCGGGCCGCCCGCCCGACTACTCCAACAACAATGACAAACAATAGTTTTAAAGATGTGCAGGGAATAACATGCAGGGTGACATCAATCGCATGACAGTCATTTGTAGTTATGCCAAAATTCCGGTTGACCAAGTTTGGTTCCATTAACCTGTCATGAAATTGACCTGACTTGACGTCGGTGACCTAGCATGACTTTGAAACTACAAAGCATAACAATATACATCAAACAAGTCGCTAGTGTTGCCAAGAACACTTCCCTTTTGCCAATATACGGGAAGCGCATCAGCGGCGATTTGTGTGGCCTGGCGCTGATTTCTTTTCTATTTAACGACCCCTAACTTTAAAACGTTTCGGTTGATTTTCGGGTTTCTTACTTTAAACAACGCACCATTCATTTCGAAGCAGGTACACAAAGAATGGTGTACATCGCTCGGCAAAATTTGGAGTTCTGTACGAAAAACCCGAGGGGTGGGCGGATTTCGTTCCCCCTCCAGGGAGTGTGATAACTCGCGCCCTGGAGGGCCTCTGAAATTTACGCGCACTAAAGGAGGCGGATTACGCCCCTTCAGATCTCTGCTGCTATTAAGGGTAGAGCAACGAAATTCGCAGAATGTATGGGAACGATAGAGAACTCTATTGTGTGCAAATTTTGTGACCTTAGGTGAATATCTTCAAGGTAAAATGAGGTCAAAATTGCAAAATTTTCGGGTTTTGCGTGACTTGGCTTGTCATTGTTATAGATCGCTGTGATTGTGTTTAAATGCTCCAAAATTGGCATTAGTAATGTTTTGGACATTACTAATGATGAAATACACATGCCAGATCCGCCATTTGACCTCAGGTCACCTATTTAGGAGCACTTTATCAGGTCATTACCTCCTCTAGTTACCGGAACCGGGCTGCCCACCCGACTGTTCCGTTGGGCGCCTCGGCACAATCGGCTTCGCAAAGAAAGGAATGAAATACATGAAGAAGGTATGAAAACGCTTAGCCACGCAATGATAAGCAGTAAATTTACGGATGTGTAGGGAGTAACATGCAAAGTGACATCATTCTCATGACAGTCATTTGCATTTAGGGCAACATTCCAGTTGACTAAGTGTGGTTCCATTATCCTGTCACGAACTTTAACTGACTTGACCTCGGCGACCTAACATGACTTTTAAACTATAGAGCATAACAATATGCATCAAGCAAGTCACTAGTGCTGTCAAGACAGCTTCCCTTTTGCCAATATACGGGAAGCGCATCAGCGCCGATTTTTATGGTCTGGCGCTGCGAAATTTGTTCACTTTAACGACCCATAACTTGACAACTTTCCGGCCGATATTCATTTGTCTTACTTTAAACAATGCGCCGGTCATTTATAAGCAGGTACGCAAAAAATGACCTATATCCGCCGGTACAATATTGAGTTATTTACGAAAAAGTGGAGAAGTGGGCGGGCGGATTTCGTCCTCCCCCCAGGGCGTGTATTAACCGGTCATGAAATCGACCTGACTTCACCTCGGTGACCTGAAATGACTTTGAAACAATGTAGCATAACAATTTACATCAAACAAGGTGCTAGTGTTGCCAAGAACATTTCATTTTTTATAATATACGGGAAGCGCATCAGCTCCGAAATTCGTGGTCTGGCGCTGAACGTTTTTAATTTAACGACCCCTAACTCGAAAATAAAATCGGTCGATTTTCATTTTTCTTACTTTGAACAACGCGCCAGTCATTTCTAAGCAGGTACACGAACAATGGCGTAAATCGGTCGGTAAAATCTGGAGTTATCTGCGAAAACCGGAGGGGTGGGCGGATTTCGCCCCCCCCTTCATGGCGCGTGTTAAGTTTGGCTGTGTGGGTGGAAAATGATGGTGAACTTCATATGCGGTACCAAATTGGTGTCGAAGAGCAATGGTGTAGACGTATATACGAAATGATGTTTACGTGTGGTATTGTTATGCACGTCGTTTTGTTTCTATTTTGATTTCGTCCTGTTATTAAGTCTGCATGCTATTAGGCAACGCCAACTGTCACTCGTGATACACTAAGGGACTAAGCATCTTGCTATCAATTTTGTCGCTGCAAAGTCCCTTTGGTCGCATTTATTCCGAATCCTATGTGTCACGTGTTATACCCGAACAACACATGCTCTCTGGGCAGGCAAGACATAACGCCGGCTTTGTATTTAACCTGGCAAGACACTGTTTGGGTTGCTAAGTGCGGTCACGTGTCACACCGGCTGAGAGGGGACGCTATATGGAAAACGGCGTCGATGCATTCCAAAGCTCAAATCACTAAGGGGTTGAGATAGTCAGCTGGCTGCAGGCCTCATGAGATATCGCAGCACAGAGAGCTGATGTCAAGCACATGTGTCACGCTACGCTCCATAATTTTATCGTTGACCTGGGGTACTCGAATGTGATCTGGGGTTGTACAGCTAGATTTGTAGAGCATTAATTTCCGTAAAGCCATCTCCAGGAAATGGTCTGAAGTTTTTTGGGGAATGCGGTTCCTTATCGCGCTCCAGAATGAGTTATTATTGTGTCGTCCTAAATTTAGGTATGCTTATCAAGGCGCCACCTCAGCTTGAAACGGAGGCTTTCTATTGGACCTCGATGATGCCTTTTTGTAACGACCTCCTTCCAAAGGTCCTATTATAGATTGTGATGCGGCCACCACAATGCCTGTTCGTGTACTTCATATTGTAATCTGGCTAGGGTCTGGTGGAGTAGAGTGTAGTGGGGTTGAGTAAAGTAGAATGGAGTAGAGTGAATTGGAGTGGAGTGGCGCGGCACAGAGTGGAGTGCAGTAGAGTAGGGTAGAGTAGAGTAGAGTAGAGTAGAGTAGAGTAGAGTAGAGTAGAGTAGAGTAGAGTAGAGTAGAGTAGAGTAGAGTAGAGTAGAGTAGAGTAGAGTAGAGTAGAGTAGAGTAGAGTAGAGTAGAGTAGAGCAGAGCAGAGTAGAGTAGAGTAGAGTAGAGTAGAGTAGAGTAGAGTCGAGTAGAGTAGAGTAGAGTAGAGTAGAGTAGAGTAGAGTAGAGTAGAGTAGAGTAGAGTAGAGTAGAGTAGAGTAGAGTAGAGTAGAGTAGAGTAGAGTAGAGTAGAGTAGAGTAGAGTAGAGTAGAGTAGAGTAGAGTAGAGTAGAGTAGAGAAATGTGGAGTGGATTGGGGTAGAGTGGAGTAATAACACTACTCGACGCGTAAGTGGAGTTGAGTGGAGTGGAACGCATTGTACTTTGTTCTGGTTATCGTGATTATTGCTCTTTCGTTGTTTTAATGGTAGTGCTACAATGGTAGTTTCGGTGGTGACGCACTGTTGTTAACCATTGTTTGTCACAAAACTGACCGAATGGGGTCCAGCCTGCCGATACGGAACGGTTAAGCTGTTAAATACGACGCAAATTTCGATCAAGCGATCTCAGTTGATGGCAAAAGGATTATGTGAGAGGAGAGGGGACCACATGGCGATGAGTCCAAATCGTTAGTCTCACTGTCGTAGCCGTAAATAAATAGGAATTCCGCGCACTTCTCGTGAGACAGTCCCGCTCAACATCATACTAAGAATCAGATACAATTTCAGCAATAGGCAAGGTCAGCTGCATTCACCACCCATGTTTGTTCCGTGCAGGCGCGGCGGAGCATCCAGCGGCGTGTGAGATGTGGGATTGGGGAGGGGGTAGCGCTGTACATTCGGACGTTAGGCAATGTGTTCATGGCTCCTGAAAAATGTCTTGTTTATGCAAGATTAGTGATGAATGCACAGTATGGTGGCTTAAAAATGTAATCACAGAAACGCTTAGGGTTGTACAGATTGTGGTACCACGGGATGCCAATCGACGGATGTAATGTTGTTTATCCCGAAAAATCCCCATCTCGATCGCCTCAGCACGCATTTTAAATACACCATTATTTGGCGTTCATATGAGTGTGTAACTGAAGCTTCCAGACTGTACTCAAGCTGACAATTCTAAACTATGCATCCTGGAGACATAGCGCAAGCTTTATGTCTATAGGATACTCTCTATTTGCGTTTTCCTACTTGACTCGAGCTGGTACCTTTAATATGGCCATAAAAGTAACAATTGGAGGTCGTTGTTACTCTCGAGGTACAAAGGTGCATCTATGTACCGTTTGTTCTAACATGCTGTGCAGTCTGTGGACTTCAACTGCCCACTCATATGAATGCCAAATAATTGTGTGTCTAAAAATGCAGGTAAGCTCAGGGGTCAACTTTGGACCTAGCATGCCAATTTTCAGATTATGTCTCCGTTTTTATAACACATATGTAGCATGTCAGAATATATTGGTGCATAGGTGTGCATTTGTGACGCGAGAGTATCACCGAACTACAAGTGCTTAGCTGAGACACATTTTGATGGTACCAGTTCGGGTCAAATAGGTGACTGAAATTTTAGAAATTTTTTAACTGGTCGATATTTGGAACATTTCACTTTTCTTAGTGAAAATAGGCGGTAATGTATTATTCAGGAACACAATTACCCCAAGGAGTAAAAAGGGCCAATTTTAGGTCAACTAATGACACTGACCTTCACGAGGTCGTGGGTCTATTTCAACACATCTACATTTATTACCTAGTCTACACATTACCCATGCACATCCACATCCACATTAATTATCAATCAGCCTAAGATGCCCGGTCCAATCTGTGATTCGAGCGTGAGCGCACCTCAATAGTCAAAGAAAGTATCATGACCTTGCCAGCGATGGAATTCCTGCAGACAGCCAGTTGATCATACCGTTTGTTTATTTATTGGTTGGTTCACGACACACTTTATGCACAGTCACGGCTAATGGCGCCGCCCACACTGTTTCGCCGGTGGGCCGCGGGATTGGGAAATGTCCTGAGTGGCGCTAGAGTCGAACCCGGGACCTTTGGTACCCATAGCCCGACACCTTAATCACTCGGCCATTCCCGCCCCAGTTGATCATACCGTATAGCTGTTAGCAATCGTCGATACATATTACGATTGCACCGCACCACGTCACATGCGCCTTTGCTCAGGCCAGAGGCGCTACGTCATCATTCACTGACGAATCCAATCACATTACAAACGTTGCAAACTGATTGGACAAATAATTCCACCAATAGTGTGCAGTCTAGCCGGCTTTAACGGTTCACGTTGCCCGTAATCGGGCTTCACTGAGCTAGTTGTTTCATCCAACGGGAGTGCTCTTAAACTGGAACTCGGAGTATTTTGTCTGTGACTTTCGACAGCCTGCAGGAGACATTGCAGCTGGTGTTCGTCTCTGACGATCATGTCAGCAAACTGTTCAATCAAAGCCGATACCTTGAACGTCGTCACCTTTTACAATTTTGACCTCATTTACGTATTTACGTTGCTTATTTTATTCATTGTGTTCGTGCTATTTGCTGAAACATGGTGCATTTTGACAATCGTGGCGTATATTATCCGTGACGCAGGTGATTCACGACTCTGATCGTCGAAAAGATAATCTGATTTATTGGTTTCATCTACGAATACAGAGCCTGCGAAATAGACATTTGGGTAAAAAGATCTATTTTTTTCAGCTGCAGAGTTAAACGAAAGCGGTCAGCTCTGGTTTCAAATGCAACTGATGGCGCCTCATGATACAAAGAACGGTATCGGCCGTCCTTTGGTCGATGCCTAGAAGCATTCGGTGGTATAATTATAAAGCATTGTGAGATGCATTCATTGGCCGCAACGGGTGCTGTCAGCCAAGTTGGAATGTACATCAGATATTGAAAACGAGCCATTCTTTCGGGGTTTTTGTGTGACATCGGAAACAATATCCAACTAATCTGAAAATCAGTTGGACACGCATTTTCACGAAGTAATCTTTCCCATCCAGCCCGCGTGATGAACGGCACCCCGAATAATTCAATGGATATCCCAAGATGACAAGAGTCCAGGACTATGACAACAACTCCTGCGACTTATTCATAATTCAACTGTGGATAAATAGCTATTTGAAAGGATACGTCACTACGCTTTCCTACATTTTCGTCCAGGTTTGGGAAACAGTGTACTTTTCGGCAGAACGTGGTCAACGGTACCCGAGCACACTGACGTAGTATAATTTACTTTGGCTTAACATTTTTGTTTTAAAAAGTGAATCCTGGGGTCACGAGATTTTTCGAAACGGGGGTCAACTTCTTCTCCAACAACAATCTCAAAACCTGATGTCTACATGCAAATCCGAATAAGTCGACCAATAAGCTGTCGAAGTCGAGCCGTGGCTCCTCCTACGCGGCCAGTCTTGCTCACTGTGTTATTGAAGCAAACACTCCGAATACAGTTTTCAGCATTTTCGGTGTCCGACAGCGGTGAGCCTGGCCTGTGTCGGAGCGTCACCGGTGCCGTCCGACAGCGGTGAGCCCGGCCTGTGTCGGAGCGTCACCGGTGCCGTCCGACAGCGGTGAGCCTGGCCTGTGTCGGAGCGTCACCGGTGCCGTCCGACAGCGGTGAGCCCGGCCTGTGTCGGAGCGTCACCGGTGCCGTCCGACAGCAGTGAGCCCGGCCTGTGTCGGAGCGTCACCGGTGCCGTCCGACAGCGGTGAGCCCGGCCTGTGTCGGAGCGTCACCGGTGCCGTCCGACAGCAGTGAGTCCGGCCTGTGTCGGAGCGTCACCGGTGCCGTCCGACAGCGGTGAGCCTGGCCTGTGTCGGAGCGTCACCGGTGCCGTCCGACAGCGGTGAGCCCGGCCTGTGTCGGAGCGTCACCGGTGCCGTCCGACAGCGGTGAGCCTGGCCTGTGTCGGAGCGTCACCGGTGCCGTCCGACAGCGGTGAGCCTGGCCTGTGTCGGAGCGTCACCGTTGCCGTCCGACAGCGGTGAGCCTGGCCTGTGTCGGAGCGTCACCGGTGCCGTCCGACAGCGGTGAGCCCGGCCTGTGTCGGAGCGTCACCGGTGCCGTCCGACAGCGGTGAGCCTGGCCTGTGTCGGAGCGTGACCGGTGCCGTCCGACAGCTGTGAGCCTGGCCTGTGTCGGAGCGTCACCGGTGCCGTCCGACAGCGGTGAGCCCGGCCTGTGTCGGAGCGTCACCGGTGCCGTCCGACAGCGGTGAGCCTGGCCTGTGTCGGAGCGTCACCGGTGCCGTCCGACAGCGGTGAGCCTGGCCTGTGTCGGAGCGTCACCGTTGCCGTCCGACAGCGGTGAGCCTGGCCTGTGTCGGAGCGTCACCAGTGCCGTCCGACAGCGGTGAGCCCGGCCTGTGTCGGAGCGTCACCGGTGCCGTCCGACAGCGGTGAGCCTGGCCTGTGTCGGAGCGTGACCGGTGCCGTCCGACAGCTGTGAGCCTGGCCTGTGTCGGAGCGTCACTGGTGCCGTCCGACAGCGGTGAGCCTGGCCTGTGTCGGAGCGTCACCGGTGCCGTCCGACAGCGGTGAGCCCGGCCTGTGTCGGAGCGTCACTGGTGCCGTCAGACAGCGGTGAGCCCGGCCTGTGTCGGAGCGTCACCGGTGCCGTCCGACAGCGGTGAGCCCGGCCTGTGTCGGAGCGTCACCGAAGCTAAAAAGTAGTACACCTGTCTATTAATACCCTAAGGCGTCATAAGTATCACAAGCTTAAACGTTTCTAGTAAGATAGTCATTTTAGCCACCATAAAATGTACAAGGGTGGACGAAGCCAAATAACTTCATGCTAGCGGTCAGGCTAGAAATGATTAATCTCTCCGCCACGGTGATTCCAAAGAGGCAAGCTAACGTCAGAACAGGGATCAAATACTGTCGACATTTGCAATGGAAAAGATATAAATATTATAAGGGTAATTTCCACACATCCCACTGCCCTGCGGGTGTCATAATTACCATAAATATGGCTCGCGCTACTGGTTACAGAATAAATGTTCTTTAACGTTAGTTTAGCCCGGGTAGGATCGGGAGGGGATTGTTGCAATTTATCACCATGGGATTTATTTTCAGCATAGATGAACAATGGATGTGGCAAAAGCCCTAAAAAATCGTAGCTGATATGGCATTCATTGTGCGTCTTTTATACAATCTTAGTTCTTAGCGTTTGTAGTCTTCTAATTAGTGTCGTGTTTAAGAAACTCTACACCGAACATTTCGGTCCCGTACATGTGGTGTTGCAGATAAGTTAGCGTTTTGCATCCAGCATATTTCAGAAATGGGTTTATAAATGTAATGAACTCCGCAGAAATATGCGGGCAAGCTTCATCTTGTGGTGTAAAGTGCGTTTTCAGGTTCGATCATGTCACTGACCTCACACTATCGTACGTGAACATGTCCAGACAGATTACTGCAGATGTCGCACTGCTTCAAATTCTGACCTAAATAGATGACGATTTATGCATGACACCCTTATGAAATGCATGCCACCGCGGCGCACATTCAATTCAAAGTTCAACGAGGGGTATCACGAACCTATGACATTCACGCCATCTGATGCAGGTTTGATAAAATCATGCATGGTCAATATTTGGTTTTGGGTGTTGGAGCCCAATGCCATTTTGAGCCCCGCGGGATAAACATGAACGTCGAATCCAAAATCAGCACCCCAATTGCCATAGAACCAGCTTCGACTCACTTTCACCCCATGCGCCTGTGCAGATCTCTGGTCAGAGAAGGGCTGCCCTCTAGGGTTCACAGTTATGCTTTTGGGGCCAAAAACAAAACTCCATATTGACCCTGCGTAACTTGACCTGGCATGTCAGCCACACGAATGTCATAGGATCGCTTCAACTCTCAATTGTCTTACAGTTGAATGGAGACAGGGTATGTATTTCATAAGGGTATGATGCATATTTTGCGAACTATTTTGATCCAGACTTCAAAAGAGCGAAACCTGCCGAAATTCGTCGTTACTGGCTCCCGAAGAATCTTCGCAGAATCGTGGCTGACGGCATGTTTTAGACCAAATATTTCGCAATAAATACCCTTAGTTATGCGAAAACCTGGGCTCGCTTGCCTCTCCCGTTTACTTACTATTTGCACAAATTGGCGTTTGAGTGGTTGCATCAACCCGCTTGCTACCGGGCCATCTAAGATGGCAAAACTCCGGAAGTCCTGCCTCGGTTAGTCATCACCCGAGAACGACATGTTGCCAGTAGAGTAAACCCTTGTTAAAAAAGACGTTGTTGCGTCACTCGTTTCCACGAAATTACTGGTACAATGAAGGAGAAAAGCCCCACCTCCACACTACCAGGAAAGGTACTTAAATCGTACCTGGACATACAATATCGTACCTTCACATACAAGCCGAGTGCACGCTGTGTCGGAGGCCGGAAACAGTGTGCCTCTGCTGATTTGTGCTATCCCCAGTGACGTCACGCCCCTCCACAGACAAGCCCGAGTGCACGCTGCGCCAGACTGCCGAAGACAGCGAGTACCTGCTGGTCTGCGCGGTGGAAGCCGTGCCCAGTGACGTCACGTTCACCTGGCGATTCGACAACGAAACGCTGACGGATCGGATCCGTACGGAGGGCCGAGTGAGCAGGCTGACCGTGCGGCCGGGCAGCAGGGACTTCGGCACCTACTCGTGTCTGGTCAACAACACAGTGGGCGCCGGCGTGCCCTGTGAAATCGACGTCGCAGGTATTTCGGAGAAGATTTGGTAAGATACCGACGTACCGCGTCGGTGCTTCACCGCAGTACTCTCTCAGTTTGGTAATTAATAACCACCGGTATGCTTCCTATTGTTGGTGTAATTCTTATCCATCAGAATAACTCGCAACGCAAAATAGCACCGTGGCGATGTATAGGAGCGCAAGAGCTTGTTGCTTCTGAGCAGTGATGTAGCCTGCTGGCTGCTATTTATCCAGCGGAAGTTTGATCAGATATTAATGACTCTTCAAAGCGGAACCAATTTCGGAGGGTATATTGCTTCTGCTTTCTCGAGGAATTGGTGACGGTTGACTTTGGTTTCCACGTGATGGAAACTCCGAAATTAAGAGACATGCAGACATAAGTTGTTAGACCGGGTTTGGAATAACAGCCGTGCCATATCCAGTTTTTTTTTCAACGCTCCAAACAAGCAAAGGTACTGAAAAGATTACAGTTCGACCTCAAAGAACTTCGTTTATGGTAGCTGCCTTTGTGTTATGTATTGTATATAGCTACTCCGGAATATTTGTACCAAGTCGCAGTCATGGCCATGATGCGGAAAAAAAACATGTAACTTGTCACTCATGCTGTTTTAACACGCGCCATGGAGGGGGGGGGGGGAATCCGCCCACCCCTCCGATTTTTCGTACATAACTCCATATTTTACCGGCCGATATACGCCATTTTTTTGCGTTTCTGCTTCGAAATGACCGGCGCATTTTTTTTTTTTTTTCTTTTTTTTCTTTCTCCTTTTTTCTTCTCTTTTCAATCCTTAAATTTTACTATCTTTCCTTTAGTTTGTGGGGGGTTCTTCCGCCCCCCCTTTTTCTTTTCTTTTCCTTTAGTTTCCAGGGGCCTTTTTTGCCCTTTTTTTTTTTTTTTCTTTTTTTGTTAAAGTTTTAAATTTTTTTAATTTTTTTTAAAATTTGAAAATTTTTAAAAGTTTTTTTTTTTGTTCAAATAATTTTTTTATTTTTAAATTTTGTAATAAGGTTAAATTCTTATCTTAATTATTCTATTTTTTTTAACTTTTAAAAACTTTACTTTTTTTTATTTACTTTTTCTCTTCTTTTCCCTTCCTTTTTTTTTTTTTCCGCAGACCTCGTTCCCCCGTTGCTGGTTTGTTTTGGCAAGTTCGTTTATGGGTCCCTTATTTTGCTTGGTCTTACCGGATGTTTGGAAGGCCCATTTTTTAACTGGAATGGGAGGGTTTGTTGGTTAGTTTGGGTTTTTGCTGAGACGATTTACTTTAGATTTTTTTTAGTTTTATTTTCTACCCTTTAATTTTTTGGTATTATTTTGTTTTTTTTTTTTTTTGTTTTTTGTGGTTTGTGGGAGGGTTTTTTTTGTTTGTTTGGGGCATTAAAACCTTTTTACTTTTTTAAAACGAGATTACAATATATAACCTCTCCATAACAAAAAATCAACAAATATAGCCAGCCCCCCCCTATTCTGCAACGCCGTTTTTTGGGCTCCCCTTAACCTTTTTTTTTTTTTGGTTTTTTATTAAAATCCCTTGTGGTGGCGGGGGGAGTTTTGGGTAATTTTTTTTATCAATTTGACGTGTTATGGGACAATTTTTTGTGTGGGGGTGTACGGGGTCAAATAAAAAATCAAGTAAAAGGATTTTTCCAAAAAATTTGGCCAGTTGTTTCGCTTTAACCCGCGCCATCCCGGGTTTTTCATGCCCCCTTCAGTTTTTTCGGCGGAGTAAAAAGAAGGGGTCGGGGGGGGCGCCCGAAAATTTCGTTTTTCCTTTTCCATTTTTTTTTGGGTTGTTTTGTTTAAACTTAGTAGTGAGGTCATCGACGTTATGAGGTCACCTTCGAGAAAAGTTCAACCAGTCGTCACGCTTTACTGGATACATATATTTTAATGAAACTTTCAACGCTTGCTTATCTTTAGGGTGGCAGCAAAATACACGAGAGGAATTCGTTATTTCCCCCTTTTTGATTGCTTATTAGTTTTGCATATTTGCCTATTAGAGTTCAAATCGATGATTCTGTCTAAGGAAAGCATTTTTATTAGGGCAAAGTGACTTTGAACAACGTTTTTTGTTCTGCTCTACCAATCAGAATGGAACATTAAAGAAAACTTCATAACTCCAATTTTTTTTAATAAAAAATGCAATATTGATGTTTGGGTGTCCCAAAAAAGGTGTGGTTTTGGTCGATTTCCTTGTCCTTTTCTGATTCCATTTTTTCAAATATCCCCAAAATGAACTCCCCAGAGCTAAAAAATATGATGTAAGTCGTGAAATCCTAGGCACTCTAGTGAAGTCACTTTGGAGGGGGAATTTTCGGGGGTGATGGTGTTGGGCCTTACTCATGAAGCGTTTTGCGATGACCCTCTTTCATTTTCGTGCGACGCTTAGTTTGGATATTAGAGTGGTTTCTTATCACCCCCGGAGACGAGGACCTGATCGGAGAGACGTGTAACGGGTTAACGGATAACGACATTTGGGTGCAAAGTGCAGCCTTTACTTCTCTTTAGAGACGCAACAAAACGCATCAAAGCAACTATCGATGGCTTATTTGTTTGGCATATATGCCTGTAAGGTTTTCTCTTGTTATCGGCCAATATGGAAAGCTTTTTTATGAGGCTAAGGATATTAAACCACGCTTCTCGGTGTATTCTACCCATGAGGAAAAGGAGCATTCAAAAAGCGAAAACTTAAAACTTTGCAAATTTCCGAAAAATCATGCATGGGCAATGCATATTTTCTGATTCAAAATAAGTTTTGTGTTTTACTTTTTATCCGAAGTGAACTACCAATAGCCAAAAGCTTGAAGTCAATCGTGACTACATAAGCCCCGCTAGTGGCGTCATTTTTTGGGCAATTCGGTCTTGACAAATTCCAAGCACAATTCAGTCCCGGAAAAGGGATATGGTGGCTCACCATATCCTTTTTCTGAGCACCATTTACGCCACCGGGAGGCGTAAATGGTCATGGTCAGTAAATGGTCATGGTAAATGGTCAGTAAATGGTCATGGTAATGGTCAGGTTTCTGGTTTTTTCACATCGCACAAGGTCACAACTGGTGAATTGCATCAGTAAGGAAACACGTGCGTTTGTTTCCGGACGAGGACGGAGAGGAGGACGACGCCAGCTGCGGCCACAGTGCGGACGGGGACCAAAAGAAGACGCCAGACGCCACTGCCACCAGCCAACCGCCACCTGCCACCAGCCACCTGCCACCAGCCACCTGTCACCTGCCATAAGCCACTAACACAACCCCAGAAACACACTTATATACACCGGACACAAACCTGACATCGCATTCCCACTCCTTGCACACAAACACTACCCTCCCGCCCATTTAACCCACATTCAACACTTCAAGACCAGCCCCGTCAAGCTCAGCTCAACTCTACCCTCTGCATCTGCCTCTACGCTCTACATCTTCAGCACTTCAAGTTCAGCTCGAGCCTCAACATCTGCCTATACGATCTACATCTTCTACACCCTTAGGAACAACTATAATCTGTATCTACTTGACGAGATCAGTCCGGCGGTGCTGACGCTCCCTCCCACCCCAGACCCCCCAAACCCCCACCCGACTTTCCCTTTAGTGCCCTCTGCACGATCGTTATCTGATCTCTCTATCCGTGCTCTCTTCAGGCACAGTTCTGATTTCTTTGTGTATTCTTCAACTTTATCTGCCCCCTCTGTTACACCTGTTGGGCTCTCTTCACGCCCTTCTTTACCCTCCGCCAAATTTGTAAAGTATATTGTGTGCCACTCACCTGCCATCTACACTATGTACCCAACATCACAAAACAACAGAACCCGACCATCATAAAAAAACTAACATGACCACCACCGAGCCACCACCCACGGAAGATTTCTTTATCTGCCGTCGGGGGGACGGGGAGCCAATGGACACCCTGGACCCCTGGCTGGTACATGGAGAAATCTCCCACTACATAGGGGCGCCCCTACACGCCAAACCTCTAAGATCCGGGGCGCTCCTAATACAAGCAAACAACAAAACCGACGCAAACCTACTCACCAAAATTAAACACATAAATGGCATCCCAATCACTATCACACCGGCAACTAACCTCAACACCAGCCAAGGGACAATCGTGGCCCGGGAGCTGGTCGGTATATCGGCGGAGACACTGGTTCACAAGCTTGGGGACCAAGGCGTCTCCGCCGTGTACCGGCCGCCCCCGACGCCAGGATACACCACAACCCATCTAGTCATACTGACTTTCAACACACGCAGATCACCAACCCACATTAAAGCCGGATACCTCAGATACTCGGTCACACCACGCGCACCCCTCCCGCGACGTTGCAAGACATGTCAGCGTTACGGACACACAGCGGGAATGCCGTGCACCTCACCACACTTGCGGTTCATGCGCACGATCACACCCCACCGACACCTGCACCAGCGTCGAGCTGTGCTGCGCCGCTTGCGGGGGGATCACGCGGCCTCGGATGGGTCCTGCCATCGGTGGATGGCGGAGCGGGAGGTACTCCGCCGGATCCACCTCGAGGGCATAGATCCAATCGTACCGGATCCAACGTACCGGACCAGGGCGTCGGTCTTGGACCCGCCGGCGGCGTGGCAGGCTCGTCGCACAGAGCCGAGCACACAAACAACAACCACCAACACTCACAAACGCACACTACCCGGCTCTGACAGCACGCTTCCAACATGTACAGAACACAAACACCAGCACAGAACAACCGCAACCCCAGCACACGCGAACACCACCTAACACAAACACCCGCAAAACCAGACCACCAACACCAGAACCTTCAAACCACCATCAAGCACACTCAAACCTATCCACTCCAACCTACCACCCACCACCACCACCAGAATACCAGCCAGCATCCGCAGCATCCCCACACACCACACGCACACTGGACAGATCACCTACACCACGCGCACACACAGATCAGGACACAGACCCGGAGGAACAGACGGAACGAGAACACAGCACAACTGACTCAGACACCACGACCCTCCCCCAAACGCGACACCACCAACTACTCAGCCACACAGGCCAGCCAAGAGCACAACCAAAAAACAGCCATCACCTAAACGCCCACACACCCACTAACACATACAAACAATGAACACAATACTGCAATGGAACACACACGGGCACATAGGACAGGCCAGAATGCAAACACTACCCACTACAGTCAAATCATATAGCACTCTGCATACAATAAACCCACTCCAAACCCAACAACCCATATCAATTTAGCATCCCTCAATACTCACTACACAGACAAGACACACACAACACACATAGGTGAGGCGGTGTCTGCACATACATGAACCCGTCCCGTCTCGGTGTGTTCAACCGCCCCCTCAGGTTTTTCGCGGATAGCGAACGAACGGCGCGCAGCAGCGCGTCCAAATTTGGCATACCTTTTCCCACATCAATTTGACATGCTGTTTCAATATTTTAGGTCAGGTCATCTAGGGTCAAGGAGTTAGTCAAGGTAAAGTGAGGTCACCCCCAAAAAAGTTCAACCAGTCGTCACGCTTTAACGAATACAGGTATTTTAATGGAACTTTCAGCGTTTGCTTATCTTTATGGATGCAACAAAACGTACGAGTTGAATGTTTCATTTTTTCGTTTTCGACTACATATAAATTTTGCGTATTTGCTAAATTGCAGTTCAAATACAGGATTCTGGCTAAAGTAAGCATTTTTATCAGGGAAAGTTGGCTACCAACAACGTTTCTCGGTCTCCTCTACCCATTGGGAAGAGAAAATTAAAGAAAACTTGAAAACTCAAAATTTTGAAATAAAAAATAGCATTTTTATTTGGGGGGGGGGGAGGGAATATAGTCCTGGTCGATTTCGCTGTCCTTTTCTCATTCCAAATAATTTTTTTCATATATCCCCAAAATAAACTACGCAGAGTCAAAAACATAATGTAAGTCGTAATAAGTCGTGAAAATCTAGCCCCCTGGTGACGTCACTTTTGGGGGAATTTTTTGGGAGGGTGGAACCGGACCCTACTCGTCGAGCGATTTCCGATGACACGTCTTTCGTTTTCGTGCGTTGCTTAGTCTGGATTTTAGAGGGGGTCTTCAACCGCCCACCTCCCCCGAGACTGGGTGGAAGGATTTGGCCGGAAAGACGGCGCGGGTTAAGAACACTACACCACACCGCCTGATACACTTCAACACCACAGCAGATATACTGATAACAGAAATACACCTCCACAGCACAGCTTACACACTCGTTAACCCGCGCCGTCTTTCCTGTCAAATCCTCCCACCCCGTCTCGGGGGGAGGGGGGGGGATTGAAGACTCTCTCTAAAATCCAAACCAAGTATCGCACGAAAACGAAAGAGGTGTCATCGGAAAGCGTTCGACGAGTAGAGTCCGGGTCCACCCCCAAACTAATTTTACCCAAAAGTGTCGTCACCAGGGGGACTAGATTTTCACGACTTTTCACGACTTACATTATGTTTTTGACTCTGGGGAGTTCATTTTGTGGGATATATGAAAAAACTAAATTTATTTGGAATAAGAAAAGGACAGCGAAATCAACCAGGGCTATCATTTTTTAGCCCCCTCCCCCAAATATTTTTCGTTGAAATTTCAAAATTTTGAGTTTTCAAGTTTTCTTTAATTTTCCTTTTCCAATGGATAGAGCAGACCGAGAAATGTTGTTGGAAGTCAACTTTCCCTAATAAAAAATGCTTTCTTGAGCGAGAATTATGTGTTTGAACTGCAATATGGCAAATACGCAAAATTTATATGTAGTCGAAAAAAAGTAATTTTAAAATTCCCCTCGTGCGTTTTGTTGCTTCCATAAAGATAAGTAAACGCTGAAAGTTTCATAAAAAATATCTGTATCCGTTAAAGTGTGACGGCTGGTTGAACTTTTTGGAGGTGACCTCACTTGACCTTGACTAACTCGTTGACCCTAGATGGTCTGATCTAAAAGTTTTGAATCAACATGTCAAATTGATATGGAAAAAGGTATGTCAAATTTGGGCGCACTGCCGCGAGCCGTTAGTCCGCTATCCGTGAAAAACCTGAGGGGTCCGTTAAAGACCCCCCCCCCCCCGAGACGGGACGGGTTAACATATACGACACCCCTCACGGAACACAAAAACCCTTTCGGAACTAGACAAAGCACTTGACCAAATTAACACCCCAGTAATATTAACCGGAGATTTCAACTCACCACACACTATGGAACCCACGCACGACAACACGTGACAACAAAGCACGCACACTCTAGCGAACAAACACAACCTCACAATACTCAACACCGGATCAACAACCTACCTCGTCCCAAATGGCTCCCCACAACCCCAGAGTGGACCCTCTCATCATCACGCCTAGCCCTTACCCTATGCTGGAGCGCCGATTGAGACCCACATTTTAGCGACCACGCACCCATCACCATTACCTTCACCCAAATCCAGACCACAGCCCGCCCCCCCCCCCCCAATCCCCAGGCTGGCCGGTGGAACCTCAAAAATACCTCCTGGAACCATTTATCAGACTCCTTAGCAGTCCAAACAGCCCCCACCCCCAACTATCACCAGAACAATTCGCAGACCTACTCATCACCACAGCACACCAACACATACCACAAACAAAACCACGACGCCAACACAGACCTCACGCGGCTCCCTGGTGGAGTGATGACTGCCACCGGGCGATCCGCGCGAGGAACCAGGCACGCCATAGATATGAAAGACACCGCATACCAGAAACACTAACAATATAGAAACAACTCAGAACACAATGTAAGACCATCATTAAAAGCGCAAAAGAAGACTTCTTGGAACACATTCAGCACCCAATTTAACAGATTTACACCTCTAGGCGAAATTTGGACACTTTTGAATACATTCCAACACCGACAAAGATCCCCAATCAAAACCATCACACTTAGAAACAACAACAACACCACAACCGACCCACAAATAATGACAAACATATTCGCAGACAACTACCATCTCAAATCATCTACCCTTCCATGAAACACCCCACCTCCAATCAGACACACACACGAGATTTACACTTACAGAACTACAATTAGCAATCGCACAGACAGGTGACACATGTGTAGGAACGGACAACATTCACTATTCTTTCTTCAAACACCTACCAACGTCAGCAATGCACACAATACTCAACACTTACAACACAGCATGGACCACACATACATACCCACAATCCTGGCTACACGCTTCTCTCATACCCATACCGAAACTAAACACAGATTCAACTCTTTGCACTTCCTATCGCCCTATTGCCCTCACTAGCTGCTTCCACAAACTATTCGAACGTCTTGTCCAAAAACGCCTCCTCTATATCATTAAAACACAAAACTTAATATCTCCCATTCAATCAGGCTACCTTCCCAATCGATCGTGTCTAGACAACCTCACTTACATCATCACAAACATCCAGGAAGCGGCGGCCAGAAAACGTTCCACGACCGCCGTCTTCCTGGATCTAAAACAAGCCTATGACACCATCAACATAACAGCACTACTACAACATTTACACAACATCGACATACAAGGCAGACTGATGCACTACCTACATTTATACCTACTCAACAGATCTTTTCATGCAAAAATTGGGCCCACACCTCAGACGTCAAGTTCCCCACCACCGGTTTAATGCAAGGCTCAGTTATCAGTCGCCTACTCTTCATTTTAGCTCAAAATTAAACCATCACCGACAACGTTTCGACCAAAATTGCAATCTACGACATAGTGGAATGGACACCAACAGAAGCACCAGCACACGCACTAACAGTACTACAACACGTACTAACAGAACTCCACAACAAACTTGCCACACTAAACCTTCAGATAGCACCACTCAAATCCAAATGCATGATATTCGGCTACAACAGAGACACAAACCTACAACCCCTAAAAATAAACAACTCACCCATTCCCTTTGTCACCACAACAAAATTTTTAGGTATCGCATTGGACCAACGACTAAGTTTTCGGCCACACCTCCTAAACATACAAAAACGCGCCTCAAACAGAATCAACATACTACGAGCACTTTCTGGCACACACTGGGGATCCGACCGAAACACACTTGTAACACTTTACAAATCACTCATTCGGCCAATTATGAAATACGGATCCCCACTCTTCCAGAACGCAGCTAAATCAAACCTCAAAATTATAGACTCTATTCAACGACAATGTCTACAAATGGTCACAGGAGCTTACACCGCCTCACCTTCTCACGCTCTTCACATTTATAACCACATCCCAGAACTACAGCACAGACGTACATAAGCACTACTTAGATACCACTACAGAACACAACTCACGAAACAACACCCATGCACACAGGCACTAAAACTCCGCACAACACGCAGTCACCAACTCATGAATTCCTCACGATTGCAGACCACGATAGGCTGCCGCATACACAGACACGAAAACACACTAGATATAACACTCCCAACGACAACACCACACCCACAACCCATCGCATGGTGGAAACAGCCGACACCCAACACACACTTCCTCATTGACAAACCAAAAACACATACACACACGCAGAAATACAAGAACTATTCCTACACTTCACAGCACAGTATGCCAACTACAACATCATATATACAGACGGCTCCAAATCACATACGCAGCAGACGGGCACAGCGGCGGCGCTGTACCCCAACACAGCACAGCTGCGGGTCATCCTATGTGCCCGTCTGCACGACACAGCATCCACATACACAGCATAATTATTCGCAATCTTCTCGGCATACTGTACCATCTGCAACACCAAAATTGAACACAACATCATAGCCACAGACGCAAAATCAGCATTACAGAGAATAACACCCCACACCAAATACAAATACCCCCTCATACCCAAAATATTACACATCCACAAACAACTCACAACGGCCAACACTTCTCTGGATCCCAAGTCACACTAACATACACGGCAACGAACACGCAGACACAGAAGCAAACATAGCCACAACACTACAGCACATTACACAATGTCCCTACTCACAATCTGACTACTACCCCACAATACGACAGGCCATCAACAAACACATACAACAAACATGGAATACAGTAACGACACAGCTACACGAAATACACCCCAAACACAAGTACTGGCACTCCATCAACAAAAACACCAGAATCAGAGAACGGACACTAACACGACTACGCATAGGACACACAGCTCTCACACACTCATACCTCCTAGGCAATCAACCACGACCACAATGCACTACCTGCCGCCACACACTCACAGTCAAACACATGCTCATATACTGCACCAGATACAACAACCAAAGACAATATATCACAAACTACTGCACAGCGAATAACATCCCACTGAACCTCACCACGCTCCTCAACGATGACCATCCAACGTTAAACGAACACCTCTTCCACTTTCTCAAGACTACACGCATTATGGAAAAATTGTGAAAAAAAGAAAAGAAGAAAAAAAGAGAAAAGATATGTTGAAAAACGAAAGAAAAAATGAATAAAACCAGGAAAACGGAAGAAAGTAAAAGATACGTTACAAAAAGAAAAGATAAAAAATCAAAACCAAAACAAAACACAAAAAAATGTTCTTGCAATGTTCACCTATGGCGATGACCCCCCCACCCACCCCCACCCCCCACTACACCCCATACCCCAATGTGGCACCGACCGGACTGACCACCTCTCTTGACTTCATCATCTCCGGCTCTCAAACAACTATATTGCACCAGCTCTACATCTTCAATCGATCCGGACTACCTCAGCTCTACTCTCCAAGACCATCTCAACGTTATTTCACCACTGCTCGACGACTCTACTAAACCTCCACCTCGGATTCATCCTCCTACCCTACGCTACTCACTCTCTTACACATCTTCTCTTCAACCGGAACCAGCCGATATCACCACACGGTGGCAGGCTGGCAAAATTCACTCGCACACACACACACACACACACACACACACACACACACACACACACACACACACACACACACACACACACACACACACACACACACACACACACACACACACACACACACACACACACACACACACCCGTAAATGGTGAAAAATTGTAAAATGGTGGGTACCACTTTGGCATTCGGGACGATTCTTGTTAGAAAATCAAGAGTTCAATTAGGAGTAGAGGGACCATTTACCAGGTAACGTGCAGTGTAATCCAACTGAAAAGCGTGTCTTGGTGTGCCGTATTAGTGAACATCGGACTAAATCTGGCGTTTAAGGCCTGTTGCATCCCCGAACGATGCTAACGCTGGTGGGTAATATTGTCGAGGAATGGGCTCTGGAAGGTGGGGCCACCGTTTGCCTCGGTGACTCCTTAGAAGACTGAGGAAGGCACTGACGATGTGTGCTTGTGTGCCTTAGTGCATATGGCGACACCGTATGTTTGGATAACTGCTCTGGAAGGCTGATGAAGATGGTAACATCGTATATTTGGGTGGCTGCCATGAAATTTTTGGGCAGTTGGTGACTCCTCATGCCAAAGTGACTGCCATAGAAGCAACTCTCTTTGATCGGATCAATGCATCGTCCTTCACGCGTTGAGAGATTGGAATATATTGAACTAGGCTATAAATACAAACCGCACGCGAGCGCCACTTTCAACATGCTGCAGCCTTACTCTACTCATAATTGTTTGCTTCCGTAACGCAGAATATATTCGGGCATAGTCATAATGTAATTAAGATAAACTGCTCCTAGCCATGTCTGCAACTGCTGAATCGCCAGGGGTATTGGATAGTTGGCGCTGCGTGACATGGGATAAGGCAGTTCAGCGGTGTGGTTTACCTAACCGGCCTGGACGCAAACATTAATCATTAACATAATCTCTTTAGCAAGAGTTGTACGTTCATACTTTGAAATGCAGGGAGAATGCCAATGTTTGATTGCCAAAGAGGCCTACCAGTTGAAATCAGTTGCAATTAGCAAGCGTACAGAAAGGTCAACCATGATGTTGGACTTCAGCGTCGCAACATCGTTCCAATATCCATTGGCAACGATAATTAGTGAGCACTAGTTCAAATGTACCAATAAAAATCGATCCATGAAGATGCATGTCTTAGATTATGTATCAGTAGGTAGTTGGTGGATGGGAGGTAGTCGGTTTCGTCGGGGAACGCGAACAGATCGAGCGCCTCTAAAACCTCTAAAACGGCAAGGTTACTTCGGGGACGATCGTCATTGTTGACACCTGACTGATTGCTGGTGTCTTCTGGTCTGAAGCATTGGGCTCAGTACGACATCGTCACCGTCGTCGGCCTAACTGTCACAGGCAACAGCGTCTAATAGTCTCTATAGACAACAGACAGGCAATAATCTGAAGCTGTGGGCTCAGTACGACATTGTCACCGTCGTCGGCCTAACTGTCACATAAATCAGCGTCTAATAGTCTCTATAGACAACAGAAAGGCAATAATTTGAAGCTGTGGGCTCAGTACGACATCGTCACCGTCGTCTGTCCACCTGTTGACAGGCGTCAGCGGCTGGCAGGTGACCTCGCACCAGGTCAGCACAGCCACGGTGATGATCGCGGTGACGGCAACGTCCCTGAGTGTGCTGGTCGTGCTGGTGGTCACCTACTTCATCTGCCGGAGACAACGTAATAAGAACCGCTGTGAGTCCAGAATGCGATCGAGTCCAATGGTCAGGTCCTTCTAAGATGTTGGCAAATTTATATGATCCAGCACTAGTCTAGTGCATAGTAGTATGCATAGTTCTACCCAGTACGTTAATAATTGAGATCTGCTTATTACTATTGGAAACATACGTGGGCAAAAGAGCCGAGCATATGCCAGCATTCTAATAATGCAGCATGTGCCGATATTATCCGCTATGCATTTGCTATGGCAAAATACACAGCAACAGTCAAAACAAGCGCAGACGATTGGAAAGTACCATTTAATTGTGGTTTGTTGGTCTGGCACTATTTCGTTAAATACCAAATACTTGATTTTGGCAAAGATAGTTATTTCCTGCAAGGACCTCTCCATGTTTCTGGCGGAATGATCAACGAATCAGTTCACGACGAAGAGAGAAATGTTTCAATTATTGTTCAATGACCGCGCCATTTCCCTTGCTTTGCCAGCATCTTGTGACCTATTTGAACATATCAAAGGCAAGTAAATCCGGAAATTCTTTGCCCTTTCCAGGTACCGCATAGGAACCTCATGGCACAATCAAAGGTGCACTGCACTCTCTTCTCTTTTCTTTTTTGGTGTCTCTTCGTACAAATTATATATATACATATTTATATATATACATATATATATATATATATATATATATATATATATATATAAATATATAAATATATATATATATATACAAAATATATACATAATATATATATATATATATATATATATATATATATATATATATATATATATATATATATATATATATAAAAATGCATCCCATTTTCCATGTCACTTTTCTCCCTCGCTCCCAATCGATACGCATTAGTTCGGGTGCAGTTCAGCTACAAGCTCACGTTCACCTCAGTAGTGGCGAGCTGGTCTCGTCAGTAGATTGCATCTGGGGAGCTTGAGCGATGTGCACAACGACTTGACATGGATAATTCATTCATTCTTCGGTAGCAATTTGGTACTAATTACTTCCGGATAGTTTCGGAGGACCGTGGTCGATCGAACATGTTCCGTGTTGATTGTCGATGTACTTGCTTGGAGCTGGTTGGTCAAACATCCCGATTGATCTGATTGTGATATCAGGCATTTGATCCCGGCTTATATCAGGCAAGGTTTTGTTTCAATGTGTGTTGTTCAATATATATGCGATATCATATGTGCTCGGAATTATTTCGTAGTAATGATGGGCATTTTTAATGCCATACATGGTATATATTTCGTCCACAGGGCTTCTTCAGTTGAAGTTGGTAGACACTTCAAGTGTGTGCCTACCTAGTCTCAACTTCAGTGAAGATATATCAGTGCTAAATGGATATTTGTTTACGTCCGCTTTAACATGGGCGTCTTTCCTCTGCAGATAATGTTCCAGACCAACTACGGGACGTAGATGCGTGAGTTGATTGCAATGCATGCATATCAATCGCTGTTGGTTGAACTTGTTCGGATGTGCTTTCCAACACATCCGTTGGTTTATTTGAGAAACACGCGAATTTGAGGAATCAGCTGTTCGGCACTTGAATAATGCTTGCAACATATCTGCTCTGAATACATTTCTAGCTTTTCCAGACTTAGGTCATCTGGCTTGCATGTTTCGATTTCAGTGTGGACCTTCTCGAATAGCACGATCTCAAAGCAACATGTATCTCCCGCTCCAATGTTTCAGTCCTACCTTTTATCAATATGATGCTAAGCCAAAGAGACGTCAAGCAACTTAGATGCAAGCCAACCTTCTTGTGTGAAGTTTCAGCATACTAATAAGTGACGCAAATGTCCATTGTGAGTCTAATTGAAAATTGTCATCTTTGCATGTGGTTTCAGCGTAAGTTATATATTTTCAAATGGGTATTTAACAAAATCATATGCTTGAATTCGTCACCAAAGTTTAAAAAGCTCCCGTGATGTCTGACGCCTGACGTCGCTAGGCTCGGCATGAAGCTAAGGCTTCAGAAACACATGTATTAAAGGCAATTTCGTATATATGTCAGCTTTGGGATTATGAGCATCTTTCTAGAATTTGTGAATGATTTCAGCGTGTGAACGCGCAGGTAGTATGCCAATACCAGTGCCAGATATCTGTTTCGATAAAAATTTGCCAACGTTGTGCTCAACCACTCTTATTCACCTCAACCTCTCTTATTCACCCGATTAGGGTAGGGTTTCTTTAGGTCGAAATGAATAGGTGGAGGGAGGGTTCCACCCCTCCCTCTGAGATCTCGCAATCTAATGGGCCGATTTCAAAACTCGAGAGTTGAAGCTAATTATACTGGCCTAATATGTACCTTTAGAATGCGAAATGTCAAAATTGTTCCAACGGCTAGGTCAGGAGGTAACAAGGGTAGGAAATTGACGAAAATTTGTGACATGTGTTGCATTTTACATCGGTATAATTTTGCTTAGATTTCACGTATGGATGTATCATGTAAGAATGCCTAGTCATGATTACACGCTTTTTTACTAAGATACCTTTGACCGAAGGCGTCGTCAGGGAACCATACCAGTGACGATCCCAGGAGGCCTCAATGGGAGTGCTGCTGCAATCATTGATCATTTGGTAAATATCCTGGCTCCGCCACAACGCGCGATTTAGTATACTTGTTCGTCCTGAATTCACCTCCCCTCCTTGATCTACCATTGATAGTGTTACACTCATCTTGTTGATGATTGTGGTGGTTTGAACATATCCTGAATGTCTCTTGTACCTCCAGGATCCGCCATTGGGAAAGTGATCTGGTGCCGCCACTGTGTGTGATGCAGTTAGTCCGGGCTTCATTTCATCCCCATCGAAACGGCAATGTACACGATGCCTCTTTGGGAATCCGCTCACACACTGCCCTTTTTTATCCCACTGGATCCTACTCCGACATTGTTCCGTAAAAAAAAACATTTCCGTAGGTACGCAAAGTGTATTGAGCAGTTATATCCCACTCCAAGGTTCTCGCAAGAATCTGTTGGAGGCGCCCCCCCCCCCCCAAGTATTCACTTATGGCACCGCCTCTGATATAGTTTATCAACTAGAAGCTTGACACGAAGCATACACAACAAAATGCTAGGAAACGTCACCGAGTTCCATGCTCCGGTCGTAAAGCGTGCGGGAGTGGCAGGTGAAAAGGCACAATGGGTGGGGGCGGAATCTATTTCCCTATCAAAATAGAGTGAATTGTTGCTGATAATTTGTGTTGCTGTGAATATCTGAGTGCTTGCATTTTGTGTTGTAGCACTGTCTTCATATCACTATCACAAGCAGAATAACGGTAATTGAATAATCAACCAGTGGCGGGCTGTTCAAGCTAATGTCTAACGGTGTTCCTCTTTCGTTCAGTTTCTTCAATCGCGAAGAGAGAGCTCTGATTCGTCCTTCCCTGCTTCCTGGACCATTTTCCAACTCTGATATCGTAAAGCACCCAGGTAAATTATTTCACTGGCTATTGTTTCGTTGCCTCAGTGCATGAGTGATCCCGCATGAATGTCACGGTTTATGCATGACGTTTATGGTTCCATGCAATTTGCATGTATCCCTTTGTTAATAGCTTGAGCGCCTCATTTGTCAGCCATGCCACGTACCGGTACTCCCGGTCAGTCACAGCGCATCACGTAGCGGCACTCCCGGAAATTGGTCACAGCATATCATGTGCTAGCACTCCCAGTCAGCGGTCACATCACACCACCCTGTGCTAGCGCCCCCGGTCAGTGGTGACTGCATGCAGCAACCTCGCGCCCCTCCGCTGCGACATCTGTTCTTGCAAATCTCCTAGCCATCCGCTCTTGTCTCCCCTGGGTAACTGAACATGAACCAAACTCTGAGGATCCAATAGAAGATATTTGGAGTCTGCCGAGGACAGCTATAGGTTTGACCCGTCTCGTTCAGCCCGTGACATTTTACCTCCATCGCCAGTGCAGGGTTGTTGCGACTCTGACATTATAGGACGCTGGTCAACTGAACAAAGACGAGTGGGCTGCCTGTGCTGAGCCCTTGCGATATACATCTGGGTTTTGAAGAAGGTGGTATTAATTGACCTTCCAGGCTAGGTCTGATCGGAATCGGTCAGTGAATAATTGTCTGATTTTGATGAAACTCGAATTCCGTGTAAGCTCATTGGCAAAGTACAGTAAGCTTACACGTGGTACCCACCTCGAACATAAATTGTCCTTGGTGTTATGCAACAATGATGATGAACCACAAATCACACATAAATGCGTAGACATTGGCTGAATACATGTCGAGGCCATTTCACTGGCCTTGACCAGTTCCAATTGGCATTTAGTGGAGACCGACACGGTTGCACCGAAACATTTACTTCGACAAGCAATTGACGCCCAATCTGAATTCAAAGTCTAAAATATTTTTAGAACATCCCACACTCCAACAATATTTTCCGAGACTCACTCAAGCAGATGGCAGAACATGACTTCTAAAAAGCTGGTGGCATCTACCGACATGCTAGTCTGATTACCACATGCTACGGCACTTCACAACTTGTCCATGTGTGGCGGTGATATAATGCCAATCCACGATAATCTGCGATTGCGTACACGATGCATAAAGTGATGTGCTCTCTCGCATCACATTGGGTTTCTGCACATGGGAAGTGTTCTCACTGCACTGTGTAGGATACACTGACTGACACGGGGCAGGTTGGACATTCAAAATGTGACGGTAATATGTTGGCCGCGTGCTCAGATATTCTTGAAAATGTCAGGATAATTGTATCACTCTCGTCTCCTACACTGGCTAGGGTGAATGAACATTTTGGCACCCAACAATTTAATATCTTCATTTTGGCCGTTTAGCTACAATGGGAGTTACTAAGCTCGCGCACAGGTGGCGCGCAGTTCATATGTCTACAGTGAGGAGCAGGGGCCTTCATGCATACCCCTACATGTGCCTGAGCAGATGGTGTGTTCATTTATCCTTTGGTGTATCTCTCGATGCTGTACATTCAACTATTTGAATGTTTGTTTTAGTCGTTGCAATTTGCTATCTCCAAGTTCCAACCGTCTGTGAGCTGGTTGTCCTTCCTGTGATGACTGGCTGGCTGTTGAGTTAGGCACAGAGTGCTCCTGTGCTGGGTAGTTGTTGAGCCAGGAGCATGGTGTCTGCCGTGCTGGCTGAGCTGGCAATAGCCACCGTTGACCGTGTCTGTGTCAGTGTCAGAGTGCTTGCCGTGCTGGCTGAGCTGGCAATAGCCACCGTTGACCGCGTCTGTGTCAGTGTCAGAGTGCTTGCCGTGCTGGCTGAGCTGGCAATAGCCACCGTTGACCGCGTCTGTGTCAGTGTCAGAGTGCTTGCCGTGCTGGCTGAGCTGGCAATAGCCACCGTTGACCGCGTCTGTGTCAGTGTCAGAGTGCTTGCCGTGCTGGCTGAGCTGGCAATAGCCACCGTTGACCGCGTCTGTGTCAGTGTCAGAGTGCTTGCCGTGCTGGCTGAGCTGGCAATAGCCACCGAACCGCTTTTTTTTTGGTTCCAGAGTGCTTGCCGTGCTGGCTGAGCTGGCAATAGCCACCGTTGACCGCGTCTGTGCAGCGCGCATGAAGCCGGCCAGAGCCAGGCCTTGCCGCCGCTGCACAAGTGGCCCATCCGGCCTGCCGTGCATGTGCACGTCACCCGCACGCAGTCGCTCAGCAGACTAGGTGACGGCTCGCCCACCAATGTGGCAGGCGCCGACGACACGCCACTGGCCAATCTCCGCCCGAGCGAGGGCGCAACAGGTGTGTGACAGCCCTACTCCTGACCACAGGCGCGTTCTTGGTCTGGTCATGGTGGGACATGTTGGGGCTAGCTTGCTCCTCTTTGTTAATTTGGGTGTTGATTTACCATCGTGTGATGGTGGGCCACTCTAGGCTCGGTTGTTCTTGTATATGGTATTGTGCTTATATGTATATCTGTGTATATACACATATAAGTATATATAAATATACGTATATATACATATACGTATATATATATATATATATACATATATGTATATATACATACACGTATATATTTATACCTACACGTATATATACATATACATATATAAAGGCATAAAGACATAAAGACATAAAAGATTAGTGCAACTATGAGCCACAAGGGCCCTTCTTGTTTGCACTCTGTACACTGAACCAGTTGCCCACCAAATATGTCAATCAGCCCTCCCTGTAATACTGAAAAGCAAGCCCTCTATTCTTATGATTGTCTATGCTGTTTTTGAAGACGTTCAATGTGCTGCTACTTACAATGGTTTCTGGCAGTTGGTTCCAGTGTTCTACTACCCTGTTGGTGAAGAAAGACTGTCTTAACTTTGTTCTGCTGTGGTTAACTTTAATTTTGAATCGATGACCTCTAATTGCATCATTTCTGTTAAATCCAAACATTTCCCCAAGATATCCCCTCTCCAGACAATGGACAAATTTAAAGACCTCTATGAGATCTCCTCTCAGGCTTCTATATCTAAGTGGAAACATTAAATTTCTTCAATCTTTCCTCATATACCAGGTTGCTTATACCATTAACCATTTTGGTAACCTTCTTTTGTACTCTCACTAAAAGCCAACAATCTTTTTCATAGCTAGGAGGCCAAGCTTGGATACAGTATTCCAAATGTGGCCTAACATATGCACAGTAAAGCTTCCTGATGACTTCCTCACTTCTGTATGATACATTCCTATTTATTTCCCCAAGCATTCTCAATGCCTTCTTCCTGGCTTCATTGGTCTGTTCTGATGCCCCCAATTTTGTGTTTAGAATAACACCTAAATCCTTCTCCTGTTGAGTCACTGATAGCGCTTGGCCATCCATCAAGGATTGAGCCTTCATATGCTGCTTACCCACATGCATGATTTTGCACTTATCGATATTTGATTTCAATTGCCATTCTTCGGACCACTTCACAAGTTCGTCTAAGTCTTTTTGCAGCAAGATATTCTCATTTTGACTTGTTATTGCCCTACAGACTTTCAAATCATCCGCAAATTTCAAAACCTTACTGCTTAGGCCACTTTCAATGTTATTTACAAATATAATGAACAGTAGCGGCCCAAGTACTGACCCCTGGTGGAATCCACTAAGAACATTTTGCCATGATACCTTTGTACCATTTAGCATCACTCTTTGTTGTCTATCGGAAAGCCACAAATCTATCCATTTTAACACGCGCCCTGGAGGGGGGGGGGGCGAAATCCGCCCACCCCTCCGGTTTTCGTAGATAACTCCACATTTTACCGGCCGATATACGCCATTGTTTGTGTACCTGCCAATAAATGACCGGCGCGTTGTTTGAAGTAAGAAAAATGAAAATCGACCGAAAATATTTCGAGTTGGGGGTCGCTAAAGTCCAAAGACTTTCTCAGCGCCAGATCACAAATATCGTCGCTGATGTGCTTCACGTATACTAGCAAAAAGGAAGTGTTCTTGGCAAAACTAGCGACTTTTTTATGTACATTGTCATGCTACATTGTTTCAGAGTCATGTCAAGTCACCGAGGTCAAGTCAGGTCAAGTTCATAACAGGTTAACACACGCCTTAGAGGGGGTATGGCGAAATCCGCCAATCCTTCCGATATTTCGTACATAACTCCATATTTTACCGGCCGATATACGCCAAATTTTTCGCGTACCTGCTTCGAAATGACGAGCGCATTGCTTAAAGCAAGAAAAGTGGAAATCGGCTGAGACGTTTTCAAGTTAGGGGCCGTTGAAATAAAAACAATTCGCGGCGCCAGACCACAAAAATCGGCGCTGATGCGCTTCCCGTATATTGGCAATAGGGAAGTGTTCTTGACAACACTAGCGACTTGTTTGATGCATATTGTTATGCTATGTAATTTAAAAGTCATGTTAGGTCGCCGAGGTCAAGTGAGGTCAAGTTCATGATAGGCTAATGGAACCAAACTTGGTCAACTGGAATGTGTCATAAATGCAAATGACTGTCATGCGATTGATGTCACTTTACATGTTACTCCCTATACATCCCGAAATCTACTGTTTGTCATTGTGTGCCTGAGCATTTCCATACTTTATTCATGCATTTCACTCCTTTATTTGCGAAGCCGATTGTGCCGAACCGCCCAACGGAGCAGTCGGGATGGGAGCCCGGTTCCGGTAACTGGAGCAGGTAATAACCTAATAAAGTGCTCCTATATAGGTGACCTGAGGTCAAATGGCGGATCTGACATCTGTATTGCATCATTAGTAGTGTCCAAAACATCATTAATGCCAATTTTGGAGCATTTAAACACAACCACAGCGATCCATAACAATGACAAGCCAAGCCACGCAAAACCAGAAAAATTTGCTATTTTGACCTCATTTGACCTTGAAGATATTGACCTAAGGTCATGAACTTTGCACACAATAGAGTTCACTATCGTGTCCATCCACCCTGTGAATTTCGTTGCTCTAGCCTTCATAGAAGCTGAGATCTTAGGGGGGGGGGCGGAATCCGCCCCCTCCCCCCTCCAGTGCGCGTTATTTTCAGAGGCCCTCCAGGGCGCGTGTTAAGATGCTATGCTTGATATGCTTGAATGCTGATATGCTTCAAAACAACATCACTATCAACGAAATCAACATCACTTATCCGATCACATGTCACTGAACTATGGTGTACGGCCAACAGATTGGTCATATCTTCCAATGTAAACACTGATTTAAACTGCTTGCTCAGCTCCTCAACCATCTCAGTATCCTCACCCAATATAGTCCCATTTACTTCCAGTGGACCAATTGTGCTCGAAACTTTATTCAGCTTGTAGAAACTTAAAAAAACTTTTTGCTGTCCCCATTACAGTTCCTAGCTAAATCCAGTTCTTTTGCTCGCTTTGCTGCTCTGGGTTTTTGCTTCACAGTGTCCCTAGCTTTTCAATACGCCTTTAGATTTACGATATATACATATAGGTATACATGCATATAGATATGCGTATATATATACATATATATTGATGAAGTGATCACTTCAGTCCTTGCCTAAGCATACAGTGTTTGAAAAGCAATTGCGAAGAATGTTCGCATCAAGTCAAATAGTCAGATCACGCGAAGCCATTTCATCTCATGTCATCCGTTGATCATTAAATGTCATGTCACGCGATTTAGGCGGCGTTGAATCTAAATTAATATACCACATCACGATGAACAACAACATTCTGTGCTGATAGCGTTGTGTACAATGTCAATGGTACCTAACCGGATGTAATTGACCATTTGCACATATCTGAACCAACATAATGTAAATTTGCTCACTCTGATTGGTCCCAGGGCAGTGACCTGCGATGACGTGTTCTAAAATTTGTCGACAATAGATGAAAGACGTTTAAGAAGCTATTGGTGGTTTCGTGTAGCTACGTGTTACGTCAGCTGTTTTGAAACAACATGACGGGTGGAGGGGTTCTCGAGCGGGATTGCTGTCGTACCGAAGTAAATTGTCCCGGACGGGTCAATGAACCTGCTCAGGAATATGACAACGAACTCTTTGATGGAATAAAATGCCTTTCTGAACAAGAATGAGGCTTGGAAGAAGTACATTCGTGATACATAGATAGTTGTGGGATACTCATGTCCACTATTTTGGCCAAGTTGTCGTAGAAACGTGATACGAAGGTGGATATGTAAGAGCCATGTGCGTTACTGGCGTAGCTGCACATGTCTACACTTTGTGCCGTCGCTCGCGGTGTTTTTTCTCTTCTGGTGGCTCTCTACGATGTCTCCCTGTTAAAAGTGGAGGCATACCAACAATGCAATGCGCTTATCACCTCAGCACGAGATGTCTGCTACTGGTCGCGATCCGAAGAGCACGAAATGATCTGTTCAGTGTTGTGCCCGCAGTGAGTGACTCCAGCACCAAGTCTTCCACCACCGGCTCGGGTGCAAGCTCCGTGGACGGAAAACCAATCTACGAAACGCTGGGGTTGCACAAGGCGGCGGCTAGGGTCAGTTGGAATTACACAAAAGACAGATTAACGGCGATGGCTCCGTCGGAACGAACTGAGCATGCGTGTGCTTACTACGTGGTGATGCTCAATCGTTTCGTGTCATTTCTCTGTCGTTTGGTGGAATACCCGTCACCGCTTCATCGGCCTTTTTTTTTGGGGGGGGGGGGGCGTACTTCACAAAGACGTCGCTGGATGATCCTTGTGTAGTCGATGTTTCATTGCACGCATAACTGTTCGGCAATGCTCTGCTGAGTGCATTGCTATTGTCTGCTTGGCATGCGCTTTTGGATGTGTTCAATAGTCGATATGATTTTCATTTCAGTTGGCAGACACGGCTATGTTTCGCTATGTAGGCATGCTTCTGTTTGCTTTCGCAGTCGTCCGACAGCACCCAGACACGTCCGACCGACGCAAATCAAAGTCGACCGCCGAGCGAGCTCAGCCAGAACGGCTCCTCCGGCTACGGAAGCACCTTGTCGCAGGGCAATCCCCAGTACGGATCGATGCGCTCGCAACGCAGCTTCCAGTACGGCTCCACGCGATCGCAACGGGGCGGCCAGCAGCTTCTGCCCATCCCGCAGTCGCCGGACCTACCAGAGACGCCCGTCACACCCGACAAAACAACTCAGAGCGAGGCCAATAATAACGACTGCGATCGACCTACACCGCCCCAGCGAGGTCCGAGTGCCAAGCCACCCTACCATAATCTCAGCTTGCCGTACAGAGGCCACAGAGCGCGGCAACGCCAGACGCAAAACCAGACTGACCGACAACAGGCGCAAAACCAGGCTGATCGACAACAACAGGCCCATGATCAGTTTCACAGACAGCAACAAGCACAAAACCAGGCTGACCGACAACAGCAAGCGCTAAGTCAACCTTTTGGCGGCGGATATGCTGAAGACACATTTCGGTTGGCATATTGTCAGGTTCGTTCTATCTATGTACTTCCTACCGTGCAGTAAATGCATGTGGAAGTAAGCTGTACTCAAGCATCTAGATGTGGTGAGTGCGTGACTACCATGGCTCATTTTAAGCCATGTTTGCTTACCTTGTTGAATGGCCGAAACATATTGTTGTGAAACGTGCATCTCACCATTTGACCCAGCAGCACCACAGCATCGATGACGCTTTGGTTATGCTTGCTGCCTTTGTGCTAGATTGTGGCATTAGTTCCGCCAACAGTCCGTGATTTGCGGTGTTACCGTGAGGCTGTCAAGTGTGCGACATTGTTGCCTGGATGTCAGGTGTCATCGCTGCCAGACTGCCTGCTACCAGGCTGTCACCAGTAGGCCGCAATATCCCCAGTGCTGTAATCATCAGACTGCCAAATGTCCAGCACCGTGATGATGTTGTAGCGGCACTAAACTTCTATAACATCAGTGGTGTCATCACAATACTACCGCATGTCTAGCACCGTAATCGCCGAGCTGCTACATCACCCGTGTTGTCATCGCCAGGCTGCTACATCACCAGTGTTGCCATCACCAGGCTGCCATATTCCAGCGTTTTATCACTGTTATGCTGCTAGGTTTCCAGAAGTGCTACGATTATCGGGAACGTAAATCTTCCAGTGGTATCTGGGACTTGAATCATGCCGTCATATAGCTTGCGATACAAACCACTCGCCTCCTTCCAACTGGCTGGTCCGCTACAGGCATTTCCCAATCCCACGGCCCACCCGCGAAACAGTGTGGGCGGCGCTATTAGCCGCAATCGTGCATAAAGTGCGTTGACAACCATCCTATAAACAAGTGTGTCGAGAACTACCCCAAAACAAACAAACTGGCCGGCCACGTCCACATTGGTACAAACTCACCCGGACCACCAGCGACTGGCGCGCCCTCAGTTCCGGTACTCCTGCGGTACTGACACTGGCACTAACACTGACACTTCCGGTCGTGCCGCTGCTGTGCCGGCAGGCTCCGCCCACCTATCAGACGACAGACGTCACGTGGCACGGTCACGGCCCGCCCCCGCCGGCACGCCTCGACCGCGCCGACTTCGGCCCGCATGCCGACCGACGCGTCCTCTCGCCGCGACCGCCATCGGCGCCGACGAGGCCGCCCGGGCCGCCCGGGGCGCCGCCGGCGACGCTCCAGGCGGGCCGGTCACCCGACCACGCCGCGTACGGCCACGGCTCGTGCGGCTACGGCTCGTGCGGCTCCCAGGGCGGCTGCCGGGACGTGTGTGGGGCGGCCAGCCGCGTGCAGAAGGACTACGTGCCGACCGAGTACGCCGTGCTGCAGTTGTCCGGCGCCAGCCACGAGATAGACGTGTGAGGCGCCGGCCGCCACCACGCAGAGGCGGTCCGAGGCGCCGGCCGGCCGCCTGCCAGGTGGTCTTCGAAGGCAACATGCTGGCGACAGCTACAAGACGAAGCGTGGGGGGGATGGATCGGCAGAAAGCGGGAGCTGGTGTGAGGGCAGTAGGCAGGACGCGATCTGATCGTAGACGATGGCAGGTGAACTGGCGTCAGTGGGATATGGGAGATGGTCGAACAGCAAGGCATGGCGGTCGTACGACTGCATGGGGTGGTCGTTGGATGACAAAAGATGATAGGACACGGTCTGGTGACAAGAGGTGTGCCAGTGTGGCTACATGAGATCATATACACTCTGACGCCAGTCGGGCCTGTGCGAGTGACTGGCTACAATATTATTTGGGTACACGTGAAACTAGGGTCGCTGTTCTCAGTGTACAAATCATCTTCCCCATACCACGTCTGTTAGGTATACGTAAATGACGGTGTGTGCTCCAGGAGAGTGGGCTTCTCGAAAGTTAGTGTTGATTGTTAATGGTACTCTCGTTTTGAGCTGGTGATCGGCATAATTGGAAGCCATAAAGTACTGGATTTGCCGTTTAGAGCAGAAATGTGAACTGTTAGCATTGATGAATGGAAAAAGTCAGCTATGGATTGCTGTCTTTCTTTAACCGGCGCCGTTTATGGGGGGAGGTCTTCAACAGCCCCTCTCAGGTTTTTCACGTGTAGTAAAGGAACGGCGCACGACAGTGCGCCGAAATTTGGCATACATTTTCCCACATCAATTTGGCATGCTATGTGAAACGTTTGAAATCAGGTGATCTAGAGTCAACGAATCAGTCTAGGTCAAGTGAGGTCACCTCCAAAACGTTCAAACAGTCGTCACGCTTTAACAGATGCAGATATTTTAATGAAGCTTTCAGCGTTTGCTTATCTTTAGGGATGCAACAAAACGTCCAAGAGGATTTTTGTTCGTTTTCGATTGCTTATTAGTTTTGCATATTTGCCTATTGGGGATCAAATCGAAGATCCTGGCTAAAGTAAGCATTTTTTGTTAAAGCAAGTTGACCTCGAACAACGCTTCTCTGTCCGCTGTAGCCATTAGAAGAGGAAAATTGAAGAAAACTTGCAAACCAAAATTGTATAATTTTGGAAAATGAGAAGATTTTTCGTTGCCCAAAAATGTACGGCCCTGGTCGATTTCGCTGTCCTTTTCTGATTCCTTTTTTTTCTCAAATATCCCGAAGTGAATTCCTAGAGTCAAACACATAATGTATGTCGTGAAAATCTAGGCCCCCTAGTGACGTCACTTTTCAGGATAAATTATATCTTTTGGTGGTGTCGGGCTTTACTCGTCGAGAGCTTTCCGATGACATCTTTTTCCTTTTCGTGCGACGCTTAGTTTGGATATTAGAGTTGGTTCCTATCAAACACCCCCCCCCCACCCGAGACAGGGTGTGAGGATCTGACCGGAAAGACCGGGCGGGTTAAGATGTCATGATTGGCATAGTTAATATACCATGGAGTGCACCGTGACGTAATGAGACTGATTTGTGTCACCGAAATGTCCGTAATCAAACTGCTTTGCAGGACTGAAACTTTCGTAGTCAGACTGATTTGTGTGACTGAAATGTCATAATCAGACTGATTTGTGTCACTGAAATGTATGTAATTGACGCATTTATGTTAGCATCTTTGTGACGCAACCATCCTGATGGGTGTTTGTATACTTCACTTGGTCGGGCTGTTGCATAGGTTGTGGGGATTATTTTTTAAAGAACAGAATCTTCTCGATGACTGAAATATTGAACAAATTGGTGTGGATCTGCTTGTGCTTAGCTGTTATCCTGTTATTTTGTTGACTGATCAATATGCTGGAATGCAATCTAACTTATATAGCTATAGCTGCCATATATGCTTTAGCTACCTTATAGCTATAGCTACCTTATAAGTTTGTTCTGGTCAATCACGACTCAGCATTGCTTGGGCCATTGTTTATTTCATCCAATATAGTTTTCTTTCGATTATTTCATATATAACATTCGAATCGTGTTCAACATAGTTAACCCTCACTTCCCGAAACTTTCGGACACCCATGTCACTTGGTAAGTTATCACAACGGAATTCTGACGGAAGCGTGGTCTTCTATGACTCGTTTTGTAAAATTGAATTACCTCTCAATTTCTTTCCCACCACATCAGTCGTTGTTTATTGCAAAAGCAAACGTTGAGTTTGCGTACTATTTCATTACGGAAGCTAATATTTTTATATGCATTGAAGAGGAAGACCATACACTGTCTACATGTTGATGTGGTATATATTCATCGCGACTAGAAACATGTTAACCATTGGAGAAATGTGCTGCAAACAATTGGATTTGAGAAGGCAATGTGCTCAGCAATGTGCTACTGTACTGCCCAGCTGTCAGAAACCATACTTGTGTAAGCCTGTGTTGTCCAACCGAAATATATTGCACTTGAAGAGATGGAAATGCTGTAATATGTTAAGTGCGAGTGAACTCCCAAATCACAGTTATCATGAGATCGCTTGAGATAATTTACCTTTTCATGACCGATTAGGAGCGTGCACGGTTGGTGGTTGGACGTTGCAGACCCCACCCCCGTTCATGCTAAGGACCTGGGGAAAGATAGCTGATTGTGGGCAGTGAGAGGGGGGAAGCGGAAGCACGCTCGCCCCTCCACTTAGCATGCACTCCATAGCTCTAGAAAGGCAGGAACCATCGCTATTCTGCTACGAACTCCACACCGCATGACACCTACGGACAGTACTATACGAAAGGTAAGACTAAACTGATGTCGGGTTCCTCGGAAGACCCACTACAATCACCGACGCCCGTACTGGGTAAGCAAACCTATATGGCAGCCCACAGGGTATCTCGAACATGACTTGACCTAAGACGCAGTCGAATTGCTTTAGCGAGCCAAACATCAGATAACGTGGAAGAGAGGTGTGATGCCTTTATTTTGTGCAGCTGATGGCCAGCCAATAGTCCAGACCACTGAGGAGTGTGCAAGTCATTCGAGGTTCGCTAGTGAGCAGTCACTAGCTTCACCTGCTGTTTGCCTGCATGCAAGCAAACAACAGGTGGCGCCACCATGATGGCGCCACCCCATGGCGAGCGACCAGTATAACTAAGTGCTTGACTGATTGAGGGCCAGGGGGGATTTGTTTCGGCGCGCCGGAACATAAAGGTCATTTGCGACGCCTTTAACGCGAGTATGTTACATGTATGTCTATGAAAGCGAATTTTTGTAAACAAAGTACAGGAAAGCGGACATTTACGTTAAGAGAGTTTTGTGTTATATATTGTATGATATTTTAAGTGCTCGAGGTGGGAGCTGGCCTGGGGAACATCTGCCTGATATCTAAATTGTATAATTTTACTTTACTCCACCGCAACATGATTTCTAGTTTGGGTTGGGGTGCGGTTATGTTTGAGAGTGGCCAGAAGTTGATTTTTTTAAGTGTGCCGGCTTTAACCCGCGCCGTCTTTCCGGTCAAATCCTCCCACCCCGTCTCGGGGGGGGGGGGCGGTTGAAGACCCCCCTCTAAAATCCAAACTAAGCATCGCACTAAACGAAAGCGGTGTCATTAGAAAGTGCTCGACGAGTAAAATCCGGGTCCATCCTCCAAAACAATTTCTCCCCAAAAGTGACGTCACCAGGGTGATAGATTTTCACAACTTTTCACGACTTACGCTGTTTTTTACTCTGGGGAGTTCATTTTGGGGATAAATGAAAAAGCAAAATGTATTTGGAATGGGAAAAGGACAGCGAAATCGACCAGGTTTATGATTTTTTGTGGAACCCAAAAATATAAATTTTATTTTTGGGAATTCCAAAAATTTGAGTTTTCAAGTTTTCTTTAATTTTCCTTTACCGATGGGTAGAGCAAGCCGAGAAACGTTTTTGAAAGTTAACTTGCCCTAATAAAAAATGCTTACCTTAGCCAGAATCCTCTATTTGAACTGCAAGTTGGCAAATCCGCAAAATTTATGTGTAGTCAAAAACAAAAAGAAAAAAGAAAAATTCAACTCGTACGTTTTGTTGCATCCCTGAAGATAATCAAACGCTGAAAATGTCATTAAAATATCTATATCCGTTAAAGCGTGACGACTGATTAAACTTTTTTGGAGGTGACCTCACTTGACTCTGACTAACTCGTTGACCCTAGACGACTTGACCACACAATTTTGAATCAGCATGTCAAATTGATGTGGGAAAAGGTATGCCAAATTTGGGCGCGCTGCCCAGCGCCGTTCATCCGCTATCCGCGAATACCCTGAGGGGGGCGGTTGAAGACCCCCCCAAAAAAAAACCCCGACGGGTTGGCCTACTTTTATACTGGGGAACCGGGGGATCTTTTCCGTGCGAACAAGCAGATAATTGTTCAGACCGCCTATCACGCCGGCAGTCGCGTGTTAGTTGTTAGTAGGGGATTAATCTACGCATGCCATGCAGGGTTGTCATTTGGATTAGTGCGGTGCTTTGCAATTCGGCACATCTACGTCCGATGTAACTCTGGGTACCCGTTTTAAGCCATGTGTTGGAAGGCCAATCGGTTCATCTACGCGTTCAGTGGCTCATATGGGTGGTCGTTTTGCTTGATGCTAATTTTTATGTTTTCCTAAGGCAAGTCGGCCCATCTACATCCGACTGCACCGCTAGGTAGCCATTTATTTCTAATTGGGAATCAAATCGGTTCATGTACCTCCGACACCATTCGAGTATGACTATTTACGTGCTTCCTAACAGTGCTTCGCGGGCATGTATTACTATTTGATGTGAGTGTTGGTGGTGTGGTGTCTACAGTGCTCCTGGTAGTTTTGTGGCACACAGATATTCAAAAATGAATTGAAGGAGTTCTGGGTGCTTGTCACCGAAAAGCGATGGAAGCGACAGGGTTATGCCCTCTCTTTGGCAGACTGTCTTAAGTGTTTGTCTCTGAGAGTTAAAACTACTACAGTCTAGTATGCTGTGTCTTGTGCTTCACGTGTTGTTGCAGGTGTCGCAGTGAGATGTGCATTGGTCACCCTCTAGTCGTGGCTGTGTTAGTTTTGTGCAACCCGTTCTAAGTCTAGTGAGGATGACCTCTTTCGTCAGTGAGATTGATTTGATATTGTCCGTGTGTCTATCGTTGGTTTGATTCCGTGGGTGTGGTTGGATTTGTGTTGTGTTCAGTTGTGTTGTGTCCACGAGTTCTGTTGATGTTGGGGAATGTAGCGTTGCAGGAATGCTTTGCATTCGTCTCCCGAATATGCCATGCTAGGGTACGTGTTCGATGCTAAGGCTTACTTTGCGAGCAGATCTGCTCCTTTGTTATCTGGGATGTTGACGTGACCCAGAATCCAGAGGACGGAAAATTTAATTTGTACGCCATGAGCCACGATTTGTTGCATTCTATCAATGACGTGATGTGGACAGTCGTGGGCTTTGCTAATTGACTGAAGGACGGATTTGGATTCTGAGAAAATCACTACGTTTCTGGCTTTTCGCCTCATCCGAATGGAGATAGCGGTCAGAATGGCCATTGCTTCAGCGGAGTAGATGGAGAAGTTATTCGGTAGACCCTTGGAAAGTCTAAGGCCTTGTTCAGTGATGCTGATGCCTACCCTAGCTCGTGTTTCGACCCATCCATGAATAAGAATGTTTTGTGATTGTTGTCAGCGAACTTGTGGAAGATGCCAAGAATCTCCGCCGAGGTGATGGTGGATTTCTTTCGAGAGCAAATAATCGACTTTTGGTTGACTGAGTATCCATAATGGCCTAGTGGACGGTCGAGCTGCGATGACGGGCGTTGTGTGGTTAAGATCTGAGAGAGCCGTGTACATTTTGATACTATATGGTGGGAATTTGCACCCAAACCGGCTCCTGTCGTATCTGTCAGGCACAAAACAGCGCTGTGCCTGATATTTTTTAAGGAGTGATTTTGATGTGGTGGCAGCATAGCTGTTGTGTCCTATTGAAGTGGAGTGGGGAGCGTGTATGAGTTCACTAAAAGAGTGGCTATCATTTTGTTTGTTTATCGGTTGGTTCACGACACACTTTATGCACATTCATGACTAATGGCGCCGCCCACACTGTTTCGCCGGTGAGCCGCGGGATTGGGAAATGTCCTGAGTGGCGCTAGAGTCGAACCCGGGACCTTTGTGCATACCACACGGTACCCGTAGCCCGACACCTTAACCACTCGGCCATCCCCGCCCCAGAGTGGCTATCAGTGTGGTGCTGAGGACACCTGTGGCTGCTCAGTTGCAGCTGTTTTGGATGAGTTGTAGCTTTTTGCTCTGGTTTTCTGAAATGGTGGCAAAGATGATGTGTTCTAGGATGGGTCACACGATTGATGTGTATAGTTGTGTTTTCCTGTCTCCGCCGCAGTCTGTGCCTGCAAGTGCACGGAGTATGTTGACGAGCTTCACCCTTCGTTTCAAAATTGAGGCGGTGTGTGTGTGTGTGTGTGTGTGTGTGTGTCTGTCTGTCTGTCTGTCTGTCTGTCTGACTGTCTGTCTGTATGTCTGTCTGTTTGCTGAAACTACGTTTTTCGATTAGATGCCCCCCCAAGAACTTGAAGTATTTAACCTGTTCCATGGCTTTGCTACCGATTTTAAGTAGAGCTGTGGGCGTGGGGTAGAGATGACAATATGTAACGGTGGCAGCTTTGTCTGCGAGTTCAGTCCGTTCAGTGAGTAGCGGCTGGTTATCAGCAGCAAGCAGTTGCTGACGTGTCAGCGGGGCACATGCCGACGCCGATTTTGCTATTTGCTAAAGTTGAGTAGCACAAAACAATTAGCAGCAGCTTTTTTTCAACCAAATTATTCACTGTCCAGCTTCGCTATGTCCACACTCCTCAGAAACAAAAAAAAAACTAGCGTGGCAGCTGACAGACATTAACACTGTGTTTGCCTCCAATACACGTCTCCTGTTGCATGGCGGGGAAGTGCAGTCATCCGGGAAGCGGAGTCGTACATCGATCGTTCTAGTCAAATATGATTTTAATTTCAGTTGTTAGCTGCGCCAGCAAGCTTCTCGATCGACTGGTCAACACACGGCGGGCACTACCTAGGAAACAATACTTTGCTGGATTGCTTCCAATGCTGATTCCTCCGTCAAACACCGACAACAGACAATGTAATTCAGCTAATGCACGCGATAAAAGTAATCTATGCTGCAGACACATAACAATAGCCGCATACTCTGACGTAACTGCCGCACTCGAACGAATGTACAAGTCCTCAGCCACATATGCTACTTCAACTACACATGCCAGACTTGCGTAATCACCAGGCACGTTCCCTTTTCAACTTTCTCAGGGATGACGATTTCAATGTCATACGCACGGCAGCATGACTTCAAGCACCCCAGCACAGGATCATGGTCTGACGCGTAGGAGCGTGCTCTGGCACTGGACCTGAGACTTCGCGCTCCGACCTACCAGGGGAAGAGAGGGCGCCGCGATGGGCTTGGCGGCAACAGTGGCTGACGAATTATGTCGCCACTTTGTCTCCGTAAGTCCACGCATTGTCGCGGACCTCGCGGCTGGTAGCTGCGGCATCCCCCATCCCATCGCGACCACCTTGTGTGACCACCACCGGACTCCGGCTGCACCTGCAGTGACCCTGCCTGAGCTATCTTGAGTCATCCGCGACCTGCCTTCGTCGATGGCGGATGATGTCGAAGACGCTGGAAAGATGGGATGACGACGCGATGCATAGGTACGAAGACGAAGAGACTAGGAGACCATAGGCATCTTCGCATCAGCACATGAGAAGATCAGAAGGCATGAATACCGGAACTGAAGAGATGTGTGCGTGTGTGAGGGGGTATTGACAGAGCGTGGAGGTAGCGGTGGGTGCTCGGCTCGACCTTGGCTGGTCCTTAGCCTCGGCTGCTGGCGGCGCGATCCAAACCGTGCTCTGATTGGCTGGCGGGTGTGGATCAGTCGATTTGTACTTGCCGAACGTCGCACGAACATCGCTCACAGCCTTTCATAATCTTCTCCATGCGGACCACGCATGCTAGCAACACTTGGGTGTCGACGGGACGGCAGATTCTGGAATTTTCTCCATGCCCGCATAGCAAATGTCTCGCTGTGCTTTTTGATATATATCAGTCACGTGCGTATACCCCAGCAAAATCAGCTAATTTTGCTTAGTGCCCTTCCCCATCACAAAATATCTCGAGAAGGGCCAGGTAAGCTAACCTCAATGCAAGTCGTATGAGCACTGGAGAGACAGTCTCAGGCAGTTTCCTCTCTCCCACCTTCAATACCTTAACACCCACATACACACACTTCAAGGTAACGCTTCCCTCAACGTACAGGTGCTCGTTCTTTCCCTGTACTCGCGAAACACCGAAACTTGACCGTTGGTTCAAATGATCTGTCTGATCCGACAAGCCTCTTAACTCATTCAATCATTCGCTCCAAGTCGTCAAGCGAGCCGAGTAAGTTCTGACTAAATCCAAATAATGGAGATCAGTTCAATGTATCATATACACGTACGTCTTGTCATGCCAACTTGCGCACAAGTAAACCAGTGAACACGCACCTTGCATGACGTTCAGTTTATTTGGATTTGTGAGCAGAGTTTAATTAACAAATCACACATGTCAAAGAACTGCATACGATTGCATCAGCTACACATTACTGCTCTTCGTCAGAAACACCCAGCCACGTGCGGAAGCTGTCTAGCGTGAGCCGGCCTCGCTATCCAATGGAAAGTCGCACCTTCTCCACATACAGCTTCATCTTCGGGTCCACCATAGAGCCGGCGCGACCGATAGCCTCTTTCGTGCCGGGGGCCGGCGGTGTCGGCTCGGACAGCTCGCCGATCGGGCAGACGGCCAGCTCGACGCGTTCAGTGCGCGGCCGGCGCCTCCAGCCAGCACACAGGTCACCGAGGTGGCGCTTCAGAGCGAGGCTCAAACCGCGCGTGTCCAGCAGGACGCGGACGGCGCGGCGCGGCTCCGGGTGCTGGGCGTCCAGCACGGTCACGGCCACGCGCTCGGCGGGGAGGTGCAGCTGCGCGGCGGCCGCCAGCCGCAGGCTCGGCAGGTAGCTGGTCGGCCTTAACAGCTGAGCGAGCCTCAGCTGTATGGGGCTCGCCGTGAGGTCGCCGTTGACTGCCGCGTGCTGCTCCAACTCCTGTAGGTGTCGGACGCCGGCGACCAAATGCAGCAGCATGTGAGCCACGTGCTGGGACGGCGCGTCGCCCGGCGGTGTCCAGCCGGCCGGGATCGAACGATGCGACAGGGCCGCTACCAGCTCGTCGAGCCGAGGTGTCGGCCCAAGACGAGCCGTCAGCAGCCGGCGCACGTCCGACAAGTCGTCGTGAACCCGCTGCAGGTGTGCGCGGGCGTCGCGCAGCTCCGACGCTATGAAGTTCGACCACAGGCCGGCACGCCTGCCTGATGACGGTAGCACACTGACCATAGTTAGCCGATGCTCACGACGCAGCACGGCGAGCAATTCGTCGACATACGCATATAGCTTTTCCATCAGCAGCAGCGGCATTCCGGCGCACGACGGCGTGGGCACGCACTCGCCCAGATGCTGCACCAGCAGCTGCGCGCCGTCGTCTCCGTCGGGCAGTTCGTCCAGGCCCTGTAGCGTCGCCGGCCCAAGAGCGAAGTTCACCAGCTGCTTGGCCACATCCAGTACGGTGTCGGGTCTCAGGACGCGCCACACGAGCGCAAATTCCTCGACGCCCAGGCCATCACGATCCAGCACGTCCGGCCCGGTCTGGAGCCTCTCCTTCCAGCCGCGGTCGTCGCCGCGATGCAGTGCCGCCACCAGATGCCGAATGGGTGGCAGGCGACGTGCGAGCGCCCCCAGTGACAGCCACTCGCGCTCCGCCACCCAGTCGGGACAGCCGGGCAGCCAGTCGTCGCGCCAGCCGTCGGCGGGCCGCGGGCCGCGCACCAACAGCCGCAGACGCGTCGGTTCCGTCCAGCCGGAGGAGGCCAGTGCCGCCAGCACCAGGTACGAGAGGTGCAGACTGGTCGGAACCCGCTCCAGCAGACGTGGCAGCACGTCGCCACCGCCGAGCAAGCAGAAGTACTCAACCGACTTGCGATCGTCGATCGTAGCAGTGGCACGAGCACGCAAGGACATACCCAGCCAGGAGCAGAAGGTGTCCAGTGTGAGTCGATTGTTCTGCAAGTGCAGTGACGATACTGCCGAATAAAGACCCGTGAAGAAGGCACACACAGGAGCCAGCGCTACTTTCTGTTCCGCTACCTCGGCGAGGAGGCTCTGGCAGCTGACCACACAAGAATCCATCGAGTCCACTTCGGCCACCACCTTCTGGAAGGCTGACCCACGTGCCTTCAGTGAGAGCAGCAGACACCTGGCGAGTTCGATCGCATTCAGAGGCTGGAGCGGTTGGCTCCTCTTCCGTCGGAGCGAAGGCGACTGGTCCTCTGACACACGATGGCGACGGGACGGCGACATTGATCGTGCACGGCGACTAGGTCGAGACTTGCGCCGACGCGGTTCAGCACTACGGTGCACCCCGTTTCGTGTTTGAGACCTTTTCCCCGGCAGAGTGGTAATGGCCGAGCCTGTATATTCACAAGTGGACATTCTGACATGTGGCATTTTTCCTCGAAAGAGGGGTTTCACGCCCCCAGCACTATCCTGGACGCTATACATTTTTCTGGCGTCATTCGAAATACTATCGCAATGTTTAACGCTTTTCAAACTGTTTTCGCGTTTCCGAGATTTCCCACGCAAATCATTCGTTTTCGGATAACTCTCAGGAACTACACCTGAAAAACTTGGAAGGGCGGGACCAAAGCTGAATCCGAGCCGTCGATGAAGCTTAGATCGCGCTATTAGTGACGGTTCTGTCAAAAGCGCGGTATCATCATGGACGCTACAAATTTGGCTGGTGCTAGATGATTGACTATCGCCATGCTTGAGGCTTTCCGAACTGCTTTCGTGTTTCCGAGATTTCCCACGCAAATCATTCGTTTTCGGATTACTCTCAGGAACTGCATCTAAAATACTTGGAAGGACGGGTCCGAAGCTGAATCCGAGTCGTCGATGAAGCTTAGATCGCGCTATTAGTGTTGGTTCTGCTAAAAGCACGCTATCATCATGTGTAGATGCTCCTGAGGTCAAAGGTGGAGTACTGAGTAGATGCTTTTTGATCGTTGGCCGGCGACATTTCACCTTACCGCTTCTTTTAGGAGGTTTTACAATGCCATTCGGATAGTTGACTTTACCACCAATTTTAGGCCTCACAATGTTACCATCCGCAGCATTGCTACTTCCGCGTATTTCGCTTCCTTCGATGAGTGGGCAAGACAAGGCACTTTCGGTCAGTTCTACGCACGCTTGGGAGATATTTGTAGCCGACGCGTGTATGTGGTCATCAGTAGTATCGGACAAAACGTTTTCATCAGAGTTCTCTTCGACGGGCAGTGCCAAGACGCAGTGGTCAGCTCTGCTGTCCTCGCTGCGTCGTCTAAGCACCGGCTGCAAGTCTGGACCCACTCGCTCCCGCCAATGTCGTGCACGATTTAGAGAGGCACTAGTGCTACGCCGTCTCCTATTGAGCACGCTTAGTAAGTCGACTTCACTCTCCGAGCCCAGAATCTCAGACGACAGTGAGAATCCTGTCGTCAATGTGCTCGCATCATCCCTCACTCGCACTACCGGAAGTGTTAGCGTAGGGCGACGGCGTGGGTGGTGCTGCACTGGCAGTGAGGCTGCTCGAGGCTCAGTCACCTGATCTGAAACGATTGTGCGTGGCACGAGCGAGCCAAACGACCTACGAACAGAAGGCTGGAGATTGCGCATGAGGACTAGCAGCTCTGGCCATTCGTCGAACAGCTGATGCTCCAAAAGCGTGCGGCGACCAAGCCAGTAGCATAAGTCGTCCAGGTATGTACGCTCGTTGGTGTGAACCTGCGGCCGTAGACGACGTTCCACCACGCCACTCACCAGGCCGGATATCGATTCCACTGCCATCGATAGATCTACATGGGTAACAGTGTGCTGAATTCCGTGGGTGGCACTGAGCAGCCGTTCTGCAATTGGAACAGCGTGTCCATGATAGCAGATCAACAAGCGTCTGCGCAACTTTTTCACAAACTGTTGCACCCAAGATATGTCTATAGCTGCAGGGTCGTCAACGACGACGAGTGTGGTATCGGGATATTGTACAGGCTTTCGTATTTTCAATTGGACGGAGTTTTCAAGTTTCCTCTTATTCTGGCCAGTGACTTGTTTTGTACCGATATTTTCGCGAGACACAATATACTGTCCTGACAAAGTCGTCGTGAGGTCTTCGCTTAAGGATGAATATCTACGAGATTCCTGTGTGTCTGTGATAACCTGAAACTGGCCTGCTTTTTGGTTGTGCATTCCCTGAATCGATGCCTCTCTTGAAGGTCCGATTACTGAAACTTGGGCAATGTCTACATTCCTTGAAAGCAGACATTCTTCAGTCATTGTGGGCATGGTGATATTCATGTCCTCCAGAAAGGAATGCAGCTTCCTCTCTGGATCGGAGACTATCAAAAATTGACATGTCTTGCGCTGCAGCGCCATGGCAAGCAGTATGCGACCATACAGTGCATAGTTGTCGCCGTATCCTCTTTGTCTCTGAAAGAACGCCACCTCAGAGGGACAAAATGAATAAGGTATCACAGCTCGTCGAAGGAACTCCCCAACGTCTGTTTCGAGAGGATGCGAGCAAAATTTCGGCAGTACTGTCTCCACATAGTCTCGAAGGCGATTTGGAAGATGTTCAACTTGCTGGGAGACGAGCTGCGGAAATGGCAGCGTTACGGCCTCACATTGGCACGCCTGAGGTTGCGAACAGGCCAGCTGTTCCAGCCACAGCTCGAGAGGCACCCTGTCGTCGGTTCCCTGCCAGCCGGAAAACGTGCTGGCCGCCGCCATGACAGCAGCGTGGGCTGGCAGGTGGCGCAGAGCATCGTACAGCCGAACAAAGTCGTCGCAGAGTCGGTGCCCCACAGCACGTGATCCTTCCGAGCAGGTACCCGTGCGCCATACAGAGCTCACAAGTATCGCCAGCCAATCACGACGTCTACATGCATGGGCTAAGTTGGATGTCCACTCGTAGACCTCATCGCTGGCAATCCGACGTCTTTCGAGTGTCAGTTCGCGCTTCTCTACCAGCACCTCTAGCTCGGCACGTGCACTGTCTATGGTCAGCTGTAAACTAGCAAACTCTTCTGACAGTCGAGACGACTCCGCCACGCCGGACATGAAATCTAAATAGACTCGGGCACACAGCATCAACTGCTGAAGCCACTGCAACAGAGGCACGGCAACTGGGCACTCTGATTGCAATAGTTCAATGATTTTCTCGGACCCATTTTCAGACAAGTAATTACCAAGCTGTATAATATGCTCCTCGGATATGATGTCAAAAGACACGAGTGCAAGAACACGTGCAAACCCTTCGGTTCTGAAAAGCTGCACTGCGGTTTCCCACAATGGCTCTTTGTCAAACAGCACGGTCATGCACGCTGATAAGCTTCTCACTGACTGGGGAGCTTCTGTAAACCGATTCATCTCCTCAATTATTTCTTGAAAGTTTACGGTATCAGAGATGGCACTCATCGTGCGATGCAAATCACTTATTTCGGGTTTTGTTTCATCTAACCACAGATGCTTCATATGCAATTGATAGGCGACGGTTGCTTGTCTTTTCGAAATCTCGTACAGGTGGTCTCGACTGTTTGCGATTTGCTTGCGCAGGTCCACCGAAAATGTCTTTAGCTCTGCATACTCCTCCTTTACTTTTGTTACAATCTCAGTCATCTCTGATACCTCTTCTGCTGCCAGGTTTGACAGCTTCTCTCCTGCGTGCAAATCACGTAGATGCGTTATCGTTTGACCTAGCTTCTTTGTTAGGTCGTCATTGATCTCGTGATAGTAGTTGACAAAAGCTTCGCACAACTGGTAGAGGAAGGACAGCGAATTTATTCTGTATCTACGACTGTAGGATGTTGCCAGATGAAGCTTCACGAGTGCATTCGACACAAATGGTGCATCAAGTCCAGCATCCATCGAGCTGATGTAGTGCTGAGCAAGTTGAACGTAGTTCTGAGTCGGCCAGTCGGGCAGATATATGACTGAGTAATTGAAAAAGGCTGGCCACTGAGACTGAATTTGCAGCGAAGGAAAATGTCTACATCCTTCATCTCCCGAAATAGTGCAGGAAACGACCACGTGCAGATGACGCGAAATGCAGTTACCGGCAACTGGTAGCAGCATTCCGCGATCCTCCAGATATTTCAGCCTGTCTAGTACGCCCATACGTTCCGCCTCCAGTCGCCACACTTGTCCGTACACCAGCTGCACTGGCAAGCGCGATGCAACTACACCGTGTACCAGCTCAAGAGCTTGTGACGACTCCGCCACGTATATACATTGGTTGCATCCCTCAAAGAGCGCCCGCAGGACGCAGCGGCTCAGCTCTGGAGCCACCTCATCCGGAGCGATTGCATGGCGCCGTAAATCAACAAACTGGTGACCGGTGATGGAGCATGCCAGCTGGGCGATGGTTCGCAAACCGGGTGTACGGCAATCGCGCAAGATTGTCGTGCAGCGGCAAGATGTAGAGAGCGACTGAACCATGATCAGGAGCAGGTTTGTCATGGCTGTTGGTAGCGCGCCTGGCAGTCTGTCCGGGTGAGCCATTGCAAACTGTTTGATAATGTGTTCAAGAAGACCCTGAAAATACTCGGGAATCTCCGTAGAGGGCAGCACTTCGGCATCCGTGCTGTCTAAGCGCTGATTCAGTTGGTCCGTTATGACGGATGATGCGAGGATGAGACGTATCCTGGTTGCGTTCGGCCGTACGATCCTGTCCACACCACTGTTAAATTGGCTTGTTTCCAGATGGCCGTGTTGAAGCCTGCCGTGAAGTGTACCTGGGCGCCTTCGTTCATCCTTTCCTGCGTTTTTAAGTGATGGGTCACTTGAGCCACGACGACCCTTGCCCAAGAAACCTAACCTAACGTATCGCGATATCGGTGCTTGGTAGTAATGCTTACCATACCGTTTTTCATTAATTTGTCGCCGATTCTCCGAAATAAACGTTTCCTGAAGAAAGTGATGAAACGATCCTTTGCGACCTGGTTTCTGATATGGACTGCTGACCGATCCTGAGTTGGTGGATTGACCAGTTGCACTAGATGGTGCACCACTTTCATAAGTCCTGTTAATGGCCTGAGGCTGGTTTGTATATGCAATATTTGGTCTCATCTCGATTCTTCCTCTGGCGCTCATTTTCTTCGACATACATCTTTTCCCTTTTCCCTTGTGTGTTTTCCTACTGGCATGGCTGCTTGTCATATTGTTGTTGCTCTTCGTTCTCCATTTGCGGTTACGGTAGCTTTCTCTCTCCTTAGATTGCTTCGTTCTGCATCTGCTTCGTGGTCTTGAATTGCTATGGCGATCCGAAGAGCCTGTTGAAGAGTTCTCTTCACATATGCTGACATCACCAACATCAAAGCGTTCACTGAGGCTGGCTGCGATAGCGCCTGCTTCTTCACTGAACTTGTCACGGTCATTTGCACAGTCGAGTCGCTGTTGAAACACAATATCAACAGCGTAGTGCCACACCTCTGGCAAAATGTAGTTCACTCGTTCCCGTTGTGTGCCTTTGATGCCAGTGTTGTCCAGTAAGTGACATGCGCTTTCCAGCGCCAGGCTCGTGCAGCGAGACACATGATGCAAATTGAAAGCACGGCCAGGGTGCACGGCATTCGGGCGCAGCTCCGTCCGCAGCCACGCATACAGCTTACAGTGGCCCCTACCCATGTGTCTATGAACAGCGTACTGTGCGCAGCTATGCCGGCGGGCAGGTAGCTGGCAACGCTCTGCTGCACGATGGGACCGAACACAGCAGCGATCAGAGCAGCGTCTGTTTCTGGCAGAACCAGAACGAAGCTGCGGTGTCGTAATCGAGCACCAACGGCCAGCGTGGCGCAGCCCTCCTGCCTGTCCACCGTTGCCGGCACGTCCACAGCGGTGGCACACACCGGGGAGCACGCCATTCGAACTGAATTCGAAATCTTGGCCGACGCGGAAACCGCCCAACTGCATGTGTTCGCGCACCAAATGCTGCAAACCGTCCGCGTGGCCGTTCGTCGCGTAGTGCAAGTCGTCGATTAGGATAGCCGGCCTCCGGAATGGCCACGCCAATACGACGGCAGAGGCTGGCCAGGTGATGACGTGCCGTGTCGACATCTGTGTATGGAGCGTGATCGAGCGACACCGTCTGAAAGCCGGGAGCCACCTCGTGACGCAACACTTGCGACTTCCGCTACCGCGCCGCCCGTACAGCAGGACGTTGATGTTGTGTCGCAGCAGTGCGACGATCAGCGAGGCGATGCTCGCCTGCTGTGGAACGTGCACGTGCCAGTGTCTACCGGTGGTGGAGACACGCTTACCTGGCGCATCGGACCAGCGACGCCAGCAAGCTTGAGAGTCCAGCGTGTGATCGTACACGGCGCCGTCCTGGGGAAGTCGAGTCCGGACACCTTGGCCATCAGGCAACGGGCCTCGACTTCGAACGCCGAGCGATGGCGCTGCTCGAGTGCGCCTCCAAATGCCCAGACGAACGCCAGAGCCATCACGTGGCACCACGCGACCGGCATCACCGTGTCGGATCAGGAGGGAGTCGTACCCGCCCATGAGCGTCGTGAACAGCCGCCGGAACATGTTCACATGGTGGCAGCCGAAGTAGCCGGAGACGAGCTCTTCGGCATTGCAGGCACGCCCCAGCGTCGTATGATGTCGGCTAAGGAAAGTTATCATTGAGGGGAACAGGAGTTCCGAAAGATGATGGAGCGTTTCCAGCTCACCTCGATACAGCGTTGTCTTGGCGATTTTCCCAAGCCACGCTCGGACTAGCATTCGCCAAGATAGCTTGTGTCGCGCCAGTGATACACACGGCACGCAGCTGTTCCGCCGGCCCGAGGTCATCCAGTCGGCATGTCTCGACTACAAGCAAAAGGTTTTCATTTTGGCTGACAACAGGAGACATACGGCCCACTAGTTCGTCTAACCTCTGCCAGTCGTGATCGAGCACAAGCCACTCCTCCACACTTGGCAGGGTGCCCATCATACGAGCCGAAGCTATCACCTGGTCGAGGAGGTCGTGGACCAACCCACAACGCGGGCGATGCTGCGCGCGGTGTTGCCAACGCTGTACATCTCGTCCACAGAACCGCCGAGGATTTGCTGCTTTGACGACAACAGCAAGCGTATCATGGTGGATTTGCCGGTTCCTGGCTCGCCAGCAACGATCACCATGCGATTCGTGGTGAGAGCTGGTGTATGGCAAGCAGCGATTCAACCTGGCATGTGTGCAGCACAAGACCCTCCTCCTCGGCTTGAATGCGTAGTTGGCGTTCCATGTCGCCGGCCAAGATTGTTGGTACACACCCGCCCTCTGTCCCGGAGAACATGCGATTTTGTCGCCGTACCTCCTCCTCCAATTCGTCTCCAGCAGCCGAAAAGTATTCAGTTAAGTGTTGCTCCATTTCCCGCAATTGACATAGCAAGCTACTGAAATTGTGTGCCTGCAAGCGTGGCTGTTCCTTCAATATGCGAGTGAAGGCGCAATACTTTGTTGTCAACAGGGTGAGGGGAGGAAGTTGTGGCGCAACACCAACATGTGCTAGATGGTGCAAACGCAGCCAGTTTCGCTGAACGGCAACCAGCCGGCGCACGATTAGTCCTGCCCGCTCCCAGCGTTCGTTGGTCGCCAAGAACTTCACGCCACCAAGAGTTCGCTATGTTCCATTCAATTACTGCACGCAGGGCTGACACCTGAAACATGATCTCAGTCTCCAAGTGGATCCCGTGAGTGACAGTGTACACTACCTCAGCCATCAGCATGCCCTGATCGATAATGTACTGCGGTATATATCGCTGCATGGTGAATTCAATCTTGGTAAGTCTGGCGTTCATGCTGTCTACTAACTCTTTTGCAGTGAAGTTCTTCTCTTGAAGGCTCACCTGTGCGAAGATCACACTGACATGCTTAGTTAATGTCTCCTCCTCGGTCTCTTTGGAAGAACCAGCACCACCTCCCAGGTCAGGCAGAGCTGTGTCTTCGATGGTGGCCTCGTGGTTGCTTTCTTTCTCGTTTCTGTCCTTTTCGGCTAGTATATAGCGCATTTTCCCAACAATTGCCGTCCATTCTCCACCCCTGACCACTGTCGCCTTGCATTGCCTCCATCATAACAGCTAGGCGGCGAACCTCCTCCATACGGTCACGCCAAAGCGCATCAACTGACGTTCGCTGCCGATGTCTGACAGGAAGTGGCGCCGCTGCTCCTGCCAAGCGTCCAGGCCACTTTTAAGCGTGCGCCTTAGGTCACTATTCCGCATGTCAGTAAGCCACACACGTGTGATAGCTAAGAGGTCTCGCAGCTTCGCCCATACTGCCACCTTGGTCTGAATCCTGCTATATGTGCCATGCACGTGCTGCGACTCCGCGGTCTCGTGGAAGATAATCTGGATAACTCTCTCCGCTTCCCGGGTCTCCTCCATTGCCGCATGCATTTTCTGCAGCAATTCTTCCAGCAGATTTTACGTCGTCGAATAGTGTCGTTATTCGCTCTGTTAGTTGTTCCGCCATGTCCACATTGAACCCTGGAATCAGTGCCTTCATGATGACGTCAGACGCACCGAACCAGCGCGGCAAGTCGTTGAACTGTATTTGCAACGCGTCGACAGCCCGGAGCGCATGCTGGTATTCATCACGTGCACTCACTCGTCGATGGTTCAGACAATCGAGTAATGCGAGATGCTTGCTATAGATGGTGTCCATGTAGCAAGTCCACTGGACATTAAGTTCTTCTGCTGCATTTGTGACCTCACCCAGCAAATCTGCCTTCCATTCTGGTTCGTGCCAGCCAGCGTGCTCCAGTAACGCCCTGAAGCGATTAATTGTTCCGACAACCTCGAACTTCTGATAGGGGTTGCGAATCAGCTCCATGACGAGGTGGTACCTACGCGATAGTTGCGTTCTCTCATCCACATCAAAGTCTCCTGGAATCTCCCGAATAATTTTCCGCATATCTACGTTCATCTCACCCACCACTGATACAACATAGCTGCTGAGTAACATAGCTCGCTGCTGAATGATCTCTTTCAGCTGTTTTATGGTGTCCACCATATTCAATTGGAGAAGCTGAACATTGAAGACGCCTACCATACGTTGAACCTTCCTATCCCAATCGACCAGCTGTTTCAACTCAGGTATTGTACCTGCTAGTCGCTCGACTGGCTTTGCTGGACAACCCTCCATCGTCCTACAATAGTTGAAGAGCAACACGATCCAGTCGTGCTGTTCAAGGAAGGCGTTGATCATGGTAAAATCACGAGCCACTGCAGCCGGGAGCTGGCTCACCAATTGGGTTTGGTGCTCCAAAGAACTCCAGGAGTCGTCACGCATCCAATGAACGAACCGCACCTCATTGGCGAGCACTCTTTCTGCCGGCGAACTACTCTGAACATCGGAGGTTGGTTGCGTGCCCATGAGGCCAATAGCGGCCGCAGCGCCCGCTCAGCTCCTAGCTTGACACTGTAGGTGGCCGAGCGCGATACCTGGCGCAGCTGAGCCTCTAGCAGCGCGCGGCTCGGCACCAACCGCAGTTGGGCCGCTGACAGGCTGGGCTTCTCGTCGCCAGGTGTGGGTCTGAGGTTTCGCCTGCGTACTTGTGCCGCGATTGACATCGTCACCGCCGCCTTCGCACTCCTCGACTGCAATCTCCAATTGCACCTGAATCATGCCTGGCAACGGTCTGTGAAGTGGCGACGCAACGGTGTCAACGCAGTGGACATGCACGCGTCCACGTGGTAGCGCACGAGGCCCCGCCAACAGGCGAGTGAAAGCCGGCAGCATCGCCTCCAGCTTCTCACATTGCGACACTCTGCTTCGCAGCCGGGCCACGCGCTCTCGTGCCGTGCCCAGCACCGGACTGTCGTAAGTGCTGGGGCAACGCTCGCGGCGTAAGCGCTGCCAAGCGTGCCAGATCGTTAACCAGCTGACAGCAGAGCGCGTGCAGACGGTCTAGCGAACGTGAACGGCGATAATCGCTCGCCATTCACACACCTCCGCCAGCTTTTTGGCAGGCGGCAACCAGTGCATGACCGGGACGAACGTCGTCTCGGAGAGTTCGGCTGGCAGCGGCTGTAATCGGTCCAACGCGCAACGCAGTTCGCCGAGGCCGTCTGTCAACAGCGCCAGGTAGGGCTCCTGGAAGCGCAGCGCCCGGCCAAGCGCCGCCGCTGACGTTCAAACCGGTTGGCACGCGCCGTCCGCAGCCACAGCGAGAAAGCCCTTCGCACGCGCATGGTGCGGAAAAGCCGATGCGCACCAGTTGCAAGAACACTCGCGCTTCGCACCAGTCCCACAGGTTGAGTCGCTCGCTGTTTCCGTCGGCGCGCACGTGCGAAACCCACCCGGGTAGAGCATCCAGTGCTCGCCACGACAGTGGGCGCGTCCAGCGTCTGCGTTACGCTGTACGGGTTATGTGGGTAGTGCGGCCCGGGAGCGAAGAAGATGGCATCACGCACACGACTGGAGCAGGAGAGCAGCTGGGCGATGAGGTTCAGACTCTCTCTTCCTCGTTGAGCGTAGTACGTCGCTGTCGGTGGCTTGGGTCTGCCATGGAGTTCGCTGGCAGGCTACGATTCAACTACCTAAGCTGACATTCCGAGATGTAGCCTGACTGGTCAAAAGTTTCTAATTTTCCTCCATATATGTTGATCGATGGCCACCAATTGCTTTAATTACTCATGAACTGCGGCATGCTGTTTCTCCACACGCGCACTAAGATCTTCCTGTGCATCACACTGAGCTGCAGAAAGTGATGCTTTATGATACTTACGCGCATACATGTGTTCCATGTTCATAACACTATATTGATATTCTTTGGCCGAGTAGCATACAGTACCTAATGAAGTTAATGATGCTCACATGCAGCAGCTGAAGTACCAGCCATTCAGTGATGCAGCGTAAATTGAATGCATTTGACTAGTTGCTTTTGAAGCTTAGTGATATGATTCACGTGAATTAATCAATGTCATCCTCGTAATCGGAGAGTAAACACCACGGTCAGGTTAAAACAACGCATTATTCTACAAAGCGTAAATACTGCTTCAATGCATCATATATCTAACCGGACAAACAGCATTCAATAAACTCCACCAGCTCAGTCATTTCTCAAGATATGCATTGAGCAGTGATTCCTGTTAGTATTGGTCCGCCATGATGGGATGGTTAATGATTATTAGCTCCCTGGTACTGTTCCAATAGCCACAACAAATACGCTAGACTATGAACCTCATGCCAACTTAAGAAACCTCTGCTGTTCAAGGGTCTAGACCACTGAATGATATCATGTGACGAAATATATTACATCTGCCAGCCAGGTCAGTTGAGTACCATATTTATGCTACATTTCTTTATCATGAAATAACACTTTCCGTGCTTTAGAGAACGACTACCCCTATATCTTCTTGATGTTCCTGTATAATCTGGTTGCTGAAGTTGGTTCTAACACGTGTTTCGGTGGCAAAATGAGAAGCATGTTGCGCTCTATTCTTTGTGGGGGGAGGGGACCTTTGCTAGTTTGAGCCAAGTATCTTGTATAATTCAGCATGGAACTGTGTTGCAGCAATTCCATATTTTTTTGTAATCTCCACATACATCGTCCCTCTACCCAATGTGTTTTATCAAATTCGCTCGCGTTGCTGGAAGAAAGAGAGAAGGCCTGATTTGTTAGCCAATCACTAGTGAAGCTACATTGGACTATGGTGCTCTTTGAACCTCGCAGGACCACTCGAAATTATCTGATACTTTCAACATACCCGATAAAGCAAAATGTAAGCGTCTGTTTCGGGAAGTTGAGATCCGGTCACGCCGCATGGTCAGGTCCACTAGGTTCAACGAGACCCTAGGTCACGCCGGGACCTAGGGTCCCGGCGTGACCTAGGGTTGAACCTTGATAAAGGAAATCTTTATCAAGATTCCCTTTATCAAGGTAATCTCGTTGAACCTTGATAAAGGGATCACTTCGAACTTTCCCCATGTGTAGACGGCTTTGGAAGTAAATCTAAGGTAATATTTAGTCAAGTCAAATAAGGTTCCATCATAGGTCATGCCATATGAGAGCATTGTTTGGTCACTCGGAGGTTATACCACACGACATTTGTGGGACTGAAACCTAATTCATGCATTTATTTCAGGAGGAGCAGAATCATGCCATGCAATATTTAACAGTGTAGAATGTGCATGATACTTGACCTGACTTTAGGTCATTGAGGTTTTTCACATATTTTAAACCAGGATGCCGGTCACAAGTTCGTGGTCACTGTCGGAGTTAAACATAGGCCTCGACTTAATTTTACGCACTACATGCCGTAAAGGAAGCGCTGAAATTGGTTTGGCACAGGCCAGTGACATGAAACCAAATTACAATTTCCGGATGCTAGGATGCTTGTTCAGAAGTTTATGGTTTTAGCATAGTATCAGTTTGTTATTCATATGTTAATGTTATTGATCTGCATCTGATGTTACCCGACCGATTGTCTCTGCGACATCGGATCAGCTTGACCCTATTCTCAATACGGGATGCCCTGACACTCATGTTTCGCCGCACCGTGTCCAGGGTGGGTTGGCCGTGTGGGACTCTGAACTGCTCATGTGCTACCACACCGTATCCGGTGTGTCGATGCAGGCAACAATTGACTACACAGATCCCGGACACACCGCCGCTGCCTGGCTGCGATAACCGGGAACGACAGGGAGCGACTCGCCGGCACCGTCGTTGTGGCGGCCGGGCGATAGCGCTGCACTCTGCAACGTCTCAGTAAAGGTGG
>JAOTOL010001054.1:202500-235513 GCA_034440575.1 Imbricaverruca yamaguchii | reverse complement strand
ATTGTGTGTGTGTGTGTGTGTGTGTGTTGTGTGTGTGGGTGTGTGTGTGTGTGTGCACTTGTGAGACGTGAATACCGAGGACAAAATGGGTTTACGCAACGGAATAGCGAGGTCCGGTGGTGTATACCGAACCCCGATAGGTGGACCTCGGTATTTTGACCAATGAAAACGCGTTTTTGGGTGTTTCCCAGTCAGCTGGCGAAATGTTATCATGGACCTCAGTAATCATCAAATCATGACTTTCAAATGTGTGTGTGTGAATCTGTGTGAACTAGAAATCGGTCAAGCGTGTGTAAGTTCTTGTTCTAGTGGAAATAGTGGTGACGAGACTCCTGCTGCTAAGATCAATGTTTCATGAATACAACTATAAATTAGGTTAGTACTAATTCCTAATTGACCAATAAATATCAAAGGTTCGAAATTTTGATTAGTGGTTTTAAAAGTTGGTGTTTCAGAACATAGCTTACGATTGATATCACCATCTCTATTTTTCTTCGGCCATCGCTGAAGTAGCTTCGCGTGAGGTGTGCGTGTCAGGTGACGGTGAGTAAGATGTTTATCTGACGGTGAATCCAGGGCACTACTGATTTCGAAATGAAAATAATTCCGCGTAATTGACTTATTTGTACCTATGTCTGTTAAAATGTCATTGCATTAATAGTGCAGTAAAATAGTGCAATAGCATGCATACAATTAAAGTAAGTATAGCAGGATTGTAGGGTACCTACCTACATTTGGGCATTTCAGGTGGGTAATTTGCCAACATGCCTGATGATGTCGTTGGTGATAGGTTCTAGGTATGCGAAAAGTGGATTTTTCTTCCATTCTTTACGTTTTTACTCTTCCATCTTGCTCTTTTCACTTGGACTCTTTCAACTGCTGTTCTTTTTACTTGCATTTTTTGCTTCTATTATTTTAACTTGCTCTGTTAACTTGTTTATGTTTTCTTTTACCTGATGCTTTTGACACGTTCTTTTGGCGTATTCATTTGGCTTGTTTTTACTTATTATTTTTTATATATTTTTCTTTGACACTTTTAGCCTCTGACTTTTGATTCCTTTGACCCTTCTTAACTTTGTCAAAGTTATATGAGATTATGTGTTGTTAAAACATTCTTCATTAATTGCATTTAAAAAAATTCTTCTTTAATTATATTCTTCTTTCATTATATTCTTCTTTAATTATATTCTTTAATTATATTCTTCTTTAATTATATTCTTCTTTAATTATATTCTTCTTTAATTATATTCTTCATTAATTATATTATTATTTAATTATATTCTTCTTTAATTGTATCCTACTTTAAATTCATTATTTTTAATCTTATTCTTCGTTAATTGTATTCTTTTCAACTTCTATGCTTTTAGCCATTTCACCTAGGGTCACTTCTCTTTATCATTTTTTAAAATAACATTCAGGTAGGGGTTAAGGATAAGGTGTTCAAATTTGCTGACGACATGAGGCTGGTAGGAGTGGCTAACAGTAGTGGTCTACATAGTAATGTTCAACTAGACATGGAGGACATAAAAAGTGGTCCTATCATTGGTAGATGTCTTTCAACTATAAAAATGGAAGCTTATGCGGTTGGGGTCTGGTAGTGAGACTTCCAGATATACAATGGGAGGTAGGAAACTGAGTGGTATTAACGAGGAAAGATATTCAGGTGTGTTGGTGTAAAATGACCTAAAAGCAGAAAAAAATGATAATTCAGCTTCGAACCCAGCATTCAGAATGCTTGAAATCGTTAATAGAAGGGTGAGGTAAAAAAGCAAGGTAGTCATGAAAAACTGTACTTAGCCTACGTACAAACCCACTTAGAATATTACGTACAGCATGGAGCCCCCACTTAGAAAAAACACAGATATACCTGAAAGAGTGCAGCGCAAAGCCATTAGAACCATCAGTGTACTAGGTAACTTATAATTGGCATTATATAAGTAATCAGTGGAGTACAGGAGATTAAGGGGTAATATGATTGAAATGCATGCAATCATTAAATAGCTAGCTCAGGTCAATGTTAATGATGCCCTTCTATTTAGACTGCCACATGGGATCATCACTTCAGGTTAGACACATCAAGGTGTAGAACAGCTAAACAACAGGTCACTGTCAAAACATTATTGATCAGTGACAAGGCTGCCTGCTGATGCTATGGAGTCCCTCAGTTAGTTAATTTTAAAATAGAATGAATCATTTTTTTGGTGCAACATGTGGATTAGTTCTAAGTTGTAGTGGATTGGCTTATAGTTATGCTAATGGAGGCACACCGTACATTGAAATTACACTGAAAATTATTGATAGGGCACTCAAGCCACATGTGTCAAGTACGATGGAGCTAATAGGGTTTGATAGGTAGGTAGATAGGCATTGATGGGTATGTTGGATGTTTGTGAATGGAGTTTTTGGGTATTAGGGATGTGGTATTGGCTGGAATGATGAGTGCCTTTTCTCCAGGGTTATGATAACATCACCTTACATACATGGTCATAACCAATAATTTCCCTTATAGGTGCTAATTACTAATTTGTGAATGTTTTTAACTGCTTCGTATATGGGGGGGGGTAAAAGCAGTAAGGTGCATTGAGAAAACAAATTGGTGACATTGGGAACTAGGAGTGAAAAAGAAAATATTCCTGGGTGATTGTCATTTCCAACATAAATCTGGGAATCATAGTATAATGATGAAGCTCCTGTCATCAGGTTACCTTTGGGGTAGGCATACACACAAGTATTGCCTGGGTGCATTCCGTAACTAGTTCACGTAAACTGTCCGTGCATATAGGTACCGTCTGTGCCCAGTTGGGCATGACCATCCCACTTTTCAGCATATTTTTATATCAACACTATGTGGTTGCATTAACCCGCGCCGTATCGAGGGGTCATTGACAAACCCCCCATAAAGTTTTCCGCGGATGGTGAAAGAACGGCGCGTGGCAGCGCGCCGAAATTTTGCATGCCTTTTCCCACATCAATTTGGCATGTTGTGTCAAAATTTTGAAGTCTGGTCATCTAGGGTCAACGAGATAGATAAAGGCAAGTGAGGTTACCTCCAAAAAGTTGAACTAGTCGTGACGCTCTGACACGCGCCCTGGAAGGCCTCTGAAAATTACGCGCACTGGAGGGGGGCGGATTCCGCCCCTAAGATCTCGGCTCATATTAAGGCTAGAGCAACGAAATTCGCAGGGTGGGTCGGCATAACAGTGAACTCTATTGTGTACGAATTTCATTGCCTTAGGTCAATATCTTCAAGGTCAAATGGGGGCAAAATATCAAAATGAATTGTTTTCCGTGGCTTGGGTTGTCATTGTTATGGATCGCTGTGGTTGTGTTTAAATGCTCCAAAATTGGCATTAATGATGGTTGGTTGGTGATTTGGGCTTAGGGGCACACCGACTGCTTCGGTCATGCGGCGCCCATTTAATGCTAGCTTGGACATTTCTAATGATTCAATACAGCTGCCAGATCCGCCATTTGACCTCAGGTCACCCATATAGGAACACTTTATCAAGTCATTACCTGCTTCAGTTACCGGAACCGGGCTGTCAACCCGACTGCTCCGTTAGGCGGCTCGGCACAATCGTCTTCGCAAAGAAAGGAGTGAAATACATGAATACAGCATGGAAACGCTTAGGCACACAATGACAAAGAGCAGATTCCCGGATTTGCAGGGAGTTGCATGGAAAGTGACATTAATCACATGACAGTCATTTGCATTTATGACAACATCTTAGCTAACCAAGTTTGGTTCCATTAGCCTGTCATTAACTTGACCTGACTTGCCCTCGGTGACCTGACATGACTTTTAAATCATGTAGCATAATAATATGCATCAAACGAGTCGCTGGTGTTGTCAAGAACACATCCATTTTACCAATATACAGGATGCGCATCAGCGCCGATTTTTGTGGTCTGGCGTTGCGAATCTTGTAACTTTAACGACCCCCAAGTCGAAAAAATTTCGGCCGATTTTCTTTTTTTGCTTTAAACGATGCGCCTGTCATTTCTAAGTAGGTACCCAAACAATGGCTTGTATCTGCCGGTAAAATCTGGAGTTATCTACGAGAAACGGAAGGGGTGGGCGGATTTCGCCCCTCCCCCAGGGCGCGTGTTAACGGATGAACATATTTTAATGAAACTTTCAGCGTTTGCTTATCTTTAGGGATGCAACAAAACGTACTAGGGGAATTTTTCACTTTTTTTCGCTTTTGATTACTTATCAATTTTGCATATTTGTCAATTAGACTTTGAAGTTCGCCGCCATGGTAGCTCAGTTGGTTAGAGCGCTGGCCTGCACCGGTCTCCCCTGTATTGGCAACACAGGGTTCGAGTCGCTTCGCGCGCTCGCATTTAGCCCCCGGCCGGGAGTGTCAGTTGGCAGCTGGCCCGATAAGGCCGGGGACGAGCTACCGGGCGGCCGTGTCGGTGCATTGGCGGCACGTTAAACTTTCGGTGTAAATACTGCCGTTGAACTGGAGCTCATGGATCGGGTGGTGGGGCCGGGGTTCACGCAACAAGCTCTGCTTAGCAACAGAACCCTGGCTCCTCAAGCCACCCCAGCAACAACTCGGACCAAATTTATTTAAAAAAGAAAAAAAAAAAAAAAAAGTGAAATTTCTGGCTGAAGTAAGAATGTTTTATGAGGTCAAGTTGACTTCGATTAACATTTTTCGGTCTCTTCTACCCATCGAAAAAGGAAAATGAAGGAAAGATTTGAACTAAAAATTTTGGAATAAAAATGCTGATTTGTGGGTCACGAAAATTGTATGGCCCTGGCCGATTTCTCTTTCCTTTTCTGATACCAAATATCTTTTTCAAGCTTCCCTCAAACTGAACCCTCGCCCCAGAGTCACAAACATAATGTTAGTCGTGAAACTCTAGGGCCCATAGTTACGTCACTTTTCGGGGGAAGCATGTTGTGGCGTGGTGTTTGGCCCTACTCGTCGAGCGCTTTCCAATGACACCTACTTAGTTTTCGTGCGACGTTTAGTTTGGAGATTAGATGTGGTCTTTATCGAGCCCCCCCCCGCACCCCGAGACGGGGTGTGAGGATCTGACAGATAATAAATTGACCGCAATTAATGACCTAGGGCCTCACCTTTTGCACCTTCATTATTAATGTTTGATCAGTGCAAAGTAATAACCATATGATGTTGCTGGAACTCGTAGATACACATGTGCCCCCTCCATCCACTTTGTCCAACCTGCCCTAATATAATCAAATGGAATATATGAACTGACGATAGCATAAAGTGGGACGCTGTATGATCAGTAGTCGATGCAACCCAAACCCCAAATAACCGATTTATATCTCAGTGTATCCAAAATCGTCAGAAATTGTACGCATGATAATTAAAATCCTGCTGTGCTATTAGAAAAAAGGTGAAAACATTTCGAATACATTTAACAGGTTGTTTAGAAATCATATACATTCTTGATTCATGCTCTAACTCCATGCATTCCCATTCAGACCAGGTAGCTATGTCCCCTCCACCCCCCGCGCTAAAAAATACACTTACTTTGGATGAGTTCGATTCTGAGATGTTTATTTCATCCTAACATTATTATGTTAGTCTCCTTCAATCATATTAGTGCGTAACTATCGATCTATTGCATTGGCATAGCAGCGGGAGGACCAGATTGTCATGGCAGAGCTACTGTGTAACATTTGGTATGACGCGTGCATGTAAAGAACAAACATGAGTGGACATCCTTTTCTGGACATGCCAAGCGCTGGGTACTAATATCATAGCACTGATCAAAGCACCCCTAAATTAAAATAACTAACTAACCTAACATACCAAGCAAACTATGTGTCGTATCTTGCAGCTGTTCCATCTACGATGTATTATCATGTTGATTGATTGCACCATATGCAAAACTAACTTAGCCCAGCATAACCTAGCCCAGATTAACTTAGCCCAAAATATCCCGCCAAAATATGCAGGCAAAATTGTTCAAGGTGCTCTAAATCATAAGCGTAAGGAAGTAAGTAAAATACGTAATAAATGTAAGCATGACATTTTAAATACCTTCAGCTGCCCAAAATAAAATAGACAAATGTTGCAACGGTGTGTGGGCAACACCATCATTTTATCGACTGTTGGTGATTTGTCCTAGCATCTTTCCATTCAACAATCTGCATGGGAAAGTCTTGGCGTATAGTTATAAAATTGGTATAGCACCGTTTTAAATTACTTTGCAACCAGGGGTGTTGTTTTGCCTACTTTTAAGGAAGAACGTGTCCTCTCAATGTTCTTTACCCCATAATAATTTAATCTTGTAGCATGGGACCCTAGAGTATGACTCTCAATCCATGTGTGCCCTCCCAATGCTTTCAAGTATGGTGTTTTTCCCAAATCATTTTGAGAAACCAACAATCGTATTTGGAACCACATGTTTCATACACGTGTCACGTGCCAAGCTTTACACGTGTCCTGAACTTACAAAGACTACTATTGTTAGGAGTAGTGTAGCATTGAAGCAACACCGAGCTGGACTTTTTATCATGACTGAGGTCTGAGAATTGGGTCCAGAAATAACCAGGAAAATAAGTGAGCATTAAAGTTGGAGGGATGAGCAATGGTTTGTGTTAGCAATGATTTATCTTAAACTGGCCTATGTCCAGGTGGCCAGGCAATTTCTAGGTGGCCAGTTTGGCCGTAGGCTACCAAATTGATGATCTTAACATGCTTAATGTTGATTTTTCCCAAAGATTTCATAAAATGCAAAGTGACACCTGAATGGCGCGAGACCCCCTCGAGGTCCAAGGTTCAAGCTCCACCCCAGGTCATTGAACATCCAAAAAATCAGTGCGACAACACATCATCGATGCATTAAGCACATGCATGTACAACACGGACTCCTTGCTCCCGTCGGAATCACTAGCATGGTCAGTATTTGTTCTATGAGTGGAAATTAAGGCATAACTAATGAGGCCATAAATATTATTAGCTTGAGTAACAGCGTAATTCCTTATCTCCCCGAGCATAAGTGCTTCATAATTGTTGCATTGAAAATTAGTTTCATAGAAAAGTGTTCATAATATGGGTGGGGCCACACTGTTGCGCCTTTTCACACCTTCATACATCCGTGAATACCAGTACGGAAAAATATGTGCAAAATTTGGGGGCAGGAGTAAGTCTAGCAACAGTCCTGACCAGTTACGCCGAACACACAGCATCCCGCATTATTTGTCTTGACCGGCGTCACCTCGGTGCAAGACGACGCGACTAGTACCGCTGGAACGGCCGTCATCACAGCAATTGCTGGACCGTCCTTTCACGCTGGTTCGACCGTGGTCACTGATGCATCTGTGGCCATGCCATTGGGACGGATGCTTCTGCTTGAATTTTCGGCACCGCTGGAACTTCCGTCACCGCTAGAACAGCTATTGTCGCTGAGCTGCAACCAAATGGACGGCCGCCACTGCTGAGGTGGCGATAGCTGTTGGACGGCCGTACCTAGTGAGATCGAGTTTTTTTCTGTCCTCAAGAAAAAAGAAGTGTCGCAACAGTTGACGGCACTTTTTACGATGGATGTTCATCATAACGCAAGCGTTCAGGTGATTTTCGCTTATTTTGGTCCTCCGCATTAATCGCTTCCCCTCCTTTCGGCACACATCTCTGACTCTGGCTCTGTTCACCCTCATGGCCCTCCCTGACTTTTAATGGACGTTCGCAATCATCGTCCTCGGCAAGGTTTATGTATCTTAGGGATGTTTTTGTTCTGAAGCGAGCCCCCGGTATTCTTTGCACACATAACCAGTTCTCAAGCACACGCTTATCTCTCAGGGAGCGTCGATCCCCAGTTTCCCCTCCCAAAGCTCAATGGTATCCCAATCTGGTCTCTTCTGGCACTCAAGGGCCCTGTTCATCCTCTAGATATTGTCTTCATCTTGCATCTGCCATTCATAGTTCTCGACAATCATGTTTATGTTTCAGGGGCATCGAGCTCTTAGGCAGGCTTCACACACACACAGGCCACATACACAACAAACATCGCCAGCTCTCGGAATTCCTATTAGCCCGTAAGTGGCTCTGTTCATTCTTCTGGGTCTCTCCCAGCCTTGTTAATCTGATATGGGGCCCTTGCTGAAGCTGTTGATCTTGTTAATCAAGTAGGCGCCCTGTTCAATCTGAGGAGAATCCCAGTCCAATCTCCTCTCGTGCTTAGAGGCCCTCTTAACCCTGAGGATCCTTTTGCCTTCAAGGGGCCATCACAGTTCTCAATAGCCTTGTCTAGCTCTCACAACAGGTGAATTGCAGCTCTGAGATTGACCCTCAGCTTTCAGGGTCCATCTCAGAGCGCGATCAAGAGCATCTCCAACAAGGCGGTCGCCCGGAGGGCCTCTCGGACTCTCCTTGGGATGGGTGCAGATGCCCCTTGACCCATTGGCTACGCTTTTGAATAGCTCAGTTCTCCTCCATGGGCTTAGAGTCCCTTGACGTAGCACCTTGAACCCTCCGCTTTGGTCCGGATAGTGTGTATGGCTGTGGAGTACCTTTATCGGCCTAAGGAACGCTGTCAGCTCTGGGTCCATTCCATCAGCGTGACCAGAAGCCGACCCAGCGGCCCAGCACGTCCCGTCAGCTTTCGGCTCGGGGGCTTTCTTTAAGGGCTTAGGACATTCGATACTGCCAGAAGCTCCTTTTTTAGCAGCTTGGACCTCCTTCATCACTCCAGGATCCCATGTTCTGCTTCACCCATCTGCCTGCCCCTTCTTGCCGGCTTCCAACCCTTTCCGATGGATCGGGGACCGATCGCGGCTAGGTATCAGCTCAGGGGCCCTCCTTAGAGATCGAGGACCTCTTCTGTCAGACAGCAGCCTCACTTTCAACGGCTTGGGCCCCATCCATCAGTGCAGAGGCTCCTGCACGGCTTGAACCTTATGGGTTGGCCCAGGGGCCCTTTCGGATGACACGAGGTCATCTTCGGCAACTGGAGGCCTTCCATAGCCTCATGGGTCGTCATTAACGATCCAGGGCCTTTTCCGTGAGGCGGGATGTCCATTTTTAAAAGTGTTCGACCTCCTCATCAAATCATGAGACTTCCTTCGGCTTGAGCACCGCCATCAGCCCAGGGGCCCTGTAGATTGGTTCGGAGCCCCATTCGTCAGCCCGGGAGCACTTCCAACGATCGGAGACCTCTTGGTCAGCCTAGAAGCCCTCGTTGTCCCAGCATAGGGTCCTCATCGTCTGCCCGTGGCCATCTTCATCGGCCCGGGACAATGTGCTTGAGGCTGCATGACAGACGCAGTCGATGTTCTCCTAAACTCCAAAATCCTCTCCTTGAGCCCGGTGCCCTTTCCTCGATCCAGTGGCCCTTCACGGCCGAGCCCCCCCCTCTCCTCTCTCTGTGCTCACGCCTTGAGTATTGGGGCTTGGAGCCCACATATCCCCCAGCGACAATCAGCAATGCGACCAGGTTCCTGTTGCACAGCCAGTGCACAGCACTCACGAAGCAGCCGGCCAGTCCCTCCGGTCGGCACAGAAGCAGCTCCAGGCGCTAACAACCACTCGACGCAGTCTATGCTCGCTGCAGAATGCCCCGCTAAAAGCACGCAGGGCGGACGTAGGTAACGTTCCGTGATTGGTATGTTTCGTGCACTCGCAGGTCAACGAGTATCGCTGAATAGTGACCACATCGGGGTAGACCGCTATTGGTCTGCCCCGCTGGCAGAAAATACAGCGGGACAGACCAATAGTCGTATTCAAGGCCGTAGCTTCCCAGGCCTGAAGGTAGTCGATATCGGTTGTACACAGTGCACAGCAATGGGTGTAATAATAGCGCACAGCAATCGGTAAATGTATGAGTATTCAGTAAGCCTCGTGCGATATCAGGGACGGCACCGAAGTGCCCATACGGCTTTGGCAAAAAAGTGCCGAGTGAGGGCAGGAGGCGTGAGCGCTACAGACGTTAAATGTTGCCAGTTAAGCGGTGTGACAATGACGCTACTCGATATTTCAAGCTATCTTCCAGCATCTGAATGAACCTCACTTAGAAGCGAATTGTGAACGGCCCTCGTGGGTGTTTGAGTGCCCACCCCCGAACAAAATACAGGAAAGGGGATCACAGACCCCTAAAACTTGATGTACCACTTCTCAAATCCTGTCGAACGGTTCTTGTCGTGAGGGTAAGGGTGCACACGGAAATTGTCGGACATAACTTCTGTGTGCACCCTTACGGAACCGGTAGCTCAACAGCGGAAAAATCAAAGTGATATATAGGAATGCGAGTGGGGCAAACAAGAAAAAACGATTAAGGCCGTTCTCTCTCCTGATAGTTAATTCTCTCATTTCTCAGATCGCATCGACGTTTTGAATTCCTTGGCACAGAGGAGATGCGCCACATGCCCATGGACACAATAGACGAAATTGGGACGGGTGGCTTTACCTAAATTTCATAGGGGGCTTGTAATGCCCCCCCCAGGATGGGGTGAGAAAATTTACCCATGAAAACTTGGCGAATTAACATGGGACACCATGGGTGGGCCCCACATACCAAATTGATAGCACACATTGCCTTCATTCATTGGGCCCCTCTTGCCGTGCTTGGTGAACCACTCGCCAATGCCATACTATTGACCTCTTGTCTAGGGGCCAATCCTGTTAGACTAATCAACCTAGCTCTTTTCTTTAAACAATCGAGAGGTCTTTTCGAGAGGAAGATCAAAAACAGCCAGATGTTGTCATGACAGCGCAGGATGAGTACGTCACAAATCAGCATTGAAATCAAATCACAAATCAAAATTGAAGTGTGGGATACAACGTCGCCGCAATCCTTGACCACATAGTAAGTGTGCCCTGACAGTAGATCACATAGTAACATAATTCATACTAGTTTAGACATTGGAGATGTCCAAATTAATGCAGGTACCAACAGTCAATATGGGCCTCGGTTTTACATGTACATCACACACTTGGTCCTCGGAATACACGATAATCTGCCCATTTCACACAACTGGACCTCTGTTGTCACTTGGACCTCGCAAGTACAACCTACCATAACACATACATTTTCTAATTTATCGTGTCAAACAACATTTGGTAACGGTCGAGCACCATGTGGCAACGATGTGCTTCCGTCATAGCGTTCCATCACATTTAGAAATGGTGGTCCTCGGTTGTGACCTTACAGTCATTTGGCTCGCTTTTCACGGCTCACAAGACTGTGTGTGTGTGTGTGTGTGTGTGTGTGTGTGTGTGTGTGTGTGTGTGTGTGTGTGTGTGTGTGTGTGTGTGTGTGTGTGTGTGTGTGTGTGTGTGTGTGTGTGTGTGTGTGTGTGTGTGTGTGTGTGTGTGTGTGTGTGTGTGTGTGTGTGTGTGTGTGTGTGTGTGTGTGTGTGTGTGTGTGTGTGTGTGTGTGTGTGTGTGTGTGTGTGTGTGTGTGTGTGTGTGTGTGTGTGTGTGTGTGTGTGTGTGTGTGTGTGTGTGTGTGTGTGTGTGTGTGTGTGTGTGTGTGTGTGTGTGTGTGTGTGTGTGTGTGTGTGTGTGTGTGTGTGTGTGTGTGTGTGTGTGTGTGTGTGTGTGTGTGTGTGTGTGTGTGTGTGTGTGTGTGTGTGTGTGTGTGTGTGTGTGTGTGTGTGTGTGTGTGTGTGTGTGTGTGTGTGTGTGTGTGTGTGTGTGTGTGTGTGTGTGTGTGTGTGTGCGTGCGTGCGTGCGTGTGTGCGTGCGTGTGTGCGTGCGTGCGTGCGTGCGTGCGTGCGTGCGTGCGTGCGTGCGTGCGTGCGTGCGTGCGTGCGTGCGTGCGTGCGTGCGTGCGTGCGTGCGTGCGTGCGTGCGTGCGTGCGTGCGTGCGTGCGTGCGTGCGTGCGTGCGTGCGTGCGTGCGTGCGTGCGTGCGTGCGTGCGTGCGTGCGTGCGTGCGTGCGTGCGTGCGTGCGTGCGTGCGTGCGTGCGTGCGTGCGTGCGTGCGTGCGTGCGTGCGTGCGTGCGTGCGTGCGTGCGTGCGTGCGTGCGTGCGTGCGTGCGTGCGTGCGTGCGTGCGTGCGTGCGTGCGTGCGTGCGTGCGTGCGTGCGTGCGTGCGTGCGTGCGTGCGTGCGTGCGTGCGTGCGTGCGTGCGTGCGTGCGTGCGTGCGTGCGTGCGTGCGTGCGTGCGTGCGTGCGTGCGTGCGTGCGTGCGTGCGTGCGTGCGTGCGTGCGTGCGTGCGTGCGTGCGTGCGTGCGTGCGTGCGTGCGTGCGTGCGTGCGTGCGTGCGTGCGTGCGTGCGTGCGTGCGTGCGTGCGTGCGTGCGTGCGTGCGTGCGTGCGTGCGTGCGTGCGTGCGTGCGTGCGTGCGTGCGTGCGTGCGTGCGTGCGTGCGTGCGTGCGTGCGTGCGTGCGTGCGTGCGTGCGTGCGTGCGTGCGTGCGTGCGTGCGTGCGTGCGTGCGTGCGTGCGTGCGTGCGTGCGTGCGTGCGTGCGTGCGTGCGTGCGTGCGTGCGTGCGTGCGTGCGTGCGTGCGTGCGTGCGTGCGTGCGTGCGTGCGTGCGTGCGTGCGTGCGTGCGTGCGTGCGTGCGTGCGTGCGTGCGTGCGTGCGTGCGTGCGTGCGTGCGTGCGTGCGTGCGTGCGTGCGTGCGTGCGTGCGTGCGTGCGTGCGTGCGTGCGTGCGTGCGTGCGTGCGTGCGTGCGTGCGTGCGTGCGTGCGTGCGTGCGTGCGTGCGTGCGTGCGTGCGTGCGTGCGTGCGTGCGTGCGTGCGTGCGTGCGTGCGTGCGTGCGTGCGTGCGTGCGTGCGTGCGTGCGTGCGTGCGTGCGTGCGTGCGTGCGTGCGTGCGTGCGTGCGTGCGTGCGTGCGTGCGTGCGTGCGTGCGTGCGTGCGTGCGTGCGTGCGTGCGTGCGTGCGTGCGTGCGTGCGTGCGTGCGTGCGTGCGTGCGTGCGTGCGTGCGTGCGTGCGTGCGTGCGTGTGCGTGTGTGTGTGTGCGTGCGTGCGTGCGTGTGTGTGTGTGTGCGTGTGTGTGTGTGTGTGTGTGTGTGTGTGTGTGTGTGTGTGTGTGTGTGTGTGTGTGTGTGTGTGTGTGTGTGTGTGTGTGTGTGTGTGTGTGTGTGTGTGTGTGTGTGTGTGTGTGTGTGTGTGTGTGTGTGTGTGTGTGTGTGTGTGTGTGTGTGTGTGTGTGTGTGTGTGTGTGTGTGTGTGTGTGTGTGTGTGTGCGTGCTTGCGTACGTGCGTGCGTGCGTGCGTGTGTGCGTGTGTGCGTGCGTGCGTGCGTGCGTACGTGCGTGCGTGCGCGGGCGTGCGTGCGTGCGTGCGTGTGTGTGTGTGCTGATTTCGGATTCGGCGGTCATGTTTGTCCCACAAGGCCAAAAATAGCTTTGGCCCCAAATACATAACCTTTGAAATTTGATGAAATGTTGAACACTATAATTAGCATTTCATACCCGGATCATGCATAGCTCGCCATTTACTTGGGATCGGAGGAGAAAAAAGTGACAAATTTGCGGAAACCCGCATGAAGACGTTAACGAACTGCTGACAACTTGTGAGCACTTTCTCAGAATAGTGACCTGATCTGTTATGACAAGATTCATGCAAAAATTATTCAATGAATTTCAACTGGTCTGCGAAGAGTAGCATTACATTTCATCTAGCCTTCAGTTTCCAGCTGAATGTGCGAAAAAATCGCTCGAGGAAGCACACATTGTTACCAACGCCAGCTTCTACGGTACCAACACATGATAGATGTCTGAGTGCAGCGCCCTTCCTCGTGATACGTTCCGCCGCCGCTGTCAGGAGATGGTTGGAACCGCTAACCAGGTGTTCGAGATTATGGTGTATTTGCAATTTGATCGCGAGTTTATGTTCAATGACCGAAATTCACTGAGGAAATACTGTGCATATATATGTATACAAACACACACACACACGCACGCACACACGCACGCACGCACGCACGCACGCACGCACGTACGCACGCACGTACGCACACACACACACACACAGATATATAGATATATAGAGCGCACGCTATAAACGTATATATATATATATATATATATATATATATATATATATATATATATATATATATATATATATATATATATATATATATATATATATATATATATATATATATATATATATATATATATATATATATATATATATATATATATATGTACGTATATTTATGATGCCTCCCAATAAGCGACTTCAGAGGATGTCGATGCTTTACCAGGGTCCACCCACTCGCTGCTTTCACAAACTGTTCGAACGCCCTGTCGAAAACGTCTTCTCTACATCATCCAAACACAAACACTAATCTCTCCTATACAATCAAGCTTCTTTTCTAACCCATATAAGGCACTAAGGTAGTGCCTCACCTGAATGCAGCTGCGAAGTATTCTCAATGTTTTTATACAAATGATGTTTTCATCTACGGAGAAATAGGAAAGTTGAAAAACTGGAAACAAACATCCATTTGTCACATGTAATTATTGTGAAAATTGGAGTTCATATTTACATCTTGGCTTCGAAACAGCTCTATCACCGGTCGGCGAAGGCAAGCCTCCGCACATGTCGCCATATGTTGCAAGTTCGTGTCAAAGCCAGCGCAGGGTATGCGGCCTATTTGGAGTGGGGTCCATTCTACTTTTAATGGATGTCGCTGAACAAGGAACACTTTTTGGGTACATTATGTCATGTTTTACACAAAAATGTTCCATATATTAGTAAAAATATGAGAATGTGCGAAATTTAAATGGAAGAGCAAGTTACCTACATACCGATTTAGGTAGGTACGAGAAGTAGCAAATACTAGAACCGAAAGCCCAACGAGGAAGTTTGTTAGTAACCAGTGGACTCTTACTGGACTTCGATGTGATGCTTAGTCAGCTCTGTAAATTCCATGCATCACTAGTGTTTCCAAGACTGTCATATGTGTCCAGCCAACGACAAGAAACAGTCTGATTTGTCGCAAACTTGTTCTTCAATTTCAAATTATGCAAAACATAGCAGCATTTTATGAAACGGTGTTGCTCTGACCTGATGACTATACCCAAACTACCTATACCTATACCTATGCATATGACTATACCATAACTATACCTAATCCAAACACGGGCTCAACTCTGCACCTCCTACCGCCCTGACGCACCCACTCGCTGCTTTCACAAACTGTTCGAACGCCCTGTCGAAAACGTCTTCTCTACATCATCCAAACACAAACACTAATCTCTCCTATACAATCAAGCTTCTTTTCTAACCGATCATACTTAGACAATCTTACTTACCTCGTCACACACATCCAGCAAGCGGCGGCAAGGGAACTCTCCGCGGTCGCCGACTTCCTGGATTTAAAACAAGCTTACATCATCAGCACAGCAGTCCTACTACAACACTTATACAATATAGGCATACAGGGAAGACTAAAACCCTACCTACATTTCAGGCGGCATGAGCGAACAGAATACTGGCGGCGCCGCTCTGGTGGTGGGTTTGTGAAGGAACACCACCAAAGTGGACGTCCTCTGATTAATGCCATAGTCTGATTTCTATAGAAGGTGCAAGTGCTTCCTAATGGTTAAATTAATAAGAAAAACATTGGAACAAGCTTTCTTATGCTGTGAAGTTCGTTTTAAATACAAATATTTTCACCCTGTCACTTTACCCTTCAAGTGAAATGGGAGCAATAAGCTACTCAACATCTTGTGATAAAAACACGTCATACATCTTCTGTGTGATGTGCAATTTCCAGTGTTCTTGGCTAAACTAGAATCGAACGTGCTACCTTTTCTCTTCAATAACTTCCATGAGGTCACATCCACCCATGTCACTTTTCCCCGAAATTCCAGAATTTCTGTCACAGATTATCACATCGTACTACTTTAAATTGTATATCAGATGTTCTACATTATCGAATTAATTGCCAATGATCTCAAATAGACCAGCATAAAGTCAGCTACCATTTGACGCCATACTGAACCACGTTAATAAATACCCAACACTGTAATATTTTTTCACTCAATTCGAAGATTTATGTCTCGAATTATCACCGAGTATTGCTTTTATTTGTATAGCGGATGTTTTACGTTAGCGAATTAATTTCCAATTGTCTCAAATAAACCGGAAATAACCCGGCAAAAAATCACCTGCTTTCTGATGCCATATTCGACTACTTTGATAAATATCCAACCATGTCATTTTTTACCTCTTGACATCAAGTTTTCCGGGATTGTTGTGGTTCTGTCACGGCGGCACGTCAAGCGCCGACGGTTGCTGCCCAAAGGATCCGGAGGGCCGCCGAGTGGTGACATGACAAAAAGGAAAGTTCCACTCTTGAACCTAAGCAATATCGGCTCTGCCACGCCAAAATAGTGTAGGGGAAATTAGCGGTTGTAAATGCATTATTTCCAAACAACGCCCATAAACGTAATGTTATTAAAGAATATCGACAAAACATTTTCTTTTTGCTAGTGTCGACCCCTGTTTCGCATGCAGCAGCCTATCCTATTTGGCTACACGCGCTGTTACGGGCTCGATTGCTATTGGGCTTTCCCATCGCCAACAATTCAATAGGACAGCCAGCTTAGGAATGCCTCAGGATGCCAATTAGATGTTATTTGTCTTCATACCTACAGTTCATTTAAAGTATTTTCATCTTTTTAGTTGTCTTTTTTGAAGATAAGCCACCATCATTTATAAGTAAAAGTAGCCCCAGGAGCACCTCAGCTAGGTAGCAAGCTAGTAACGCCAAGGAACTCCTGGGGTCACAAAGTGAAAAGTGTTATGAGGGGAAAAGTGTACATTAAGCAGTCCCACCATAATAATATCACTATTTTATTCGATCCACATTTATTGCCATTCGTTTATGCAAGTAACCACCACACTGAAAGAACGACGGTTTCTTTAAGATCTAGGGGTCCCGCAAGTTGGCATATTTCAGAAATGGGTACATATCGCGCGGCAGAGATCGGCGGTCACTCGGCAACAATAAGATTCACACACCGGGTCATTCCGACAAAGCGTCAACTAACCAACCTGTATGTAAGTGTCACACTTGTCGCTCAGATCATCATTTCCTTTTTTGTTTTCGCTTGGATCAGCTTTCTATTCCCATGCACTGCTTCAGCAGGAACTGCCGCTGCTCTTCTGTCGTTGTCAGGGCGTTGTTGAACTCCTTGATCAAGGCGATCGTTCGTTCCCGTGCGGTCGTTGACGACCGCAAGCCGTGATACGCGCTGCTTGCCCGCCTTGTACGCGTCGCTTTATTCCCACGACTGGACTGGTGTGCTCAGGAAGCTACCGTCCAGGTCCAGAGCCTCCAGCAGCACTGTTGTCTGTGAGGTTACGAAATCCATACATTGCCATACACTCTTTCTCACACTGCGGGACAGCTTGGTCGAAGAGTGCCAGCCCGACCAGAGTCTCGGATATATACCACAGATGGCGCATCATGGCTTACAGAGCTGTTTGCGCACAGCTGCAGCTCCCCTCGCGTGCAAGTGCCTCTAGGTCCTGGAGGAACTCCAGGTCCACACGTGGTGCGAGATCCGCTCGCAACGCAAGAGCCCGTGCTCTCGAGTAGACCAGCGCCACGAAGAGGCTGACGGACGCGATGCCTTTGAGTTCGTCGGACGTCATCTGGAACTTCCGCTGCAGCAGGAACAGCTTCAACGCATATATGCCCTTAGCCATCCACCTCGCATGATGGTGCGCTCCTGGTCTCTTCAGGGGATCTCGTCCACCGTCGTCTTCCCCAGGAACAGGAGCACGAGCTACAGCAACTCCTTGTAGTCGTTCCGTGGCTACACCTGGACCAGAGCCTCCGTGATCACTGGCACCGTTCGGACTTTCACCGCGGACAGCGTTTCTCTGGGTTCGATTTTGAAGGATGGAGTATCACTGGCGGTGGTGACATCAATCTTGTCCAGTAAGTTCCAGTGTCTCTGGAACTTATCGAAGCGCTTGTCTGGCCCGATGGAAGGGCCCACAGCAGACTTCATGGCGCGGGAGAGAACGACCTCGTACACATGATGCCTGCAGGCGAGGTGAAGTAGTTCCCTTTCCAAAAGTTCCTCGAACTTCACGCACGCTCCTACATAGCAGCCAGCGTTTGAAGCGGTAGTGTCGAAGGAGAGGCCCGTCGAGCGCGCGACAGTCGCGAGACTGCCCAGCGCGACAGTCTCCCTAGCCCGCTTCTTCCGTTCGTCCTCCTGCTCCCCTCACGTCTTCTCCATTTCTCTCCTCTGCTGTTTCCTGACTTCCTGACTGTGAAGCTGCGCACAACGGAAATCATTGCATGCCAGTGAACGATGATGCCACCGTGGCGTCATCGACCAGTGGAGTGGCAATGATCTACGAACGACGTCAGCTTGCGGGACCCCTACATCAGTTTGAATGTGTCTAAAACTTGCAGAGGTGAGCTTTTAAGATAAAAAGAGCATAGAGAGGCATGTGGATCAACGTTCAAACTACTTTTGTTTTTATCATTGTTCGGTCGGACAGTCCAGTTTACATACATTTGCACTATCACACAAACCTACATATGCACACACACGAATCATGTACACCTAAACTTACTTTATATTCATAAACACATGCACTTACACAGCTATGCAAATACAAATAAATACACATATACTACCATGCACATGCATACATATACATTGATGTGCATGCATGCACATCCATGCACACAGCTGCAATCGCATGCAATTAATGATATAGGTACATATGCATCATCGCATACACAACATGTGGGCCTCAACTGCAATGGCGGCGTAACTGATGCCAGACACATCGCCCATCGTTTCGAAGCTGAAAATCTGCCAATAACTTTAGCACTGGGGTACATTAGCATTCAGGGGATGATCCGCACCCCACCATATTATGAATGTCGGCGGGCGGCCAGGGACGGGCCGGGGCCGCCGGCGTCCAGCCGTGTATGGTGAAAAAAATCGTTCCAGAAAGCAATACGTATAGTGACAATATGCGCAATATATCACTGTAAGTGACTTTAAAATTGACGTCTAAAGGCAAGCTAACTTTCACTAATGCACTTCGCATCATACTTGATGGAAACAGAGTCTCATAAATTGTAACTATATTCTTCGCGCACACACTAGTGAACATCCGGGCGCGCTTGTCGCAATCGCAGGTTTCAGAGTTCTTGAATGGCATCAGAAACCTACCTGTTCTCTTTCTTTACTGGAGATCCCCGGCTGTTCGCATTAACATTGAGTTTGACGCCTATCGCTGTCTAGTTAACAGATCATTTCAAGTCCAAATTGGGCCCCATGCTTCAGACACCAAATTCACCACAATAGGATTAATGCGATTAATTCAAATTAATGCGTATAAAATTAATACTCTTAATTTTAGCTCTAAATGATATCATGACCGACAATTTTTTCCACAAAGATTGCAATCTGCGCAGACGATATAGTACTATGAACATCACACGAAACACCAACACCGGCACTAGCAATTTTACAACACGCACTAACAGAACCACACAACGGCCTCGCACTACCAAACCTACACATCGCACCACATGAATCCAAAGGTATGATTTTCGGCTACCACAGACACTCAAACCTACAACCACTAAAAATAGATAACTCACCCATACCTTTGTCTCCAGAGCAAAATTTACAGGTATCACATTAGACTCGGGACTGTCGTTCCGGCCTCACGTTCCAGACATACCAAAACGGGTATCAAAAAGAATACATCGATCACTTGCTGGCACTGAGGATCCGACCGAAATTCACAACTGACACTATACAAAGCAATCCTTCGGCCAATCATTCAATACGGATCTCCACTAATCGGAAACGCGGCCTACTCAAACCTCAAAATTACAGACTCACTTCAACATCAATGCCTCAAAATAGCCATCGGAGCATACATCACATCACACTGTATTTCCCCTCATATATTCAACCATGTGAGTAACGATTGGGGGGGCTCGTGGAGGCATCTCCACAATTTCTGAAGGGTGGCGATTTGTTCCCCTCATTTTTCGTGTCCCCCAAGCCTCAGCTACCTGAGTATCATCGCCGCAAAATTGTAGTCATTCATCAAGTGAAATATATGTACTGGATAATCACCAAGACTACTAAAAGCCGATCTAGACAATCACCGGGCTTCACAGGCTATCTGTCGTCCAACAATATCCGAATGGTAAATCAGCAACCGTTAAAAATTTATGTTTCCAGCCAATTCTTCAATAACATGAAGCTTGACCATCTTCTGTTTTCGCTTAGGTGGAAAATTGTGTCCTGCTATGCAAGAAATTTACATTACCGCACGGGTTTATACGTCTTAGATTGCAGTTTCCTGCTCATATATTGATATATCTGGAACAAATGTGACTCTGGGTGTTCTTGGGTTGTAACGCCTGGGCGGTAGGGTGGATCGAAAATTATAAACCAACTTCCGCGGGGTCAAAACGCGTGCGCGTGAATGTTCATAGACGGAAAATCGCGGCTAAACATTTTTCAAAAATATTCTAGATACCGCGCACGAAACGTTTTTGAAACGGTTCTTAGCCCCGCCAAGCGTTGAAGTCTCCATTAGTCTTTGCCTTGTTATAAGAACATAACACCATAAGTCTTGTTCACGCTATTCCCTCACTAATTCTCGGCTACCGTTGCCAAGCTTACTAGTGTCTGCATGTCTATAACACCGAAGCTTTAATTATGTAATGAACCGTCAGCAACAATTACGTGATTAGAGGTGCACAATATTTACATTTTTGGCCACGTTTTCAGTTTTGCATAACAAGAGATACGTTCAACCGAGGTTTATTGCAGTTATTGCATTGCAGTTTTCGGAAACTTGTGATCACCACCATCTATGTAGGAACATAAATACGAGTCTGCCTAACTCTGTACTTGCAACCATTTAAACACACCATATCAACTAAACCATCATTTCAATCATCAACAGACGTCCTGAATATCGGCTGTGCGTTTTGTCTAGGAAACACTTTCAACTTTCAACGCATGGCAATAGATTATGGTACCAAATCATGGCGACAGGTCACCTCAGAATGGCGAAGCTGAACTCAGGAACGACCGGCTCCCTGAAGCCAGCTGTAAAAGTCCTTTGTATCCATCACCGGAAGATCGGCTCTGGACCGTGCTTTGGCCAGAATCAGAGCATGGCGTGCCGAGTACCCGGCCTTCTTCTGTGCCGCATCTGTCACCTCCTTTACCCAACGTTCCACGCCTTGTGAGTGACATGGAAATGCGCTGAAGTCCATGGGGTGTTCACATTGCACAGCCGCTGTGATTTCCTCGTCTGACATGTCCATGGTCAGTGGTGGCTCTGTTGCATTTGTCCAGTCGATCATTTATTGGTAGTCATCGGCATCGAAGTTGATGTCCGGAACGACGAACTGTCTGATGTCATCCGGGTCATCGTCCTCGCGTCTCTTGGCTCGGCACATCCTGATCCGCTCCACGGCCGCCACCCTCGTCTCATGTCGGCTGTCGGTCAGCATGGCGGCGAGGATGTTCTCACTGTGTGCCCAGAACCCATTGCGTTTCAGAACCTTTTGCACAATGTTGCGGTCATCTTCAGGCAACTTCCTCGACAGACGGATCAGTTCGAACAAGTTTTTAGCTCCATCACTGATGTGTGTGCGAACTCTGTACATAAACCACCCAGGGACGTACTGGTTCAGTATCATGAACACCACCCTCACTGTCTTCGGCGTTGGCGACTCCGTCGACACGTACAGGCGGAGGATCCTGTTCGCCAGAGTCACCCAGCGGGCCTGATGGATTGGACCAGGGTCTGCAGACAGCACACGCTGGAGGACTTGTCCTGGTCCTGCTTGGACTGCCATGCACATGTTGCACAGGTACTGCTGGTCTTTGTTCATCTCCTTCAGAACATCGGCTGGAAAGGGAGGCACTTGACCCCTCACAGGCTTAAACTGAGCAAGGGGCAGTGCAGTCAAATCACCCTGAATGGCCTTACCAATCGGCCCTTTGAAGGAGGACGGGCCACTCGTCTCGCCATCAGCGTCCTTGAACACGTGTCTGAGCGTCAGTTCGTTGGTGTGTATGCCGCAAATAGCTTCCTGGAGAGGATGACCAACACCCAATTCAATCCTCCTGTTAACACCGCTATTGCGGCCTGTATTCACCGATGTGCCGTCCGACCCTATCACCACTGGATGGGCATCATTTTCCTGAATGACAGCCAACATCTCTTTGGCTATGTCCGCAGCACCGGCGCTCTGTGGAGACACATGGTCGACGTACCGGTGGCCTGGTTCAGCAACGACTACTTCATGCAGCTCTTTGACCATCTTGTTCTTGTTACCCACTCTATTCAGCGTTATATCTTCCCTACCATCATAATAAAATCCCACCAGGCGATCACGTCGGTTTTCCTTTGAGCTCTCATCCACTTCCTTCTTATCCCATTTGTCTCTCTGTCGCCGGATTTTATTGCGGTCAACCAGCTCAGCCTTGCTGTTGTGTGTGATTATCCCATAATCTACTAGAGCTGCGTTCAGCAAGCCGGCACCGGAGCGGTCAGAGGTACCATACCGATCACACATTCGCGAGAAGTTGGGAAGCTGTCGGCGGTTTTGTCCTCCACTACCACAGACGTCGTCATCAGAGCTTAGCGAATCAGAATAGCTAGCACCAGCCTCCTCCACACCATCCATTTCAGAGTCCTCACTGCTCTCTTCCACGTCTGCGTCCATGTCACTGAGCTGCTTCGCCTCTGAACTCTGCTGCACGCCATTTTTGTCACGTTAGAGGGGTTAGTTGCGACACGTTAGAGGGGTCCGCGCCAGCTGCGGAGTGCGACGCGCGTGGTGCTATCTTTTTACGTGCCATGCTTCAATCAATGGAGACTTCGACGCCTGGCGGCGAAGAAATGTTTTTGAAAACGATTCGTGCGCGGTATCTAGAACATATTATATATTTTTGCAATCGTGTTGTCTTGTCTCTACCGATGCACGCGCACGTGTTTTGAGCCCGCGGAAGTTGATTTGCGAAAAAAAAGTTGCATTCAATCCACCCTACTGGGCGGGGGGGGGGTGGATGTGTGGATAGGCGTAAAGGATCTGCGAAAGCCACAGGGAGACGTCTTTGCCAAATAACACCTGGAACGTGCACAGTTACGCTGTACCGCCCCCTCAGTGAGGTCCCGACAGTCTCCCTTAGGACAGAAGGAGAAAGAAGTAGGGTTCCGCGGCGGCGGTGACGCGTGTCACCGCCGCTGCCCCGGCTTGCCCCTCAAATGAGCCGCGAAAGTGTGACGCGAGAACTGTGCATTCACATGATTTCATTTAATCACGGTGAGCACTTCGGCCTGCTCAGGCCATTTCGTGCTATGCACAGAAAGAATAAGAAAGATTATGTCATGAAAGTCAATTTATATGTCCTGAAGCAAGTTGGTTTTCCTGAGAAAATTTAAAAGTAGATTGATGAGAACAGAGTGTTTATCTCCTAATAGTGTGGGCAAAAAGAAAATGGGACGTTGTGTGTACGGCAGTAGTTTGTAAGTGTTTTTTCGACGGTCACGGTAGTGTTGACAGTGTAGAAGAACATGTGAAACTGTGAGATGAGTATTGCATGATGGGCATGAAGGTCGAAGTGAAGCAGTATAAATATGTCGGTGGGTGAGAAAAGTATGACCTATGCGGAGCCGAGATAAAACTTTTTCTTCTTCTCTGTTTTTCTGATATGATGTGGTCCAGTTACCAGTGACAGGTTTGATGAAACGTAATTGTGTGGCTCACAGTTTCAGTCCATTGTTTGTTCCAAAATTATCGGATGCTCTGTTTCATCGTTGATTTAATGGCCTCGAAATGTTGTGGGATTTCTGCTATGTTTGGAAGTAGTAGTGATGATTTGGCTAAATGATCTGCTTGGTCGTTTCCTGGGATGCCGCAGTGACTGGGCACCCACAGTAAACGGACCTTGATAATACTACTTCCCCATAAAATGAAGTGTTTCTAGCATGTCATAAATGGAAAGATGGAAATGGGGTGAAAAGGAAAGTGAAGAAAGTGACAGCAGGACAGATTAAGAGTCGGAACAAATGACAACACTGCACATGGGGTGACAAATAGAACGGTTGCAGACATAGCGAAGGGCAATGGGGATGGCGTGTAATTTGGCGATGAAAATGGAGGTCCCGTTTGGCAAGCGATGCTGGTTTGTGTGTCCCTGAAAGGATGTCATTTCCTGTGCAATTTGTGTCTTTAGATCCATCGGTGAAAGCAAAAGGAACGTGACGATATCGAGAACAAAACTGGTGGAATTTTTGTTTGACATATTCTGGACAAAGTTGTGATTTTGGAGTGGTGGTCAGATATAAAATGTGTCGTTCGGTCATCTGCCACGGTGGTGTAGTTGGTGGAGGAAGAGGAGTAAAATGTGGAATGTTGTAGTGGAGTTGTGTAGAATATGTTTTGATGCGTAAGGCCGGTTCGCTTTTCGGCGGGACCTAAATATTCGTGGTGTAGATTTGGGAGAATTTGTAAAGATGCATGTGTGAGGTGGTGTTCTTTGAATTGAACTTTTGCGGCATAACGATGTGTTAGTTCCATTCTTCGGAGAGCTAATGGTGAAATTACTGATTCGGTTTGTATAGAAGTGATGGGGGACGTGGTTATTGCACCGAGTGCTATGCGGATAAATTTATTTTGTAATGTGTCCAAAATTTGTAAAGCGGAGGTACTGCCACCTGCGTAAACTACGGACCCATATTATATTATGGGAAGAACCAATGCTTTGGACAGTTGCAAAAGTGTGTGACGATCGGATCCGAATGATGTTGACGTAGTGCAGCGAAATAAATTTAGTCTGTGGGACCATTTGGCCTGGATGTGTTTCATGTGTTTATGCATGGAAAGCCTACAACCAAAAATAATGCCGAGAAATTGAAACGAATTTGCGTAAGATATATAAGTATTCCCGAGGTGAAGTGGTGTTTCTTGATGTGGGCTTGAAGGCAATTTGCTGAATATTATGGTGGCAGATTTTTTAGGCGAAAATGTGAAACCGTATTTGATGGACAATTGGTGTATGCTGTCAAGTGCGTTTTGGAGTCTAAATAGGCCATGATCCTTATCTTCATCTGAGCACCAAATTGAGCTGTCATCCGCGAAAAGAGATCATGATATCTGAGGTGGAATGTCGGTGAAAATATCGTCAATGATGATGTCAAATAAAACTGGTGATAAACAGCTGCCCTGTGGTAATCCATTTTTCATGAAGTGTAAATTTGAAATCGCTGATCTGCACCGGAGATGGAAATGACGGGAACCAGTCAAAAATCCTATCAAATAATATGCTAAATTCCCCCTGACGCCGATGTGAAGAAGTTTGTAAATTAATGCGGGTTTGTGTACCATGTCATATGCTTTGCTAATGTCTAAAATACTGCGATGGTGTGCCGATGCTTCTGATAGCCAAGGCGTATGTCTGTTTCTAATCGAATGAGATGATCTATGATGCTGTGTCCGTGATGAAAGCCTCATTGAATTGGAGATAAAAGAGAATGTGTTTCTAAATACCAGATTAGTCTTTTTTATAATCATACGTTCGAAAAGTTTTCCTAGGCAACTGGTGAGAGCGATGGGTCGAAAATTATTGTAGTTGCTGTGATCTTTGCCAGGTTCTGGTATCGGAATGATGGTGGCCTCTTTCGAAGATTCGGGCAATATGTGATCTGACCATAATTAATTAAATGTTTTTAAGATGGAATGTTTCATGTCGTGGGATAAATGTCTGAAGAAGGAATAATGTAAATTATCTGGCCCTACTGAAATACTTCCGGCGGAAGAAATTGCTGTGTCTAGTTCTGAAAGTTGAAAAGGGACAATGTATGTTTCAGTATTGTCCGAATTGAATTGTGCTAATTCGGTGTGAAAAGCGTGCCACGCATTTTGTAAAAATTCCTATCTATAACTGTTATCAGGGCTATTGTGGGCCATGGTGTCTGCTAATGTGTTTACTATTGTTTGTGCGTCGGTAATTGTGGTGTTTTGGATTTTGAGGGCCGGGAGTGATTTTAATGGGGTGCGTCCAGACAGCCGTCGGATTAACTGCCAAATTTTGCTGAGAGGCGTTTCAGATGTGAGTTGTTGCAAATATGAGGTCCATGAACGGCGCCTAGCCTTGCGAATGATACGGCGGGTTCGAGCTCGTTCCTGGTTTCGGTGAAGTAAATTGTGTGAATTGGGATGTCTAAGATAGTTTAATACAACGAAGAATGGCTCTTGGGTGCTCCTAGGTTTTAGACATTGCGTGAGACGAAACGAAATGTACGACCCTCAATATACCAGGAGGTGCTGAGTTTACTCAACATCAAAAGTAGCGACATTGGACATTTACATTAAGGGAATTTTACGTTGTACTTTGTGCGAAGTTTTTGGGTGCTGAAGGCGGGGGCGGGGCTGGGGACGTCTCCTGATGTCTAACTGGTTTTAATTTTGCTTTACTCCTCCACATAATAATTTGTAGTTTGGGTGAGGTTGGGGTGTTTTGAGAGTGTCGAGTTGATTTTGACAAGGTGCCGGCTTTAGCCTACTCCTATCGAAGAGCACCGAGGGATATTTACCGTGCGGACAAGGAGGCAATTGTCTACATCGCCTCTCACGCCGGCTGCCGCGTGTTAGTTGTTAGTAGTTGGTTAGTCTATGCATGCCGTGCGGGGTTGTCAGTTGGGATAGTACGGTGTTTGACAATTTGGCTCTTCTACGTCCGTTGTTCCTTTGGGTACCCATTTACGTTAGGTGTCGGAAGGCAAGTCGGCTCATCTACGTCCGACGGCTCCTCTGGGTAGTCTTTAACGCTAAGCTACTTTTTTGTTTTTGTTTTTGTTTTAGCTTCTATGTTTTCCTAAGCAAATCGGTTCGTCTACCTCAAACGGCACCGCTAGGTAGCCAATTATTCCTAACTGCGAAGGAAATCGGCTCATTTACGTCCGACGCCATGCCAGGATAGCTATTTACGTGTTTCGCGGTCATGTATTGCAAGTTCATGTGAACGTTGGTGGTGCCTAGAGAGCTCCTGCCAGTTTTGGGGCATACATATATTCAAATAGCAATTGAATGAGTTGTGCGTGTTTGTCACCGATAAGCGATGGAAGCGATAGGGTGATGCCCTCTCTCTGGCAGAAGGCCTTAGGTGGTTGTCTCTGAGAACTAAGGCTACTGCAGTCTAGCAGGATGTGGCCTATGCTTTACGTGGTGTTGCAGGTGTCGCAGTGAGGTGTTGTGTGTTGGTCCTCCTCTAATCGAGGCTGTGTTAGTTTTGTGCAACCGGTTCTAAGTCTAGTGAGGATGACCTCTTTCTGTCGGTGAGACTGATTTGATGTGCTCCATGTGCCTATGGTTGGTTTTATTGCGTGGGCGTGGTTGGATTTGTGCCGCGTCTAGTTGTGTTGTGTCCATGTGTTCTGTTGGTGGTGGCAAATGCGGTGTTGTAGGAGTGCTTTGCAATCGTCTACCGAATATTCCACGCTGGGGTAGGTGTTCGATGCTAAGGCTTGCTTTGCGAGCCGGTCTGCTTCTTCGTTACCTGAGATGTTGGCGTGGCACGGAATCCAGGGGAAGGAAAAGTTCATGTTTACGTTATGAGCCACGATTTGTTGGATTCAATCAATGATGTGATGAGGACAGTCGTGGGTGTTGCTAATTGGCCGTAGGACGGATTTGGAGTTTGAACAAATCATTACGTTTCTGGCTTTACGCTTAATGAGAATGGAAATAGCGGCCAGAATGGCCATTGCTTCAGCGGAGTAGATGGAAAAGTTATCCGGTAGACGTTTGGAAAGTCTGAGATCTGGTCCAGTGATGCCGATGCCTACCTTAGCCTCGTGTTTCGACCCATCCGTGAATACGAGTGATTTGTGATTGTCGTCATCGGCGAACTTGTGAAAGAGGCCTAGAATCTCCGCCGATGTGATAGTGGCTTTCTTCTCCGAGAGCAAGTACTCGACCTTTGGTTGACTGAAAGTCCAGAAGGGCCTAGTGGGCGGTTGAGCTGCAGTGGATGGTATTGTGAGGTTAAGATCTGAGAAAGCCGTGACAATTTGAATGCTGTATGGTGGACGTTTGCTCGCAAATCGGCTCTTGTCCTATCTGTGAGGCGTGAAGCAGCGCTGTGCCAGGTGATTTTGAATGGATTTGATTTTGATGTGGTAGCGGCACAGCTGTTGTATCCTCCTGTGGTGGAGAGATGATGTGTTTGAGTCTACTTGAAGACTGGCTATCGGTGTAGCGCTAAGGGCGCCTGTGGCTGCTCTGATGCAGCTGTTTTGGATGACTTCTAGTCTTTGGCTCTGACTTTCTGAAATTGTGGAAAAATGATGTTGTTGTATTCTATGATGGGTCGTATGATTGATGTGTACAGTCGCAGAAGTGTTTTCCTGTCTCCGCCCCAGTCTGTGCCTGCAAGTGCACGTATTATGTTGACGCGCTTCGCGCTTCGCTTCGTGATGTCGGTGATATGGGTGTTGAAACTGAGTTTTTCGACTAAATGCACGCGTAGGAATTTTAAACTTTTCACCAGCTCGATGGCTTTGCCGTCGATTTTAAGTAACGTTTTCGGTGTGGGATGGAGACGACTGTATGTGACAGTGGCCGATTTTTCTGCGGACAGGGTGAAGCCCCAAATTTTGCACCACTTTGCAATGTGGTCTAGTCCTGCTTGAATGCTTTTCGGCTTTAAGGAAGCATTGTGATGTTGTCCAGATTGCTGTCGTCCGCGAAAAGTGAGTATTGAAGTGAAGTGTCCCCGTGGTCGGCAAGTATGTCGTTGATCATGATGATGAAGAGGCTCGGTGAAAGCACGCTCCCCTGAGCCAGGACCTGCTCCTCAGTTGTGGTGTTTGATGTGACACTGCCGCATCGGACCCTAAGAGACATATCTCTGAGGAAGTTGAGAAGAAATGAAAAATAGGCTGCTCCTGTATTTTGGGGATCAATAACATTATCCTCTCTAGAACATTATCCTCTGATTGCTCCTGTGAGTTATGAGAGACAAAGCAGAGCTGATCACAACTACCTGTCTTGCGGTGCCATCCATTGGCTCACTTCTTTGTTTCTATGCTTTGATGCGACCAAAATGATGATGTGTATTATTTGTGCATATTACGTAGACACTGACTAGGTACATATGATTTTCTCGTCGGTTACCAGCGAATAGATTCCATGCATGACAAATAATATGTCCATGAAAATGTACCCCGGAAGAAATCTGTTTGCACTCCGACTCCAAACCTGGAAAGCAAGTTTCCCACCCTGCTGATAACTCACATGAGCAATGCGCCTTCATTTCACTGTTGGTCTCAGTACAATGCTAGGCAAAATGAAAAACACAAATAATTCACACTTCACCCTCAGCTCAGAGCGCACACCTACCTACATACGCAGCCAATTCCCTGCGCGATACGGACCCAACACCACTACCTCACACGCAGTCGGAAGCGACGGCGGTCCGCAAAGGATCAGTCAAGGTCTTGTGTTTGCAGCATGGCACTATTAAGTGTTCAAAACATGTGTTCAAAGTTGTTAATGGTTATGACGTAATTTAAAAAAATACCTTGCATTGATTGGTTGAAGGACGGTTTTCGTAACAGAAAATGCTAGCGCAGCAAATTCCGATCGGCGGCCTCCGGCACTCCGGAAGCGTCTCTTAAAAAGGTCAGCTTTTCCCACTATAGGGTGGCTCGAAAGCAGGTTTCTGGAAACGCACCGGCCGAATTCGTAGCGACCGGAGGCCACTATATTCAGTGGGCAGGCGCGAAGTATGCCGCGTTGTCGTCGGCGTTTCCGCTGGTTGTGGTTTCGTGTGGTGTGTGCTCGGATGCTGTCCCTATCAAAAGTACCCAAAGTCATAAGTACCAAGACTCATAAGTTCCAAAGCTGACAGATAACTTCCAAAATATCCGCGGATAGGGCGGATTCACAAGTACCCGGATTCATAAGTTCAAAAAATAGTTCTGAATTCTACCGCTAGATGACATCGTAAATATTAGGCACCAGAGTTTACTTGCCTGCCGACAGATGGCAGGGCGCATTTGCTGTGTGCTTCAAAAAGGCTACCAAATTCACCACCGGAAAATTCTCAACAAGTTATAGAGATTTTGTGTCTAAAAAAACCAAGTGTCCCCAAACAAAGGAATGCCGCCGGTTTAATTCCGGCCTGCCTAAAATTCGTCAAAGTGGCGACATATTCATATTCATATTCAGTTCGCAGATTCGCCGAATATCTAAGAAATACAAACTTCAGAATTCCTTCAAAATTTGCACACATATAGTATTCGATGAACTGATCATCATGACTATAAAAGCTGAGCAGGACACTCTTAAACAGCTGAGATGTTCCAGGTAAAACGTCTGGATCATTAAGATCGTGTACTCCTCAGAATGCATTCAAAATGGGCACAAATGTACTGTTGGATTCATTTACGACCAAGTTCATGAAAGCTGAAGGGACGTTCATCAAAGCAAAATTATGTGTATCAAAACTTCTCCTGGAAAATTTAGCCAAGACCAATGCAGCGATTAAATACACAACACTTCTTTTAAACTTCCACGTCAAGTTATATTGATATTCGATACCTACATGTGGTGGAACATCGTGAAAACGAGCATGCTGATGGAGCTCGGTACACTGATTATTGTGAGCACAATCAAGAAGCCGCATTGCAAAACACCACTGAGATATTCATGGTCAAATGTCAAAGGTCATCGATATTTCCTTCGAAATTAGCACATGGAGAGTACTCGATACACTAATCACATGAGCATACAAGCTAAGAGGAGCGTTTATGATCAGCTGAGATATGCAACACCAAAGGTTAGACTCATTGAGGATGAATTCTTCAGATTCCATTAAAAATTGGTGCAATAGTCATAATTGATGCCTGGACCATCAATAGCACAAAGGCTAAGAGGGGCGTTCATAAACAGCTGAGTTATTCAAGATCAAAGGTCGAGATCATTGGTGTCGGACCACTGACATATTTTCTTTAGTGGCACACATGCAGTCCAGGATTAGCTGACGACCATGGGCATGAATGATAAGGCGGCGTTGCTAAACAGTTGAGATATTCAGTGTCAAAGGTCAGGGTAATTGAGGTCGGACTATTCAGATTTTCTTCAAAGTTTGTAAACGCCGAGTAATTGATGCACTGACCATCATCAGCATAAAAGCTAAGAGGGCGGGGTCATTGGGGTGGGACTCCTTATAATTCCTTCAAAAGTGGCACACATTTAGTCTAGGATGAACTGACACTCATAAGCAGTCAAGCCAAGATGGTCCTTCATAAACGGCCGGATTATTTTTATCCACACTTTTCTGGGTGTGCATATGCAGCGATTAATAGCACAAAGCGAATATCAATCTGCACATTAAGCAACATTGCAATTTGATTCATACAGGGGGAATATCGTGAAAACGAGCATACTGGTAGGGTAAACGGACAAATGTACGTTAAGCAAATGTATGCGTGGCAAATGCCCATACTGAAATGTATCGAAGCAATTGTACGTAGGCATAGGTGTACGTATGGGAATCGTAAGTAAGCGCATATGTACGTATGACAAATATAGTTAAGCGCAAATGTACGTATGACAAATGTAGTTAAGCGCAAATGTACGTATGACAGATGTACGTATATGCAAATGTACAGAAGTGCAAATACGTATGCCCAAATGTTCGTAAACGCAAATATACGTATGCATAACATGTACGTAAATAAACGGAAGCGCAAAAGTACATATGGCAAATATACGTATGCGCAAATTTACGCATGTACAAGTGTACGTATGCGCAAATATACGCAAGCGCAAATGTACGGATGTGCAACTGCACGCATGCGTAAATGTACGTACGCACTTAGTGCGTATGACAAAGGCACGACGTACGAAGGAACAAAGGCACGTCAGAGCAAGGGTACGTATACGCAAATGTATGCATGCACAAATGTACGTATGCCCAGATGTACGCAAGCACAAATGTACCTAAGAGCAAATGCAGACATGTGCAATTGTACGCGTGCCCAAATGTACGTAAGCGAAATGTACATAATCTCCAAAAGCACGTATGCGTAAATGAGCGTATTTGCAAAGGTACGTATGCGAAAATATACGTAAGTGCAAATGTATATAAGAAGAAAAGCATATAAGGGTAAATGTACGTAAACGTACAAGTATGTAAACGCACATGTACGTAAAAGTAGGTGTATGTATAAGCCAATGCGCGTACAGTTACGAATACGTATCTTTACATTTTCATGCGTTTGGTTGGGTGCGTATGCCATACGCACATTTGCGCTTACGTGCATTCGCTTATGGACCTTTACCATGCGCATATTTGTCATTGTGTACATCTGCCATAAATCTATTTGCCATGAGTATTTTTGCGCTTTCGTACATCTGCACTTACGTTCATCTGTCTTATGTAAGTTTGCGCTTACGTCCAAATGTGCCTGCATGAATTTGCGTTCACATACTTTTACGCTTACGCATATTTGCAATCACGCATACGTACATTTGCGATTACGTACTTTTGCGCATTCGTACATCTGCTCTTACATATAATTGCGCATACGTACATTTGCGCTTACATACATTTACGTTAACGTACTTTTGCGCTTACGTCCATTTGCGCTCACGTATATCTGCGATTATGTACTTTTGGATCACGTACATACATTCAAATATCATCAGTGATTTATCTCGGTTATGCAAACGTACATTTGGGCGTACGTACGTTTGCGCTGACATATTTTGCGTACATTTGTCATACGTACCTTTGTGCATACGTGCATTTGCTTACTTACATTTACTTGGGTATATCTGCCATGGATTTATCCGAAAATCTACCAGCTTAGCTTGGTTCGCTGATTATCATGAGGATATTCAAGAAGACCTACCACAAAAAAGCTACGGAGATATCCGGGTTCAATGCTCAAAGGCCATCGAGATCGGCCTCGTCTAGATTTCTTTCAAAATTGCTGCACGGGTAGTACTTGATGCACTGATCATCATGAGCATACAGGCTAAGAGGAGCGTTCGTAAACAGCCGAATTACTCAAGGTCA
>JAOTOL010001054.1:180000-197500 GCA_034440575.1 Imbricaverruca yamaguchii | reverse complement strand
TTCTAATAAGCGACAGTGAATTAAGACACTGTTCACATGGGACGATCTTTTTCATAAAGAGAAGGGAAATACGCAGATATTCTGCAAGGCTGGGGTTCGGCCACCTTAAATTCATGGTTGGGCACTTCTAATCAGTCAGGCATAGGAAGTACGGAACACGTCACCGCTTATGCCAGTGTCCAGGCCCACTGTCCCTTACTGACACGGGCGGCGGGCCATCGGGGGTGGGACAGGAGACAGGATCCCCTTCATTTAATCATTTGTGGCACTACGGCAGTGCATCGCAAATATTAGCTAAAAACTAACGGTTGCCCTTTCCCCTCCCACCAGTACACGCCGACCAACATTAGTCCCTGCTCCTCGAGGTGTGCATCTAATAACAGTACATGATTATCAAGGTGACAAAACCAACAATTGTGCATGCTGCCAAACAGCCAAATGATTAGACCCGTGCTGGAGACAGAGCGATGCCAGTTCTAAGCTCGGCTCCACGCCTCTTACGATACACGGCGAGCACACGCAACCAGGACTGCGACAAGCATTGCTTTGACAGGAGCAGACGTTGGCTAAAATATTTAGGTGACAATCCTGAACTTTCTGGAGTGCCGGGGCAAAATAAAAAATCACGCTTTTCGTACCATGAAGGCTCGATTTAGATTCGGCAACAACTTTGTGGAACCCGTAAGCGCTAAGACGGATTTTAGATGCCCGTATGAGGATTTCGGTTCGATTATCATGCATTGTCAAAGGCTTAACGCGGAACTTGGCAAGATTGGGGAAGCATCCCCGTTCATTCCCCACCGTGGCTTTAGTCGAAATGAATTGGCTGCGTCGCTGAAGCCATGTGAATCAAACTTCTGTCATGCATGTAGCAATACAGGGGCAACAGCAATTTCAATGCCAGACCAGCTCGGAAGCAACTTTAATAACACATTAATTTGTGGTTGGAATGGAAAAATGCCACGTAATGCCATACATCTTTTTAATTAAATGTGTTCTATTTTTAACTAAAGAATATATTTTACTTTTAAAATATGATTTCTTTATTCGCGTCGTGTAATTCCGGTGGTTGCGGGACTCTAACCCATAATCTTGCGGTCCGGAGCCCAACATCCTACCGACTAAGCTACCGCGGCTCCACCAAATGCGTGACACAAGAGGTTATCGGTAGCATGCAGATAAGCCACGTTATTTTGCATCCTAGGCTGAATCTGTTATCATTACTCCATGTAGAAAGGGCTGGCCATTATTCTGCTGGAATATCATAAAAGACATAAAGACATAAAGACATAAAAGATTAGTGCAACTATGAGCCACAAGGGCCCTTCTTGGTTGCACTCTGTACACTGAACCGGTTGCACACCAAAACTGTTATTCAGCCCTCCCTGTAATACTGAAAAGCAAGCCCTATATTCTTATAATGATTGTCTGTGCTGTTTTTAAAGATGTCCAATGTGCTGCTACTGACGATGTTTTCTGGCAGCTGGTTCCAGTCATGATGAAAATGTTGCAAATAGCCATATGCAAATATATGTATTCATTTTTTGGTATAATTAAACTCGGTTTTGGCTTTTCGTGCATGACTGCCTATCCTGTCTTCTTCTGATCTTTCACTAATCCCAAGTAGCCTTGTTCTTCATTCAACACAGTTTATGGAAAATTATTTTTAGGATACTGGGAAGAAGCTGCTAGTAAGCTTCAAGAAGTTCAGTTCGTACATTTGTCTAAAAAATTGTCTTCATTGGGGCAATTGTCTTGTCTTCACAAGACTTGTCACAAAAAATGTCTTCACAAAATTCTTATATATAAATACCAAGGTTTTTGGAATTTGGAGGATAGAATAGAAACAACACAATGTGTTTCCTGAAAAAGAGGTAGGTTAGGCTTGGACTGGGGAAGGATTGTGGTGATAACTCAACCAACATTATTGCATATATGATACCAAAGATATTCAACGGATGACATTGGTTTGGATGCACTGTTCTTACATTTAGCATTATCCTTTATTTCCAATTACCCCACTCAAAGCAACAAATTTCGTATTACTTCACTTACGAACTGAAAAACATGCATTTTCGTTGGAATATAGTGGTCATATCATCTTAATGACATTCAGAAACATGCTTGTACAATTTTGTTCATGAAATGCCACTTCAACTAAAATGCAAATCTTCTTCTCCAGGTGCAATTGGAAAAACCTCACACAGCTTCAGCCTGGCCTCTTTCCAGAAGAGAACATAAATTAGCTTCAAATTGAAAAAAATCATATTCCTGAACAATTTAATCTGAAAATTGAGGATGCTAAAGAAATGCCTACCTTATCCCAACCTCATTTTAGCCATGCCTAGGTAAAAATGTGCGATACGTCACTTGTAAACACTCAAAACTGCAATAATGAACCCTTAAATCACATTACACACAGTACCGATGAGAGTGATCACATTTTAACCACATCAATCAACTTTCCATTGAAAAGGCATGTCAAGAATTCAAATATTAACTAAAAAGTACAGATTTCCCTCAAAATTATTTTTAAGGTCTGATATTTTTTTGCAATTACACCAGTATTTTTAGTAGCTACTAATAATTGGTACCACAACAGCTACAGTGAAGTAATCCTGCACAACCACTTTCATGTTCAGAATATGGCACAACACTACAAAACAAATATATGTTTTAAAGTAGTTCTATGTGAGTGGTTAGATGGCTTTGATAGAGAAAACCATCTGAATAGATACCTTGTTCATTTTTTTAAATTCAGTAAACAGTATAATTACTGGTTTGGCCACACAAAAACAGCAGTAGAGCAATTTGTTGCATGCATTAAGTGTTTGGAAACTCCCTCTTACCCTATTACCACTACTGCCCAGCCATGATGCAATGGGCAAGCAATTACCAAATTATCCACAAGTTGGTGAATGGCACAGTATGGCATGATTACATATAGCACACAGGAACAATATGATAACTGACAGGGGACCAACGCACATGCTAACAATAATCACCAGATTGCATCAATGACATGCTGACCAAGTTGACATTGCGGGTATAAGGCCTTAACTCGCATAAATTGTCTGAGGTGTGTGTTGTCAATATCAACCACGCCATGGATAAATTATTTCTGTGGATGCTGACTTTCGGTTCAAAGCCACCGGCACGCTAGCAAAATCAGATAGAACATTCAAGCTTCAATGAATGACTGATATGCTATACAACAAACGGGGAAACTAATCGTGAGAAAAGCGCCATAATTGTGCTAAAATGAAAGCACCATATTTAGTATATTTATTGGTATAGTCCAAAACTAGAATATAATTCAGAAGTATTCTGGAATAAAAAAGCGCTTTTGTATATGACGTCACTTGGCGTAGGTTTTGTCTAGTTTAAACTAACTATACTAGAACAGCCAACTTTGGAGTACCTGTTGTCTCTAGTTATCTTGACGGGTGAGGCTCATAAGACCTACTTTCAGAAGATCTATTTTCAGTAGATCTACGTTCAGAAGATCTATTTTCAGAAGATCTACTTTCAGAAGGTCTATGTGCACAAGACCTACTTGGAGGTGGAAATGTTCACAAGATCTACTCCCAGAACTGAATTGTTCAGAGGATCTACTCGAAGACGAAAGTGTTCACAAGATCTACTTTCAAGAGAATGTTTTTCACAAGATCTACTCTCGGGACTGGGTTGTTCAGAGGATCTACAAATAGGCCTCAAGTGTTCAGAAGATCTACTCCCGATTTCCAACAGTATTTTCGCGAGTCCGGTCCCACATTTTGGGGTTTCATTTTTAGGGTCCCGGGACGATTTTTGAGGTCTTCAATGTGATTGTTAGGGGCCTTGGTGTGATTTTGAGAGGCTCCAGCCTCTTTTTAGGGACTCCTGCGCGACTTCTTGGCGGACCCATTGATTTGTGTGGGCCCCTTTGCGATTGTAAGGGAAACCAACATGATTTTTAGGTAGCGTGACGCTATTTTTCCGCACCAAGGCGCAATTGTTGGGGCCCACAACCTATCATGGAGAGGGGGGCTGCTCCAGTGCTCCCTTCCTTAGGTACGCCACTGTGCATGCCCCAATGATTGCATAGCTCAACCATGACGTCTATGGAGTACATCGCACACCATCGACATTCCTATGCCCTTTTGACTGCTTGCACCATAAGTATTATTAAGAAATATACACTCTGCAATTTGCCTAAATTCATCTAATTATCTTCGGGGTTCTTAAATTTCAGCCTGGACGTGCACATCAGTGGACGAAGAAAAGACTCAATTGTAATCTCCGTTGAAATTCTGTGTTTTGTACTTTTAGTAAAATGTCTTCATCGATTAAATTTTGTGATCAGTGTCTTTGCTAAGCAGAGATTGTTACATATGCCATGACGCCGCCATTTTATCGAACCATTTCTGTTCAACGACATAATTTGAATACAATGTTGAACGTGCTGTCAATGCCACTACGCAGTTACCCAACTGAAGGGTAATGGTATGTGCGAACCACATGTGCGACGAGGGAGTAATGGTAACCACATGTGCGCCTGCGAGGGACGAGCACTCGGGTTACCAGGCTCACTGGTAGCATTGTGGACGGGGGAAGTGGGTGGACGTGAGATGCCCTCTGTATTGTGGACGAGATGGGTATGTGTCTGCTCCCTCCACATATGCCCGATGGGCACAGTCGTGATCTGCTCATTGACATAAGACCACCTGAAAGTGTATGATCCGTATGTGTATGCATGATGCATCTATGGGGAGTCGGATTGCTCCACCACTGGCCATCATATTCTTGAACGCAGTTGAGACACTCCTCCTGACGTCAAATCAACACCAGCCCACAACATGTATGCACTAAATTGATAATGTCCTGGGTATTTGAAAACACGGATCAAAAGCACTCGACGATTAATTCAATTTTCTCAACAACTTCCGTCCCTCCATAAAACTATCCATGGAGCGCAGTGACCATTCTAGTAAATAACAAGTACCTTTCCTGAAACACTTCTGACCATCAACAAGGACGATTCTCACATGACCGAGCTATAAATAAAACCGATGGCGGCGCCCATAGCCCTTCCATCTTTCTCGGCACACCCCATCCAAACAAAAAGAGCAGTTTTGTATGCATAGACATTGAGATCGAAGCGTCTCGGACCTAATGCTAATGCCCAGAATCATGGCATGCAAAAAATCGACACTTTGTTTCTGGCAAACCACCTCGCATGATCAAAAGAGCAATGTTTCAGGTAGCACACCCCATGAGAAGTGCACATACACAAACGCGACGTTCAGACCCCAGAGACAACGCAACTTTCGTCAGCCTCCCCTACATAGATGTTGAGCTCATCAAAAAATAACAGCGGCAATCAAAACCTTAAAACTATCAATACGTGTGGCATTGCAGAGTGGCAAAACACTTTCAGAAACATTGACCAAGTCCGCTCTCAACTAACACCCGTGTCCTGCTGGGAGAAAAAAGTGTCACCGTTGTCTCGCAGGACTTCAAAGCAGATGCAACACACGGAACAGCGTCTGCCTTATAACATGCCAGCTATGCCTACCATGGGACATGACGTATATAGGGTAAACAAAAAGCATTGTCAGGGACAGACTTAATGAGCACTTGGAGACGCTAAAAATACAACCGCTAATATCCCATTTGGCGAACACTTCACAATCACTCATGGGAGCAGCACTTTGGACTCTAAAACACTCAGCATATCTACTCTGCAAGTCTGCAAAGATATAGCTGAGCTCAAAATCACCGAACCAATGGACATTAGGGCCAAAAGACCTCCATTAAACACAATGACAGCATCCTGGACCCTCAGAAAACCCGGTTCCTTACACCACCTGAGGAAAGCACACATGCAATACAACCGCAGCCGCAGTTGACACATGCATAATACACACACGGATCATAAATTGTATATATTTTACGAGTAGGTAGATATTGTTACATATAAAATGAAGGCGATTCACTGTGCGGTGGCACGAGATGAGGTGCATTAGGCGTGTGTTTTTGTGATTTTTTTCAAGCAAAATGTTTGCTGTTGAGGAAGGCCTGTGACAGAAATAGATACAGTGGGAATTTGGATCTATGTCTTTGTTTTATTTTTTTTTTTTTTTTTTTTCCCCAAAAAAATGAGCATAAGGTTATTTTACGCCTTTTTATCACTGAACTGGAACACTCATTTGCTTTGTATCGATTCAGTGCTCCATTAGAAATTGCAAGATCGCCATTAGTTAGCCATTTCTAGATCAGCTCTGCTTTAGACGCAGGCTGGCCGTTCAGATCGCGGCCAGCTCGCCTCCTCTGGGAAATATGAACCGGGCTGCGACGTCTGGCGCTTAGCCATGCAGGCTGGGAAACGGACGACTGCAGTGGCGGACACAGCTGTTGAACTGTTCATCATTTTGTCAACGTGTCCAGTATCTTCAGATCTGTATGCTGCTGCGCCGTTGGTACATTATCTTTTCCCTGCCACTGTCATGTGTAAGTGTCCTTAGAGATCAAGCTGAAGACGCCACTGGCAACGTGCACATCTCACTCGGTAGGGCGAGGGTGAGGCACTGTATCGTGCGGTCGTCGGGGAGGGGAGGGGTAGTTGATGCGTGGTCTTCCCACGCCGGCTTGGGGCTGGGAACTGACGCCAGCGGATGGTCGGCTTATTCAAAGGCCGATGTGGTTGACTGGTTTAAGGTCGATACACATATGTTTATTGGCAAGGTGCTGAACGATATGTAAAATGTATGGATTATTAAGCTTGAAATCATGCTGCTCGCATGCACATGCAGCTAGTAGAGCATCTAAGCCAACTCATGCAATCAGCTACCCATTTTGTATGGGCCGTGATAATTCGAATTTCTACCTTAACTAGCGCAGAGTATCATTTGCCGTCCCCTGAAAACGCTTGCCAGACTTGCCAGCTAGTAACTTCTAATTCAGTGTGGGCTGAAATCCTGTACCCCAAGAGGGATTTTCGGGAACGGATTTCGTGTATATTCACGGTGAAAACAAAAAAACGCGACTCATTTCCGTGGCGCTTTATACGGAAAAAAAAACTCATCTCCCTGCCGCGTTCACTTTTTTGTCGACATTCCATAGTCAGAAAAATTAGAACAATAATTATGTATATTTATGCCTTGAAATACATCTTATTAACCACAAATAAAGCAAGAATTAGCTCATTCAAGCTGTGGTGGTCGTTCAGGAAGTAATCTGATATCAGTACTACTTATTGAATTTTTGAGTTTAATGAGGTGAAATGCATCATTGGTGTAGGTACTGTGATGCCAGTATGGGGAACTGCCACTCCAACTTGAAAGTTGGGAAGGCAGGGCCCTATCAACTTCCAAATACATGCTTGATTTTACAGTCGGGAAAAATGTTTTAAAAATACCCCGTGTCTAAAGCAAAGCAGCCGAAGTCAGGTTAATTTTTCGGATGTGTGGGCGTACTTTAGGATAGCATCTACTGTACTTATCTGGTGACGTCACGTGATAAGCTCATGTTCTTCTCTCTCGCTACAGCCTTCTCACCTCAAGAGCAACAATTGTTACGCTTGAGGTGAAACAAACTGTAAAGACGTCATTGTTGCAATCATTGGGCAGGGGAAACCGAATCAAGTTGACACAACTTTGGCGAAACTCAACATAATTCATCATTTTGGAGACGTAGCGAGGAGATGTCAGTTCGCAGCCGGCCCGATAAGGCCTGGGACGAGCTACCGGGCGCCGTGTCGGTGCATTGACGGCAATTCAAACCTTCGGCCCAAATTCCGCCGTTGAACTGGAATTCATTGATCGGGTGTTGAGGTCATGGTACACGCAACGAGCTCTGCTTAGCAACTGAGCCCTGCCTCATAAAGCAACCCCAGGAAGAACTTGGATTAAATTTATGTAATGGAATAAAATTTGAATAATATATCAGGGATTTAATGTTTACTTTCAGTCCATTTTAATCATGAATTTAAACGCATCCACGGTCGCAAAGTTGAGAGACCATAGTACTGATAGCCGACACTTAAAAAAATAACAAGTGGGTGACAAATTAGAAATTCCTTCAAATTAAGGGTGAAGGAAAAGGATTTAAACTTTACTTTCGGTCCACAAATGTGTCACATCGTCACCATTCCGCAGTCAGAAGTCGAAAGGACTCGGGTTTGTTTTTTGCGCGAGATGAGGGTGTCAGTAGCAATGACAACCGGCTTCATGCTTTTGGAGAGAATGGTGTTGTATCAACAATCCCGTGCATCAACTAGACCCGGTCTCCCCTACTACTGTTGTCACGTTTATTTCATGTGTTTACATGGCAACCTCGCAAGCTGCCACCTGGACTGTGCCATTTGGATGCCCTTAGGCCATGGCGTGTAGCGACTCGTAATACATTGGCTTCAGTACTTTCATAATCATAGGCATTACAATTTGTTTTTAAAACGCTGCGAAAAGGACAATGCAAAACATTGCAATACAAGATGTAGGGTTGGGTGTTACGGAGACTGAGACGGTATCTTGTGGTTAGGTTAAGTGAGCCATTCACCTCAAAACAAAGCTCAGTCCATTGCAGTCGATGCGGCCCTAAGCCCCCCCACCTCAAAACAAAGACGCTAGGAATCCCCTTAAAAAATATCGCCCGACCCCACAACGGCGATAGTGAGTGCTCAAACAAACCTTGCTGGGCTCCAAACAAATCGCGCCGCAGCCTAAGACAATCGTACCAGAACCCAAAAATCGTCGGACCCATCCTCCCGAAAAATCACGATGGAAGCAGAAAAATTGCACCGTGGCCTCAAAGCTTGCACAGGGTCCCGGAATGGTTCAGTTTATATCAATAAAAAACAAGGGGACCCTTGAAATATCGAGCAGAGTTTATACAAATATGCTTTGAGGCTTACAATGGATGCACCGGATAAAAAATCGCGCCGACTGAGGCCTCAAGGCTCGGGGGCCCTCCAATGATTTGGTGTCATTGCTGAACGTCTGGCGTAGCATCTGCCGGTGTGCGTCTACCAACGCACACGACATGACCGTGTCCAACTGAGGAACTATGAGTAATTGAAGTAAAGTTTAAGGTGGATCAGTTTAGGTTTCATAGACGATTGCAAGCTACGAAGGCAACACTCTTGAACGCCCATTTTGCGAAACAATCCCAATCGCCTAATAACTTGCAACTACCTTCTATGGACGCACAAAATAATCATAGCATTCCAAGTTTGGCAGAAATGCAAGTTACTGAAAATGAAGTTCCTCAGCAACTCAACCATCTACATCCAAATAAATCGACAGGACCCGATGAAATACCTCCCAGGCTGCTTAAACTAATTGCTATTCTTATCTACGAACCCCTTACTAAATTATTTAACAAATCGTTATCACTTGGAGTTTTCCCCAAGGAATGGAAACAAGCAAATGTGTCGCCCATATTCAAAAAGAAAGGATCATGCTCTGATCCCACAAATTATAGGCCAATTAGCCTCTTATCGTGCTTCTCCAAAATCCTAGAAAAGTTAGTTTTTAAACGAATTTATTCACACATAACTGATAACAATATACTCTCTGAAAGGCAAAGTGGTTACCGTCCATATCATGGGACCCAACTACAGTTGCTCTACTTGACACATACGTTATATTCATCTTTAGATCGAAATCTTGATTTTACATTTATATATTTGGACATACAAAAATATTTTGATACTATATGGCATGCAGGGCTTATTTTTAAGTGAAAAAACCATTGTGGGATTGACGGCACTGCATTAATGTGGCTGCAATCATACTTACATAATAGGGAACAACGTGTAAGGGTAGGAAACAGCCTTTCACCACCAACTACCATAAATGCGGGTTGCCCACAGGGTTCTGTCTTGGGACCCCTTTTGGCATTCATATATTTAAATGACTTGGCAGACATGATTACAAATGAAATCCTTTTTCCCTGAAGACACGTCGCTTTGCGCTTCACATATACAAGGCTCACTAGAAGCACAATCGATAAAAAATATCTCGATTTTATACACGAATTTGGAACAACATGGGGCATACAATTTAATGCGGCAAAAACGATCCAACAAATATTCACATGTAAGAGTATCAGTAAACCGCTAAATCTCAGAATGGGAGGCCAGCCAATACCAATCTTAGGAAATCATAAACACCTCGGCCTTACATTTTCTTCCGACTTGCGCTTCCATAGTCACATAAACGATATTATCCTAAAGGTTAATTGTGCACGAAGCCCCTTTTATCCTGTTGCAAGTAAGATTCCCAAACAAATCCTCTGTAACTTGTATAAAATTTACATTCGGTCTCTGTTTGACTATGCAGATACTATATATGACGGACATATAACAATATCTGATGCACTCAGACTTGAGAAATTACAAAAAAGAGCAACTAGATTAATCACAGGTGCACTATATAGAACATCATCCGGAAAATTAGACCGAAATTGGGATTGGATGAGCTAAAAACACTGCGAGAAATTCATAAACTTCTTTTGTTCCACAAAATCAAGCACGCAGGTCCGGGTCTACCACCTTATATTAGAAAACTAGTTACTGAACCACGACATACAGTTACAGGAAGGCGTCTCAGAAATTCAACTACACTGACAGTCCCGCTAAATAGAATCGCCTTGTTCCAAAAATCGTTTTTCCTGGCCACAACAAAGGTGTGGAACAATCTTCCTGAAAATTTGAGGGATGAACGAAACATCAATAAATTCAAGAGGGCAATTATGGGTCGCACAGGTGCCACGATACCGCCACAATATTATTGTCTCGGTACGAAACCAGGCAACACGCTGCATGCAAGGTTCAGGATGGGCCTCACTGAACTAAACGCAGACACATTTGTTGTCAATCCTCTACATGACCCATCATGCTCATGCGGCTATTCCAAACAAGATGCAATTCGTCTGCCGCCAGGCGTTGAGGAGGAAACACGTGTTTGGTGGGGCTACTACATACGAGCTAAGTGTTGCGGAAAAGGACGGTGTACTGGGATAAATTGTGTATAGATATTTAGCGGTTGCTTCTGAGCGTATATTTCAACAGTTTTTATCAAATAAGTATTTCTGACCAGCAAATTAGGCTATATTAACCCAAGGAGGCTGCCCAGCGCCATTTTGTTAAGTTCTAAGGGTGTTGGCTGTGTCAATTTGGTGTTTAAGTTTAAGATAGATTTTAAGACTAAGATAGTAGGCATAGCATTACACTAGGTATATCTTCATATCCTAGTGTAACTGCGGGATTGTTGGGTGTTGTGGACGGGTACTACAGTGTTTGATTCAGGGGTGTATATTTGTGTGGTGTGAGCTCTGTAGTGTGTAATTCTAGAGTGTATAATTCTATAGTGTTGGCTTCTGTAGTGAATAAGTTTGTGTCAAATTGGTGTGTAAGTTTAAGATAGATTTTAGGACTAAAATAGTGGGCATAAATTACAGTAGGTATCTTCATATCTAGTGTAATTATACGGGATTATAGTGTATTGTAGATACTTATAGGCTATATTACTGTATTACTGTAGATATATTACAGTAGATACTTGTAGGCTTACAAGCTTACAGTAACTAGACTTAGTACTAAGAGTAGAAAGAAAAAAAGAAAAAAAACAACAACAACAAAAATGGAAGGAGACTGTGGGAATTGTAAGTGTGTGGGAATCATTGGGGACTTGAGTAAGAGGTTAGATATGTTAACGGGGGAGGTGGAGCGCTTGAAGTGTTTGGTGGCGGGACCCATCATGGGAGGTGCCAGCCAGGCAACTCGGGTGCCCGAGCGGAGGACTGATGGGAGTTCGGATGGCTTGGTCCGGGATGGTGGCAGTTGGAAGGTGTCAAGGCGCCATAGCACCCGACTGGCGCTAAGGAAGGTGGACATGGGCGTCCCAATTAAAAATAGGTTTGATGCACTGGAGGAGAGGGAAGGTAATGATGAGAGGGACGGAGGTGGGGATGACCAGATGGCTGAAGATAGAGATGGAGAGAGAGAGGTTTTAGTCATAGGGGATTCCAGGGTTCGGTACATGGATCGAACATTTTGTAGCAAGAACCCCAGCAGACGGATGCGTGTTTGCTTCGGTACATGGATCGAACATGGGGGGATGTAGCTGATAAAGAGAGAAGCATAGCAAGCAATGGAAGGAATAATTTATCATGTTTTTATGCCAATGCCAGAAGTGTTAGGAACAAAATTGGGGAACTGCATGCATATATGTTGTCTGAACAGCTAGATTTGGTGTGCATAACAGAAGCATGGGTTAACGAAAGCATGTTTGGAGACAACTTGCAAGAATTTGAATTGACAGGCTACAACATGCATGCCTATCAAAGAGAGGCAAGGATAGGAGGTGGCATTCTCTTTGTATGTTAGGCAAGTAATGAAATGTCATTCCATAGAGGATGGAGTACATAGTGCAGGAGTAGAATCTTTGTGGTTAGATATAATTCTGAAGAATGGAACAAAATTTAGGATTGGGGCATTCTATAGACCTCCAGACCAGAATGAAAACACTGACAGGCTGATGCAGGAAGAGATAAGTAGGAGAGTACAGGAGAGAACTATTTTGTTGGGGGATTTCAACATAGCAGGATTGGGAAACAAAACAATAGGTGTAAGCAAATCAGAAAGATGTTTCATGGCTTGTTTTGAGGACAATTTCTTCTTTCAAATGATACACGAGCCTACAAGGGAAAATAAAATATTAGATCTAGTGCTTACTAATGAGGAAAATTTTGTGCAAAATGTTAACGTAGGAGAGACCTTTGGTAATAGTGATCACAACATTATACGCTTCTCATTATATGTTGGAAGGGTAGCAACCAACAGAGCATTGATTCCGAATTTTACAAAAGGGAATTACAGTGAGTTCAGGAGCTTCCTAAGTGAAATTAAGTGGGAAGTCATATTGAATGGCTTAGATGCTTATGAAATGTGGACAATGATAAAAGATAAGCTATTTCAGGGTCAGGATAGGTTCATTCCCAGTAGGCAAATTAGATCAAACAGGGTTAAGCACCCTTCGTGGCTGACTAGGGAAGTTATGCAATTACTGGACTCAAAGAAACAAGCATTCAAGAAACTAAAAGATACTAACTCTGGGTTAAACCTAGAATCATATAGAATAGCTAGAAATAAAGTTAGGAGGTGTGTTAGAGCATCTAAAAGACTTGCTGAAATCAACTTTGCTCGAGAATGTTCAGCAGGTAATGCTAAGAGATTCTTTAGCTTCTATAAATTTAAGGCTAAAAAGTGTAGTGTAGGACCACTGGAGGTAGATGGGGAAATAGTGGTTGATGATTGCGACATTGTGGAATCCCTAAGCAAGCAATTCTCATCAGTCTTCACTAAAGATAATTCTGGTACAATAGGAACATCTGTAGGCCATGCCATGGCAGGTGATATGCTGGAGGATCTTACAATAACTACAGAAGCCGTAGAGAAGCAGTTGCAGAATATAAAACCTAATAAAGCTTCCGGACCAGATGAAATATATGCTAGGATCTTAGTAGAGTGTGCTAAAGCTTTAGCAACTCCCCTAGGTATCATTTTCAGGCGATCTATGGAGTATTCAGAAGTACCTGAAGATTGGAGAAATGCAAGTGTAGTACCAATTTTCAAAAAGGGAAATAGGAAGAGTGTAGGAAACTACAGGCCAGTCAGTTTGACCTCATTAGTTTGCAAAGTACTAGAAAAGCTGGTTAAACAGAATGTTCAGATTCATCTTGATAGGCACAACCTTTTAAGGGATACTCAACATGGATTTCGATCTCAAAGGTCTTGTTTAACTAACCTATTGGAGTTCATTGAGTATGTTACCAAAGAAGTAGACAATGAAAGCAGGATGGATGTTGTGTACTTGGACTTTAGCAAAGCTTTTGATAAAGTTCCACATGGAAGGTTAATTCATCAATTACAACAACATGGGATTGTAGGAAAAGTTCTACATTGGATTGAAGCATGGTTGCAGGGAAGGAAAAAAAGGGTAGTATTAATGGATGTAAATCTGGTTGGAAAGATGTTCTGAGTGGAGTGCCACAGGGCTCTGTTCTAGGGCCCCTCCTCTTTATCATCTTTGTGAACAACATTGAAGTAGGGCTGAGGAATAGAGTGTTCAAATTTGCTGATGACATCAAGCTGGTAGGAGTGGCTAACAGCAGAGATCAATCTAGTAATATTCAACTAGATTTGGACGACCTAAAAGAGTGGGCTGATCAATGTCAGATGACTTTCAACTATGATAAGTGTAAGGTTATGCATATAGGGTCTGCAGGCGAGACATTCAGTTATAAAATGGGAGGGAGGGAACTGGATGTTATTGAAGAGGAAAGGGACTTAGGTGTGTTGGTCTCAAAAGACCTTAAAGCAGAAAAACAATGTATCTCAGCTAGAAATAGGGCACTCAGAATGCTGGGACTCATTAATAGAAGTGTGAAATATAAGAGCAGGGAAGTCATGAAAAAGCTGTACTTAGCATATGTGCGGCCCCACTTGGAGTACTCTGTACAAGCATGGAGCCCCTACCTAGAAAAGGATATAGATATGTTAGAAAGAGTCCAGCGCAAAGCCACTAGACTCGTCAGTGGATTAAGTAACTTAGAATATGGAGAAAGGCTTAATGCATTAGATATGTACTCACTCAAGTATAGGAGATTAAGGGGAGACATGATTGAAATGTACAAAATTGTTAGAGGGCTAGATCAGGTCAATTTGAATGATGCTCTGCAGTTTAGAGTATCCCATAGGGGTCATCAATTCAGGTTAGACAAAATGAGGTGCAGGACAGTTAAACGACAACAGGTCTTCAGTCAAAGGGTTGTTGACCAATGGAATAGGCTGCCTGCTGATGCAGTGGGGAGTCCCTCATTGAATGTCTTTAAAAGTAGGGTGGATAATTTTTTTAGACAGGAAAATGTTGTTTTTGAATTCTAACTTGTGATGCATGGGATATTGAGTATTTTCACTAGCTATATAGGGTATAACATTATGCTAGTATTATGTTGTACTATATGGGGTGTACCTAGCAGTGGATTTGGCAACTTCCTTTGCGATGTCATACTGATGAGATTGGCTGTGGTGGCACAGGTGGAGGTATTGCATGGGTTTGGAATTGATAGGTGTGAACATGTACTTTCTAATATCTTCTAGACAGGCTTGACCCAGATGGGCCCTTGTGGCCCTTATTAAGCCTTAACACTTTATGACTTTATGACTTTATGACAATTCATTTCATATTTCACTGTCCTCTTTATGCTTACCATAGAAATATTCCATTTACAAAACTGAGAAACACGACAGATATGTTCACTAACTTAACCGAAAAGAAGATTTCACAAACGCTCATTTTTGGAAATGGTCTCGGTAAGAACCTTCAGCTGTGTGTAGCCTTAGCATTTCAGACGTTTCTTATCAACACAAAACGCTTTAACACAAAAAATTAACATACAGAACTAATCAGGTGCTGCCAGGTGCGGGCGCAGTATGAGTACCACACATGTGTGCATACTTTGTGTCGATGGGGCGTGCTGGCGGGGCGGGCGGTGATTGTCGCACCGTGTCGGTAGTCAAGTTTTATTTGATGGAAACGTTGTTGCGAGAGGCACCTCGAATTAAGATCATTTTGGTCTTTTGTGCCAATCGCAAAATTATTCATGCTATGTGTGCTATGATGTGCTAAATAAATAAACAAACAAACAAACCAAACGTTCTTCGACTGTATATTCAAAAGTTATATTGTTCCACTAGATTGCCGACGACTCGTGCTTCCGACATGATCACCGTATCTCAGCAATCGATCACGAAATCCGAAACGTTGGAAATTTCTTGAAATATTAGTAATTCATTTTAAAAACCCTTCAATGGTTATAGAGACATTGCAATTTATATTTTCTCCGATGTGTGCTTAGATTGTACTCCGCTACTAATTTTTAGTGCCTATTTTTAGTGCTAATTTTCAGTGCCTCACAATTTGATTCCTAATCTATGACACTTCGTTTTGACCTGCCCACCCTCCCTCCGTCGGAATCATGGATTAAGCAGTGGTGAGCTGCTTGCAACAGTCTGACATGTGCTGTCTAATTCGCAGGTGCTGGATTGGTGTTGGATTCCGAAGTCAGCTTAATATATGTCACTTGTCGCAGATTTGGACACTTGAAAGCCGTCACTCGCGCTCCCCTTTCCGACTCCATTCTCTGTGCCATGTCCCATGCTCTATTCTTCACCCGAAAATAATGTATTTCGTGTGTAAAAATAGCTTGGATTTCGACGTGTCCAATCTGATTATAGTGTGCTGAAATCCACATTTCCTTCACGAGGTATATCAGTTATATTTGTCTAACCCATAGTGTTCACAACCGAAGCCTACGTACGGTACATGCGTTGCATCGCGAATTATCTACGACGTGTATGACAGCGACCAAATGCCCACTGGTCGAATTCGCTGGATCGACAAGACATCGGTGTGAATGAAAGCGGAGACAATTCAGGGGTGACCACTGATCTGTATGCAGTTTTGGTTTCGAGAGGTGTTTTATTAGCCAATATCTCTCATATCGTCATGTATCCAGTTCTTTAGATAACCATCATGTATTATGTACTCATTACTTGTCGGTAATTAATTGAAGCTAAAAAGGCAGTATTTGCTTAAAAAATACAGTATTTAACATGTGTGCTAGATCATACCAACATTTTTGGTAAACTTGAATAGCTTTTTTATTGTCCATATTCAGAAACACTTTCGTTTCATCTATTTGTTTCATACTTATTGTAAGGCTACATAGCATTTTCACACCTCTGGACACCTCCATAAATTGCCACTCGATGAAATGCGTAATGTTGTGTTGTAAGACAAAAGCGCCATGCCAAGATAAAAGGGATTATTCTCTACACCGTGTGAGTTCAGAATTCCAACCTTGCCTGGGGTCCATTTGAACGTGGATGAACGTGAATCATTTGAACGTGGACGTGTCACCCATAGGGCCTATGGGTGACACGTGTCACCATAGACGTGTCACCCATAGACGTGTCACCCATACTGCATGCCATTGCTAAACCATGCGGCGAACCACTGGTTGTCGATGCAGGACCACCCTAGCTTCTCCACGAGGCAGTGCTCAACACTGTCGAATGATTTTGAGGTGTCTGCCGTGACTAATGAAATCATCATGTCTTTGTCAACATTGCTAGTCGCATATACTACAGCTCAAGCAAGCACTGCCTCACTGGCGGAAGCCAGCACTGGCGGAAGCCATATTGTTGGCGGGATATAATATGCAGACTAAGTACGTATTGCGTCAGTTTTGCACATACTGTAAGCGCACAAAGCCTAGTCACGACCAGCAATATCGATATTGGTCGATAGTTGCACCGCTTAGCATCGTCGCCTTTATCTATCGGCACTATTGTAATGATTTTCCAGTTCACAATGCTACTATTAATAACATGCAGTAGATGCATGCATGCAGATGTCGGCACCACCGCACAATGATATCAGTACATGACGAT
>JAOTOL010001054.1:67500-175000 GCA_034440575.1 Imbricaverruca yamaguchii | reverse complement strand
CTTGCAATAATGCAAACACCCACAACACCCACAACACCCATAACACCCACTACACCCACAACACCCACAACACTCACAACACTCACAACACCCACAACACTCACAACACCCACAACACTCAACACCCACAACACTCAACACCCACAACACTCACAACACCCACAACACTCACAACACCCACAACACTCCACACCCACAACGCTCACAACACCCACAACACTCAACACCCACAACACCCACAACACCCACAACACTCACAACACCCACGACACCCACAACACCCACAACACCCACATCGCGTGTGTACATGAATTATAGCGCGTGCGTTCATGTGCACAGCTGTAGTAGTAGAAGTTTCCCAGTAATCTTTTCTGGACAAGATGCCCTGCCGCCTTTAGGAAGTATATCCTCTGTTTGGGACGCGTCCAGAGATTCTCCAGCTCCAAGTGGGTTCCAAGAGTAGTCACGCTCCGCACGATAAGCAAGTATCTGTCCACCGGGCGTGATCTCGCGCACCAAATACGCCTACTCTCACACACGCATCACACCCGCTCACGCACATCAATAGCCGCCCTGATCTCACATACGCACACACACACATTAGCACGTACCTTCATGAAGAAGGCATCCAGACTTCCGGTGGACCCTAAAACAACGCTAACGGCATCAGCAAAGGCATCAGCAGCGCCCCCCCCCCCCCATAGGCGTCTACGGCGTAACACCAGCAGGGCATGGTTAAATAATTATTGTCACTGCATTAAATATATATATATATATATACATGCATATGTTCATAACAATAATTCCATATAATAATTCCATGTAGTGGCAGGCGCAGCGGGAGCATGGGTGAGTCGATGAAACCAACATCCATGAGGTGTGAGTGCCCATACCTTTATCTGCCAGGCCAAAGAAGGCAGGACTTGTTTTGTGCATGCAATTTCAGTTTTCCCAAAGAAAAAAAATCGACCGAACAATACTGCATAGATGCCATGTTCGCGGTTCCAGTATCTTCGCACAGGGCTTGAAACAACACGTACGAGGGTCCATTTACACACGATTGCAATGACGTCTTGGAACACCAGACCGCCTGTGCTGCCTGGAACAAGTCTGTGTGCCGGGTCCTCATGTTCCTCATGCTCCGCATGTTCCTGTCGAACACTGCGCTATGACACGCGAGAAACGCGCAACGGAAGTGCCATTTATTACGCAGACATGCCATTGTATGAATCAATTTGTGCCGCAAACATATGAAGATCTCGTGTCAACATGTTTGGTCATGAACCTATGACATAAGAGGGAACATGTCTGGCCCTTTTTCGGAATAATCGCGAATTGACGACGACTTATATCACTAATTACCCCTACATCACCAGGGATACGTGTGATAGGACAATTGACAAGTCAGCTAAACTCTCTATATAGGACATTGACCTGCTCTAAGTTTCCCAGGTTCATAACCTAACTCGACGTCAGATAACCCTTATCGCATTAAGGGTACTATGGGGTTGAATTGAACTCTACCCCGAATGTGACGCCTTGTGCTACCCAGGATAAATTAATGCATTATATAATAACAGAGTTGAAATTACATTTTCGGGCACTATTTCATAAACCCATAAAACGAGCGCAACACTTTGTCCTCATCGGACAATTTACCTACGAGTCTAAGCGCAACACGTCGCCATGGCTAGTATTCAAAGATTCAAAGATTCAAAGATGCTGAGGAACACTGGTGGACATGTGAACCACACATCGGTTACGGCCTTCATACAGGCAAGTTACCGGACGTCAGATCATATCCGGACACACACCCCAACCGGACACATCTGGACACACGCAAACCTGACGCTAAGTCATATCGGGACACCCCAACCGGACTTCAGGTCGCATCCAGACACACCCCATCCGGACGCCAGGTCACATCCAGCCGGCCGGACCGGGGCTTCAGTCACATTGTTTGGTATGTGCTACCTATTGCACTTGCACAAACTAAAGACGCGCCCATTGGCAGCCGACCGCCGACCCGCGCTGCCCCCAAGCTATCGACCCGTCAGCACTGGAGTGCGTACGACGCACTTCGAGTCACCCCTCCACGTCACATTCTGCACCGATGGTAATAGTCACACTTATAGTCTCGGTCGGCACATGCGCTCCGGTGCAACTTCAGACAAGGTGACGGGAGAACTGCCACAGCCGCCAGGGGTCACGCGAGTACGACTTGAACATTGTCTCGGTCTCCGTCTCGGACCAGTATCGGAGAACGTTCGTCTGCCATCGCTGGGCGATGCGGTGAGCAGTCGGCTGGCCCAGATGTAGTGTGGCCTGAAAATGAGCGGTCCTCTCAGTCAGTGTTCGCTTCATTACCCCGTCCTTGTACTGTTGGAACGACGGTACTTGCGGTATTTCCCGGTACAACCCTGGCTGAGATATGGGGCGGACGCGCCAACCAGGGACACTCTCGTCCAGGGCCCGCACCAGCAGCGATGGGTTGGCTACCAGCTGGGCGAGGCCGCGCGGGGTGTTCAGCTGCGCCGACAGACCGGCCGGCCGCTCCGACGGTGGCCGAGCGAGCTGTCTGTCCCACCAGGCGAACACGGCCGGTGGGTCCGTGAGCATATCTCGGATGTCGTCCAGCGTGAGCAGCTCCATCAGAGGCGCCACGTCCCAGGTGAAGCCGCCCCCAGGGCACGGCGTCAGGCGTGCCCGGTCGGTCACAACGTCCGGTGCCACGGTCATCGATTGCAACAGCCTTCCCTTCAAGCGGCCCACTGGACGCAGGATAGAACTGATGAGCTGAAATATCTCCTTGGTAGTTGAGATGCGCAGCATCGTTGGAAGAATTAAGTGTACAACTTGTGCAGCATTTACGGCATGCTCGACTTGAAAACATATTACGGAGTGCACGATCAGCACCCGAGCCATGTATACGCGCAGTTGGTGCTCAGACAGCTGCACAGACGGAGACGACAGCACCAACTTGGCCATACCATCATGCATTCTCGTCTGCAGTATATCGCGCATAGCCAGCCGGGTCAAATCTGCCTGAAGGACACCGATTGTCTGCTGCATTGCTTTTAAGTCCGCTGACGTGGCCTGCCGAAGCAGGTTGATATCCTCACGGAAGAAAGACGGCAGCCTGCGAGTGGTGACGGCTGCCTGGAGGTAGTTGAGGATGCGTCGCGCACATTGTGTGGCACCGCCCCATCTGCCGCGCGGTGTTTGCTGGCAAATCCAGAACAGAGAGGTCTTGATGAAGCAGGACTTGACCGTTCGTCCACTCGCTCCCAGTTGTGTCTTCGCGCGTTTGAGAAGAACAATCGCATATTTCTGATCGTATGGTAGATGCCGGGCGACCACCATCTCCGCCCTGGAGAAAGACAGTCGCCACTCGGTCTCCTCAGTGACGCTGCCCTTGCATCCTGTTGGAACTAGGTGCATGCCGTACCGCCAGATGTCCTCGCGTGCGGCAACCGGCAGCCAACCCAGCGACGTGGTCTTCGCGAAACTCTCACGGGACTGTTGCCATGGGACACGCAGACAAGCCACCATGTCCACCTCCAGCTCCGTGCGTGAATGAACCGTGACCGCTGGTCCGGTTAGCTCGATGGAGATGACTCCTGAATGGGTGACACGAAAGAAGTCGGCCATGAGTCGACGGACTGCTGCCGCCGAGAACGGCAGCAAATGGCCGTGGTCGCAGCCCGACCGCCGCGCCTGCAGCACCTGGACAAAGCCGGGGTTCTCCGTGGATGTCAGCTTGAGCGACGGAACCGACGGGGAGCTGCCCATCTCGTGAGGAGCGTCCAGCATCCAGCCGACAGGGCCCAACTCGAGCATCACATCAATGTCGGACATGGACTGAACACAATCGGACCACCGGGTCCCTGTGAACCCCTCGGCGCTACTGCCCGTCGTTGAGCAGTTCTGTACAGACAGACTGCCGAACGGCGAGCACTCGCACTCGGCGGCGTCCGCCTGCAACGCCGCCAGCAACGGCGCCGCCGCCAACATGGCACGCATCGTCACACTGTCTCTTGCCGCATTTGATGCGAATTGAAAATATTCATTAAACATGGGCAGCCCCGGCATCATTACCTCGCTGCGGTCAATGAACAAGTCTGTGTGCTGTCCGCAGCGCCGCAGCATCACGCTGACGCGTGTGTCCACGTCTGGACCCATCCGGCGTCCGTGCGATCTGCTGTTGAACTACTGAACACGACACCGACCAATGCAGTCTGGTCGCTAGCGCCGAATCACACCGGTCGAAGCCGCAGCACTCGCGCTCCAACACCAAATCATGCCGGCACGCCCAGACCAGTTGGAGGTCATGGATCCACGCAGGTGCGGCTACCTCTCTTGGCCGGTGATCACAGCCTCGTCTGCGGGACTCGCTGTCCGACTGCGCGGCAGTCGGGCCAGGGGTTGGTCTGCAACAACATGATGTCGCGATATGACTGTCCGCCAGCCAACTCTGCCGGCGCACGATAGCACATCGTGTCGCAGCGGCGAGCGTGTTGCAGCAACGCGACACTCCGATCGCGCCATTCCATGCAAGGGTAAGATACAATTTCAGAGAAGGTTGAAGTTGAATTTCAAGTCAATACGCTTGGGCGCTAAATGACGTGGCAATCGGCGCGCCCTTAAGCCCAAATAATCAATCAATCAATCACATGAACACGCTATGTTGAGACTTTATGGGCGCTGTATGACCGATACAGTCAATGCGGCTGCAAGAGCAAATAACCAACCAACCAACCAACCAAGAAATGTTTTCACACACATTTGCCTCCATAAAGCAAACAAATGGGTTAGGCTTGATTAGGTTAGGTTAGTTTAGGTTTTTTAAGTTGGAAAATTTGTCAATTTTTACAATAAGAAATGCATTTGCACAGATAATAAATGGTTCCATTATCTTAGTCACCCTGATGGACATGGTATTCTGAACAGACAAAATAATTATCCTAAAATCAATCACCACAAACTGCAAATTTAGCAATCATTTTTATTCAAGGGCATTTCAGGTTAGATTAGATTGGAGTAGGATTTTTTAATTCTGAAAATTTTTAGAAAAGAAAATGCGTTAACTTTTTCCGATTTTATTTTTGGGATTTCGTTTTTCTCCAAAGGAGGTTAGGATACGATTAGGTTAGGCTAGGCTATATTAGGTTATGATGCATTTTTGTTTTTCAAACATTTATTTTCATGCTATGATACCTAATCCAAAGCTTTTTTTTGTTGTGTTATTTGGCTCACAACCTAAAAAGCAGGCATTTACACAGAAAGTGAGTAGTATCATCTTAGTTATCTTCATAAGCATTGCATTGGGACGGGAAATTCCAAGAATTCATCAAACCCCTTGAAGCATAAATTTGCCACCAAACCTAACTTATTTGTTTGCTCTATGGAGGAAAGTGTGTGTATACAAAACGTGTCTTGTTACCACCTTAACACGCGCCGTCTCTCCGTTGAGATCCTCACACCCCGTCTCTGGGGTGGAGGGGGGGGGGGGCGGTTAGTAAAGCCCTCTAAAATCCAAACTAAGCATCGCACGAAAACGAGAGGTGTCATCGGAAAGCGCTCGACGGGTAGGGTCCGGATCCACCCCCAAAACAATCCCCCCAAAGTGGCGTCACCAGGGGGCTAGATTTTCACGACTGTTCTCGACTTACATTATGTTTTTGGCTCTGTGGAGTTCATTTTGGGAAGTATATTTTTTTTAATTATTTGGAATGAGGAAAGGAAAGGAAAGGAAAGCGAAACCGACCAGGGTCATGCATTTTTTTGGTCCTCCAAAAAAGAAAACAAAAAAAAGACTATTTCAAAAGTTTTAGTTTTCAAGTTGTCTTTTACATTCCTGTTCCAATGGGTAAAGCTGACCGAGAAACGTTGTTGGAAGTCAATATTCCCTAATTAAAAATGCTTATTTTAGACAGAATCTTCTATTTGATCTGCAATTGGCAAATATGCAAAATTTATATGTAGTTAAAAACGAGAAAAAAATGAAACATTCCACTCGTACGTTTTGTTGCATCCCTAAAGATAAGCAAACGCTGAAAGTTTCATTAAAATATCTGTATCCTTACACTGTAAAGTTTAAGAAAATAGAATCAATTTAATCCGAGTTCTTTCTAGGGTGGCTTTATGAAGCAGGGTACTATTGTTAAGCAGAGCTTGTTGCGTGAACCCTGGCCGCATCACCCGATCCATGAATACCAGTTTACCGGCATAATTTTGAACGAAAGTTTAACGTGCCGTCAATGTAACTCGGTCGCCCGGTATCTCGTCCACGACCTTATCGGGCCAGCTGCCAGCTGACCCTCCCAGCCGGGGGCTAAATGCGAGCGAGTGAGCGGCTCGAACCCTGTGTCGCCAGGACAGGGGAGGCCAGAACAGGCCAGCTCCCTAACAAACTGCGCTACCCGGGCGGTGGCCTGTAAGCACCTGTCATTCGGTCTCTGGGCGAATTGTTACCGATTCCGTCTAACTTCCAAATTCAGCGGTGAATTAACGCGAACTGGGTATCATTGAAAAACCCTCGATGGGTAGGGCGCGAAATGGCATACGTTATGTAGTTTCAAGTTAAGTGGAGACTAAAAGTGGATGTTTCCTAGAAAAACAGCTACTTTTCAAATCCATACTTCATGACCATTTTTCGGTAAAGACAAAAGTTAAAACGTACAAAATTCGAGAGCCAATTACACCGCGAATGTCAAAAGAAGTCACATTAGTTCATCATGGGCCAAAATTGGCCGTTACCTTAGGTTCCTGAACTGACCTCTAACTGAAATCCAGGACAAACGTGTTGTGAGCACTGCCAAATTATAACCATGTGATCAACTCCATTCCCTTCGCTTCATAATTGCAAACACCAACCGTTTATAATTGTAAAAGGCGCAAGAGGCGCGAAAATGACGATTTTTTTTAAGTTTGAAATTATTTTCAGCCTCAAAATGACGGTTTTCCCAACACATCTCATGCGTATGAGCCTAAGAACATGCGAACTGTTTTAGCTGCTCATCTTGCGCACACAGTCATTTTGCCGTCCGAGTCAAAACGGGTGAACGATGGCTCCACTTACCACGTCAGTTTCTGGACTAAATCCCGTGACTATTCCAGATCTCCAGGAGCAGTTGATGACGTGTTTCAATTTGGATGTGAGAGTGTGCTCTGTGTACCCCAGCAGCCAACATCCTCCTGGAAACATGCGCGTCAGCAGCACACACCGAGAAGAGAGCGAACAAAGTTGCTGCGGTGTGCTATTCCCATCAACTACAATTCTGAACAAGCGGGTGTAAATTGGGGCTACGAGGTTTTCCAATGCAACGATATTTGAAGACTAGCAATAAATACAATCAGGTGGAGCGGTAATGCGAACTATTACTTTGGAAGATGTGGATAAACATCAAACCTGACGTACAGAAACTGTCAGCTTTGCACGTAGACGACGTGCAGAGACCGTAGCTAAGTGGAAGGGGGCGGGCTGGACCGGCGTGGCATACGGAAGAGCCGGAAGATGAGGTATTCGGATTGATTGCACACTTGATTTGCAGTAATTACCGCCTTAATCGGTGTTCAGATCACGACACGGTTGCAATTGGTTCCTAAACATTACATCTGTTTCCAGCATTTTGGTAGGGAGAAAGGGATTGGCGCAACACCGTACCCAGCAACAACACTGCCTTCAGCCCGCCACGTAGCTAAGTATGGTGCAAATACGATGCGGAATACATGAACGCATCGATTACGATTATTTATTACTTCATGCTATCCAAGTATGACACTTTGGCCAATATTAATTAATTATGTAATATAATAATAGGACATGGTGCGTGGTCCACCCATGTTGATGAAGGTATACAGTCTTGCCTCCACCCATGGTAAGAACACTTTCCTTAAACTGGAACAGCAAGTGAAAAATCAAGGAGTGAAAAAGACGAAGTGCATTACGGATACCACTGCTCACCAAACGACCGAAATATAAACGTATTGCAGTACCATACACGGCATAAAATAGCAAATGCGGGCACAGCCTAACACGACCACGCACCTAGAAGACAGCAGCAGACGCAAGGGAAATATGTTGACCTTGGGAGCCCATAAATAGTGATGGTCAATCATGTTATTTGAATTTGTTGTAAAGTAGTTACTGGGAACAACGTATGGCCTGGTCGGCGTTATGTAAAGAATATAAATGACAATCATAATATTCAAGAGCCGAAAGTATATCGACCACGTCGCGTCGATTTGCAAAGGTTTCATGGAATTTGGTTCCGTCCTTTCGGAGCATGGGCGGCGCAACAACCATTAAAATGAGTTTTATGCATTTTGTATGACCTTGACCTAAGGCCGAGGTCACCATCTTGAGAAGTCCGAAGTATATAGTCCACGGCACGTCGATTGGCGAAGGTTTCATGAAATTCGATTTCGTACTTTCGGAGCATGGGCGGCACAACAACCATTAAAATGAGTTTTATGCATTTTGTATGACCTTGACCTAGGGCCGAGGTCACCATATTGAAAAGTCCCAAGTATATCGACCACGGCACGTCGATTGGCGAAGGTTTCATGAAATTCGCTTTCGTACTTTCGGAGCATGGGCGGCGCAACAACCATTAAAATGAGTTTTATGCATTTTGTATGACCTTGACCTAGGGCCGAGGTCACCATATTGAAAAGTCCCAAGTATATCGACCACGGCACGTCGATTGGCGAAGGTTTAATGAAATTCGGTTTCGTACTTTCGGAGCATGGGCGGCGCAACAACCATTAAAATGAGTTTTATGCACTTTGTATGACCTTGACCTAGGGCCGAGGTCACCATATTGAAAAGTCCCAAGTATATCGACCACGGCACGTCGACTGACGAAGGTTTCATGAAATTCGGTTCCGTATTTTCGGAGCATGGGCGGCGCAACAACCATTAAAATGAGTTTTATGCATTTTGTATGACCTTGACCTGGGGCCGAGGTCACCATATTGAAAGGTCCCAAGTATATCGACCACGGCACGTCGATTGGCGAAGGTTTCATGAAATTCGGTTCCGTACTTTCGGAGCATGGGCGGCGCAACAACTATTAAAATGAGTTTTATGCATTTTTGATGACCTTGACCTAGGTCCAAGGTCACCATATTTAAACTCCAGAATATATCGCCCATTCCACGTCGATTGGTGAATGTTTCATCAAATTCGGTTCGGTACTTTGGGAGCATGGGCGTGTCAAATAGGCAAGAAAACGATTTTGGGGATTTTGGTGACCTTGACCGAAGGTCAAGGTCATGATATTCAAAGCCCCACGTATATCGAACACGTTACGTCGATTTGTGAAGGTTTCATGAAATTGTATTGGGTAGTTTCAGAGTATGGGCGTGGTTAAAAGTCTTAAAAATGGTTTTGTGCTTTTTGATGACCTTGACCTAAGGCCAAGGTCACCATAGTCAAAAGTGCCAAGTATATCGACCATGTGACGTCTATTGGTGAAGGTTTCACGAAGTTCGGTTCAGTAGTTTAGGAGCATGGTCACGGCAACAATTAAAAATGAAGATGTACTTAATCAGCGACCTTAGGTCAAGGTCAAGGTCACCATATTTTAAAGTCCCAAGTAAATTGACTATGCTGCATCGATTGGTGAAGGTTTCGTTCAATTCGGTGCAGCGGTTTATGAGCATGGGCACGGCAACACTTTCAAAATGATTTCAAAATGGCCGCCCCAAGTTTGAGGGGTAATTTTATAGCTTTGCGTAACGGTAAGAGTCCCCATATTCAAAAGTCCCACATAAATCGACCCAACTGAATCGATTGGTGAAGGTTTGGTGGAATTTGGTTCGGTAGTTTCTGAATATGGTCACGGCAACACCCCACGGCAACAGAGTAGACCCACCCCCACAAGGGCCCGTCTTGGTTGCACTCCGTACACTGAACCAGCCGCCCACCAAATCCGTCGATCAGCCCTCCCTGTAATACTGAAAAGCAAGCCCTCTATTCTTATAATGATTGTCTGCTGTTTTTAAAGATGCTCAATGTGCTGCTACTGACAATGTTTTCTGGCAGCTGGTTCCAGTGTTCTACTACCCTGTTGGTGAAGAAAGTTTGCCTTGACCTTGTTCTGCTGTGGTTAACTTTAATTTTGAATTGATGACCTCAAATGGCATCATTTCTGTTCAATTCAAACATTTCCCCAAGGTATCCCCTCTCCAGACCATGGACAAATTAAAAAACCTCGATGTGATCTCTCAGCCTTCTATATCTAAGTGAAAACATATTCAATTTCTTCAATCTTTCCTCATATGCCAGGTTGCTTATGCCATTAACCATTTTTGTAGCCCTCTTTAGTACTCTCTAAAGCTAACGATCTTTTTCATAGCTAGGAGACCAAGCTTGGATGCAGTATTCCAAATGTGGCCTGACGTATGCACAGTAAAGCTTCCTGATCACTTCCTCACTTCTGTATGATACATTCCTATTTATTGCCCCGAGCATTCTCAGTGCCTTCTTCCTGGCTTCCTTGGTCTGTTCTGATGCCCCCAGTTTTGTGTTTACAATAACACCTAAATCCTTCTCCTGTTGAGTCACTGATAGCACTTGGCCATCCATCAAGTATGGAGCCTTCATATGCTGCTTACCTACATGCATGATTTTGCACTTATCAAAATTAAATTTCATTTGCCATTCTTCGGACCACTTCACAAGTTCGTCTACGTCTTTTTGCAGCGAGATATGCTCATCCTGACCTGTTATTGCCCTAAAGACCTTCAAATCATCTGCAAATTTCAAAACTTTACTGCTTAGGCCACTTTCAATGTTATTTACAAATATAATGAACAGTAATGGCCCTAGTACTGAACCCTGGGGGACTCCACTAAAAACATTTTGCCATGATGACTTTGTACCATTTAGCATCACTCTTTGCTGTCTATCTGAAAGCCACAACTCTATCCATTTTAAGATGCTACCTGCAATGCCATGGGACTGAAGTTGTATCATTAACCATTTATGGGGTACCTTGTCAAAGGCCTTACTAAATACCGTCAAGATATGCTACATTAACCTGATTTCCCTGATCAAATTGTTCTGTGGCGAAGTTCAAAAAGTCCAAGAGGTTTGTGAGACACGATCGTCCTTTTCTAAACCCATGTTGAGTATCTTGAATCAATCTGCTACCTTCCAGATAACTAACTATTCTATCCTTGATAATTGATACATGTATGCCGGCAGACGACAGCACATATACGATAAGAAATCACTTCAAAATTGTTGTGGTTTGTTGTGCGCTAAAAAATCACCACAGTTCCTGTTGCTTTTTTGCAAAAGGAAAAGCCGTTGGTAATTGGACACGCATCATGATGTTGCATGATCCTGCAGTTGCATCATGATCAAGTTCTTGCAGGGTTCGTGCTCAGCCCTTTCATGAGGTTCTGCCACAGACAAGTGAGTATGGTAAGTATGTATTTGTGGCAATGATCAACGAGCTTCAATAGGTTGGGCTTAGTTCTTAACTTCAGGTAGGTAGGTAGGTTGTGACCTACATCAAACTGGAGTGCAGATGATCACAGACCTGGCTGGTATTTCAAGAGGCCAAAAAGATATAGTTGCCCACCTACCTGCTTACATTGGTTAGGGAAAAGGTAGGTATCTGAACATGTTCTGTTTACTGGACACCTTATTTGGGGCTAATACCTTTGAATATCTCCCACATTATGTTCAGCACATAAATAACAAAGATATGGTGATATTCATAAATGGTGGACCTGTTTGCAATCCAAATATTAAGGCCAGATCACACAGCTCTACCTATTCTTTGTGTATTGGCTAGCAATAATAATAATAATAATAATAAAAATAATAATAATGACCTTTATTTTCTACCTTTCTCAGTACATATCTGGGCTACCATACAACACATAATGCCTTCATGCATACAGACCAGCAACACAACCAAACTGAGACAGCAACCACTGTGCCACACCTGCTCCATTCTACCCTGGGTTATGCACATGAGCCTGATCAGCTCTTTCCAGTACATTTAATTCCAGCTGTGACCTAAATGTGTGTTTGATGTCAGCTTTACTGGCCACCATTAAATCCATGCACACAAGTTCATATTCATACCTAATTTGAGCATGATTTTGTGCAATAATACCCAACCAAGCTACCTCACTCTTACACACTGCTTTTGTAATGTCATTGCTACTGCCCATGAGGCTATGCACAAATAAAAGCTGTCTACTTACCACCAGCATGTGGCATGGCAGCATTCCAAACTTTCAACCAGATTGTGAAACTTACTTTCCAGGTTTGGAGTCAGAGTGCATAATGGCATAAGCAACATGGCATATGAAGAAACATTGAAGAAATTGAATATGTTTTCACTTAGATATAGAAGACTGAGAGGGGATTGCATTGAGGTCTTTAAATTTGTCCATGGTCTGGAGAGGGGATATCTTCAGAACACCCCTCTTCTAGGTATGTACCTACTTCCAAGTCATGATGACTTGCAATGAACCCAAACAAATGTGCAATGTTAAATCACACAATGCTTATAAGACTGGATAATTGGGAAATTTGCTGAAGGTGATTTCTGATATTTTGGAGTCCTTTTTAGGTAATGTTTATTAATGTGCTGTGCATTATGTGTCACTCATTTCCTATGCGAATGTGTAATTTTTAACTGGGAGCCAAGATACTGCCCAAAAAGGGGCATGGAGTTAGGTGATATCATTTGCATAAGATAATCACAAAGTAGTCTGGCTAGGACAATTATAACAAAATTACATGTATGGTCACTGCATGCTCTGTCTGTAGACTGTATGTGCTCTATTATACATGTAGAAAATGGTCCATTGCAGGTAGGCTGAGTGAACCTTCACCACTCAAATTGTCCTGCCAGAGGCTCCCTGCATGTGCCCTTGTAGTGGTGTCCCTCCAAAGAAATAGCCCCCTCCAGACAAATATACCATGACAATTCATGGGTTCACTCCTGATGGCTTGCCTGTAACCAATCTTGGCTTGCTCTAGAGGTCAAGATGGACATTCATTCCATGACAATGATTTAATTGAGTATTTTCCCTCCTCACTTCCATATACAAACAGTAGATTAGACAACATATATGATAGTGTAAAATATTCTGCAAGTGCAACATTAACCAACAGCCGTGGCCATCAATGACCATCAACGACTGATCAGGTTAAAACCGAATTAAAACTGAAGCCAGAGATTCAAACCCCACACCACATGTACATAAAGACAAAGACATAAAGACATAAAAGATTAGTGCAACTATGAGCCACAAGGGCCCTTCTTGGTTGCACTATGTACACTGAACCAGTTGCCCACCAAATCTGCATATCCTTGTACCATATCCTTCCCTATCTGCAGATGTACCATATCCTTCCCTAATCGCACGTCCCCGTTATTCCACGTCAAATCGCACAAGAATTGGCTATTTTGAACCCAACCCCCTCCGATTTTGATGAAAATTGATACACCTGTAGTGCCAAGTGAACGAACCTCACACGCCAACTTTCAGCTCTGGGTGGCCTCTGGGGTCAGATTTAGAGGTCATCCTAGGTCGCCTATTTTTACCGACTTGACAACAATCAAATGCATATATCTTAGATGTTAATTAACTTAGCGGAACGACATTGGTGTTAAAGTGCGCAGAAACCCTTGTCCATTCAGAAACATGGCAAAAGTTGCACGTGACCTCTCCGTGACCCTTGACCTAACGAGGACAAAGTATAAAAATGCATTTTTATATATGTTTGCCTGCCCCTAATTCGACTAAACGTGGCTGAATTAATGGTCGTGATATTATCTAAGAACGTGCAAAAAAGAAAGGCGGAGACTCTAAAACTGTGTGAGATATCGGCCTTTGAGTATTGTCATGGGACCGAATGCATGCATGCCCCGAGGCTATTTACCATATCATCGATGATAACTCTGGTTTCCTTGGTCCGATTATCGTCAAATATGGTGGGCAAATCATTGGTGGCAAGCTGAACTATTTTACAGATTTTCAAGTTGACCTGACCTCACATGACCTGGCAGTGACCTCTCCATTACAAGCCAACAGGGAAACAAAAATATTTTCCTGAACAAAAAACGCTGAATTTCGCTCGTACAGGCTATATTACCTAGTTTTAGGTTGGGCTACTCCGAACGAGCCTAGTTTGATTTTGAACAAATGTCCTCTGCAAGGTCACGTGAGGTCACTATGAGGTCATGTCACACTTTCGTCAATAACTTTATATAGAATCAAGAAATAATTTTAATGCCACCGAGATCCTCTGGTTAATCATGATGTATAATATGATATAGCTAGGTCATCACTTGACCTCGGTTTAGGGTGACCTGGAGGTCAACAGGGGTCAGGATCAAATGTTCAGCTAGCTAAGTCATGTGATACATCAATCAACGCGGCCTGACGAGGAAAATACGATTGTAACAAAATTTTATTTCTATCTTTATTCTGGCAAAAGTTATTCGCAAAAAAATATGTTTCCTCGGTTTTTATGGCCTGAATATATTGTTTCAGCTCGCGTGCGTTTCGTACTAACATTTTATCGGGAGGGCCAGTCAATTTTTATAAGATGCAAATAGCCGCGACCATAAAACAAGTTGTACAGCAGTACAGTATATTCACGAAGAACTACCAACCTTTTTCGCCACACGTACCTCACGGCACGTCTCGCTGCCGGAAAACCATCTCACAACCACCATACCATTACGTGGAGACGGAGTAGCACGATGGACATTCTTTGTTCCCGGTATTGTGCGAGCAGCTGCGAATCTGTCATTCAACGCTTTGGTTTATTTGACCAACTCGGTTTTGGGAAAATACTCCACGCACGTGCCGGTGGCATGGTTTTTTTACAAACTGATAAAACTGGTCCGGGGTCTCAATCAGAGTTCCTTGCAGACTTGCCTTTTTAGCTAACCTTTTCAACGTCCCACCAATGCCATCACACGGTCCCTTTCCGTGAGCGGTTGCGAAGAAATGCCACTCGGCGTCTATTCCAAAGTCGACGGAATGCTCTGCCAAATTTAGGAAATTCTTACAATTTTTGTATCGCGAAGCAGCCCCATCTGAAAAATAAAATATCTTCTTGGGGCGCTGGCCTAATTCTGCTTCCAGGCGCTCAATGAGTTCCTTGAAACAGATGGACAGCCACAGTATCATGCGTCAGGCAGTCGGAAATGGCAGAGTAAGAAAAATGTTTGAGGTCCCCTGCGTTGTTTCGCCAAAAAGCCACAAACGGATGGATTGTCACCTGCAATTTATTCCAGTGATGGGACTGTACCTCATCCTGTGTAACCATAGCGTAGTTTTCGGAAAAATCTCCAATAACAATTACCTCTGCAGGAGCTAGTGTTTCCTTTAGGCCTTTCAGATAATTGCCTTGGGCACGGGCGACAAAATCATGCTTTACAAGTATTTCCAGCTGCTCGCAAAATGATTGCACAAAATTTTCAGAAGTTTGCGTAACCACCTCTAAGGTGGACCTATCAGTATTAGTCCACTTTCGGTATTCAATGTTATCGATTTCTCGGTTATCATACTCAGCCAAAATGTGTTCCCCGAATTCCGACACTTTTGGGCATCCTTCACATTTACGCTCCTTACAAAGCAACAATGGCGGGTTACACTGGACCTGAGCCAAACAATGATGATAGGATGCCAGCTGAACCCCATTCACAGTGATGTCGCTTACATTGCCACCAGCCATCATTAACTTCACGTTCTCATGATGCACGCATACGCCCACACAATGGGTACCGCTCGCACCTACAAGTACACATTCCCCCGGACGTAGCTCCGCAAATTTTTAAAAACCTATTTTTTGTTGCGGGTACAGATCCTTAAAACACCGATAGGCCTCTTTTAGGTTGCAGAGGATAAGGCGTTTCTGTACTCGCTCCCTTTTGCCTGTAATTTTGCTCCGGACAGAAACGAAATCTTTAGTTCCAGGCATTGCACGACTCACGTCTTCGCTTCTGTAGAAGTCCCTCACTAGTTCTGCAGTCTCACTTTTAAGCACTTTTCCAGGCCTCGGATTCGGAACCGAGATGCACCCTGACGCTTCTTGCAAGCGTTTGGCGCACCTTGTTTGATGGTGCGACGCACCAAACTCTTCCATCAGCTTGCGAATTGTCCATGAACTTGGCGCTACCCTCAATATTTGTATTTTTCACTTGGTTTATCAATGGTTCCGAATTTCTGTCGCAGCTGCTCCATCATTTCTTGAAAACTTTTTGCTTTCTGATTTTCGTCTTCGTCGGTGCAAGGGACGGACTCTGTATCGATACTTGAAACTCGTTTCTGGAAAGCCGCTGTGATTTTGGACATCTTCGTCCGTCTGTACTTCTTTGAAGTTCGTAGCCGTTTCGGCTTCATTGGGGTCTCACCAAGTGCCTGTGCGGACTGGTCTATGGCATCTACTGTTTGGTCTACATCTGTAGAATCGGTATTTGAAGGTGCTGCCTCTGCTTGGAGAGATCCGTTACTGTCATCGGCCGTCTGAAGCACTGATGTTCCCGGTTCCGCTGGTGGCTGCTGCGGCTCCCGCTGTTCGACTGGATCTGACGGTCTTCTCTTCGAAAGCGCCAGTCGGCAGGAAGTGCATTACTATTCGCTCCGATATAAGTCGAGATCCGGGTTTTGTTCGATCCATTTTGTAATCACCGGTCTACAGCCATGTTTTACAGTTTTACCCCTGTGTCGAAGTAAGGGATCACAGCACTTCGTCCACCTTTCACTTCGCCTCTCGTATCCAGACGCCTTGCCCATTTCGAACTCCGACTTCCAGGGAATCACAACAAACACTGAGCATGGCCGACTTTGCCACAGACCACCACCCATACCTCCATTGTGTCGTTATCTTTCTAAAGGCTTATCTACTGTTGTCAATACACGCACCTCCACCTCCCCTCTCACGAGCGGCGCGTGTAATCTCTCCCTCGCCGCCCGTTCCTTATCACGCCGCGAACGCATGATGCCCCCCCGCAACCGACGTTAGAGTGCAGCATTTTCATTTCTTGGTCACCGGTTCAGTGTCGGCCTCACCTGCAAAAGTACCACAAATAGTTAGTTGAAAATTACTGGCGTGAATATTCACGTAAGTTGCAATATTGCATGTATTTAGGCAATACAAACTTCCCAAGGTCATGTTAGTTCATGTGAGGTCATGTCAACCTGAAAATTTGGAAAATAGTTCAGTTTGCCACCAATGACTTGCGCACCAAATTTGACGATAATCGGACGAAGGTAACCAGAGTTATCATCGATGATATGGTAAATAGCCTCGGGGCATGCATTCATTTGATCCTATGACAATACTCAAAGGCCGATATCTCAAAAAGTTTTCAAGTCTCCGCCTTTCTTTTTTGCAGGTTCTTAGATAACATCACGACCATTAATATAGCACTGTTTCGTCGAATTAGGGGCAGGCAGACATATATAAAAATATATTTGTATGCTTTGACCTGGTTAGGTCAAAGGTCACGGGGAGGTCACGTGCAACTTTTGCCATATTTCTGAATGGCCCAGGGCTTCTGCGCACTTTGACACTAATTTCATTCCGCTAAGTTAAATAACACCTGAGATATTAGCAATTTATTGATGTCAAGTCGGTAAAAAATCGTGACCTAGGATGACCTCTAGATCTGACCCCAGAGGTCACTCTGGGCTAAAAGTTCGCGTGTGGGGTTCTTTCACTTGGTACTACAGGTGTACCAATTTTCATTAAAATCGGAGGGGGTCGGGGAATTTCTTGTGCGATTTGACGTGGAATATCCTACCTACGTGCATAGGTAGGATAGGTTAGAACCTATCCTACCTATCCATGCAAGAAAACACATTAGTTTAAATGGGGTTCAGGGGAGAATTATATGCATATATATATCTGTGTTTATATATGTACATATGTATATGTGTATGTTATATAGATGCATATATATGTGTATATATATATATTTATGCATATATATATATATATATATATATGTATATGTATATATATGTATATATGTATATATATGTATATCTACTACTGTTTGCCGCCAGGTGTCATGGTGGGAGGACGTCCGTGGAGCTCCAGGTTTCCAGATAAGTCGTTGCAGAACAGGGCAGTACTCTAGTCTAAGCTGTGGATAGGTGTTTAGCAATTACTTCTGTGATTATATTTCATTAGTTTTTATCTGATAAGCATTTTCGTAGCACGCTAACTATACTATATTAACCTAGCGACGCTGCCTCTCGTGCGCCATCTTCGTCTTAGGCGAGACCTCGTGGCTTTGGGCGTGTTCTCGACGCTTTGATTTCTGTAATAGGAGATATTACAAGTGTGTAGATTTCATAAGTACATTAGACAACATTCATACTATCCTAACATACTTTATTTATTTTTTGGTGTGCATAGTGTGTTTGGTGTTGAACTTTAAGATAGTTTAAGTAGTAGTGTTTGGTGTTGGTGTTGAAGTTTAAGATAATTTAATTAGCAGTAAGTTGGGGGTATTCATAAGTGCTGTGTGACTGTTCATTTTTATGTCTAGCCATAAGTCATACTTGTGTTGAAAAAAATTAGATTAGACATCTTGTGTATTTATTTAATTTAAAAAACAAAACAAAATAAAAAAATAAAATAAAAACAATTGTTTAATAGTTTCTGCTTTTCTTGAGGCACTCAGATAATAAACTGACAGTATAGGAGGTAGCGATTTATAGTGAATGATAGTTAGCTTTTTTGTCGGTTGTTTAGCGAGTTAATTTGAATCTAAATCTAGGCATAAGCTGCAGCGTTTAGGATGGTTTCGACCAGAATGCAGGCACTAGAGGAAGAAATTAGGACCCTTAAGGCAGAGGTTTCCAATCTCAAGGCTGCCCTTGTTGCACAGGGTAGGCAAGATAAAGCAACAAGGGGTCACTCCGTAGCAGGGACATCGTATGCCCAGGTGGTCGCAGGCCACCAGGTAGCTGAGGCTTCCCCTACTGTGGAGGTGGCTGGGATCTCTCAGGAGGGGAGTTTTAATAGTGAACAGAGGAGGGGTAGTTCTGGTAGGTCACAGGAGGGGAAGTGGCATGAGGTCAGGGGGTGGAGGATTTGGAGACGCGAACCTGAGGAAAAGGTTAGTGAGTGGCAGGTGGCAGGTGGTAGGAGCGGGAGGAAGGCTAGCCAACCGGCCCAGCGGGCAGGCATAGTAACAACAAATATGTTCCAGGCATTGGGTGACTGCCCCCAGGATAGCAGTAGTAAGGAGTCAGTGCTGGTCATAGGAGACTCTCGTGTGCGATATTTAGAGCGGGTATTTTGTAAAGGTAGGAGGGACAGGAGGTGCATCACCAGGCCTGGTGCCAAGGTGAAGGACCTGGTACCTGCGGTGGCACAGGTCACCAGTAATCACCAGTTTAACACAGTCATAGTGCATGTAGGGGTAAATAACATAGGTCAGACTAGGAGTGAGGAGCTTCTGCGGGAGTACAGGGCCCTTCTGGCCACCCTGAAGGGTACCAATAGAGTCATTATAACAGGAATTTTACCTAGGGCTAGAGCCTCCCCTGAGTGGAGCTCTAGGGCACTGGCAGCTAACGCCAGGGTAGGAAAGCTCTGCCATGAGCTAGGTTTTACATTTGTAGACGAGTGGAGCAGGTTTTATGCATCGTGGAACCTCTATCAGAGGGATGGCCTGCACTTTTCTGAGAAGGGGGTCCATGTGTTAGGCAAAGTATACGAGCATGTCCTTCAGGGAAACTAGGAAATGGGGTGGGGAGGGATGAAATTGCATTGCCAACTCAGGAATATTCCAATAGTGTCAGCCAAGGCAGTAGAACCTCAAAGTCTGCAAATAGGGACAGCAGCAACTCAAGGGGACAGAGTTATAGTTCATCTAGTGATAAAAGAACTCAATATGAAAAAGCCAAAGGTGGTTATGGAGCATTCGTTAAGTGTATGATGTTCAATGCTCAGAGTATTCGTTCCAAATTTGATGAGTTCAAGTGTTATGTTGCTGAGGAGGAACCGGATTTTGTTTGCATTACGGAGGCATGGGTCAGTGAAGGGTATTTTGGAGATAACTTACAGGACTATGAGATCCAGGGATACAATATGTTTTCGTGCAATAGGGGTCCAGCAATGAAAGGGGGTGGTGTAATGCTCTATATGAATAGCTTATTCAGTTCTCAAAAAGTAGCAGGTGGGGATAAAAATGTGTCTGTGGAGTCCATCTGGCTTGATGTCACTGTGGGAAAAGGCAACAGCAATACTCTTAGGATAGGAGCTTTCTACCGATCAGGAACCCTGCCACATTCTCAGCAACTGGAGCTTGACAAGGTGATTTGTGAGGAAATCAGTAGAAACTTTAAGAGGAAGTGCCTTATTCTCGGTGACTTTAATCTAAAAGGTTATGAAAATGCTGGTGTTGGCACCCCATCATGCAAAATGTTTAGGAAATGCCTTGAAGAGGACCTGTTCTTACACCAGTTTGTATCGGAACCTACCAGGCATGGTTCATTCTTGGACCTTGTATTCTCGGATTTAAGTGACTTGGTTCAAGACTTGACTGTAGGCGAAACTCTGGGAAAAAGTGACCATAACATAGTTAGATTCAAGGCACATGTAGGGGAAATTATCAAGGATAATTTGGTAAAGGTTCCAAATTTCAACAGAGCAGACTTTAACGGCATGAGAGCGGCTTTAAGTGCCATCAGATGGGAAGAAGAATTCTCCAATTTAAATGCCCGTGAAATGTGGGAAAAGTTCAAATCTTACGTGAAGGAAACTCAGATTAGACATGTCCCCCAAAAGCAAAGACGCAAAAGAAGGGTAGGAAAGCCAGCATGGCTTACACCAGACGTGATAAAAGCAATTAAGGCTAAGAAAACTGCATTTAGAGTTTTTAAAGAAGCCTCAAATGTCGTTAATCTAAAGGCGTATCGAAAAGCTAGAGACACTGTGAAGCAAAAAACCAGAGCAGCAAAGCGAGCAAAAGAACTGGATTTAGCTAGAAACTGTAATGGGGACAGTAAAAAGTTCTTTAGTTTCTACAAGCTGAGTAAAGTTTCTAGCACAATTGGTCCACTGGAAGTAAACGGGACTACATTGGGTGAGGATAGTGAGATGGTTGAGGAGCTGAGCAAGCAGTTCAAATCAGTGTTTACATTGGAAGATATGACCAATCTGCCGACCATACACCATAGTTCAGTGACATGGCATCGGACAAATGATATTGATTTCATTGATAGTGATGTTGTTTACAATCATATCAGGAAAATAAAGCAAAATAAGGCAGCAGGACCTGATGAAATTTATGCTAGGGTGTTGCGGGAAACTGAAAAGGAATTGGCATTTCCATTTTGTAGATCAGTTTCACATAATGAAATTCCAACCGATTGGAAAAGGGCAAATGTAGTTCCTATTTTCAAGAAAGGAGAAAGAGGGAAAGTTGAAAACTATAGGCCAATAAGTCTCACATCCCTAGTATGCAAGGTACTCGAATCAATTATCAAGGATAGAATAGTTAGTTATCTGGAAGGTAGCAGATTGATTCAAAATACTCAACACGGGTTTAGAAAAGAACGATCGTGTCTCACAAACCTCTTGGACTTTTTGAACTTCGCCACAGAACAATTTGATCAGGGAAATCAGGTTGATGTAGCATATCTTGACTTTAGTAAGGCCTTTGACAAGGTACCCCATAAACGGTTAATGATACAGCTTCAGTCCCATGGTATTGCAGGTAGCATCTTAAAATGGATAGAGTTGTGGCTTTCAGATAGACAGCAAAGAGTGATGCTAAATGGTACAAAGTCATCATGGCAAAATGTTCTTAGTGGAGTCCCCCAGGAGTCAGTACTAGGGCCATTACTGTTCATTATATTTGTAAATAACATTGAAAGTGGCCTAAGCAGTAAAGTTTTGAAATTTGCGGATGATTTGAAGGTCCTTAGGGCAATAACAGGTCAGGATGAGCATATCTCGCTGCAAAAAGACTTAGACGAACTTGTGAAGTGGTCCGAAGAATGGCAAATGAAATTTAACTTTGATAAATGCAAAATCATGCATGTAGGTAAGCAGCATATGAAGGCTCCATACTTGATGGGTGGCCAAGTGCTATCAGTGACTCAACAGGAGAAGGATTTAGGTGTTATTTTAAACACAAAACTGGGGGCATCAGAACAGACCAAGGAAGCCAGGAAGAAGGCACTGAGAATGCTCGGGGCAATAAATAGGAATGTATCATACAGAAATGAGGAAGTGATCAGGAAGCTTTACTGTGCATATGTCAGGCCACATTTGGAATACTGCATCCAAGCTTGGTCTCCTAGCTATGAAAAAGATTGTTGGCTTTTGGAGAGAGTACAAAAGAGGGCTACAAAAATGGTTAATGGCATAAGCAACCTGACATATGAGGAAAGATTGAAGAAATTGAATATGTTTTCACTTAGATATAGAAGGCTGAGAGGAGATCTCATCGAGGTCTTTAAATTTGTCAATGGTCTGGAGAGGGGATACCTTGGGGAAATGTTTGAATTTAACAGAAATGATGCAATTAGAGGTCATAAATTCAAAATTAAAGTTAACCACAGCAGAACAAGGTTAAGGCAAACTTTCTTCACCAACAGGGTAGTGGAACACTGGAACCAGCTGCCAGAAAACATCGTCAGTAGCAGCACATTGAACATCTTTAAAAACAGCATAGACGATCATTATAAGAATATTGGGCTTGCTTTTCAGTATTACAGGGAGGGCTGATTGACAGTTTTGGTGGGCAACTGGTTCAGTGTACAGAGTGCAACCAAGAAGGGCCCTTGTGGCTCATAGTTGCACTGATCTTTTATGTCTTTATGTCTTTATGTCTAGACATATGGTTCACAATCAAACACCACTTTTCATAGCAGCCAGCAGCAAGACCAGTCTCACATACACTTAAGCTCAGCCACAAGAGAGGCAAATGTCTGTGTGCTAAGGTATTGCAAGATGGCGTGCATGCTTACAAATTGAAATATTATCTGGTTACTCAGACTCCAACTGAAGTATCTCCAGAAACATGCTTTTGAGTCACCACATAGTGGGGAAATTTGACAGCTCTCAAAGTTGCTCTATGGAGTTGCACAGTGCACAATTCAGAATTGGCTGCTTTGGTGTTTTCTGTTCTGAAATGTCGGTTAACCAATCAACGCAACATTTTTGCCATGTAAAAATAATTAGCAACTTTCAACACATTGTTAACAGTGTCATGCCTCAAACACAGGACCTTGACTGGACCTTTGCATTGCTCAAAACCCGACGATGGCATGAGTTGCCTCTGAGGTATCATGTGGTTAATTAACTGAATAGGTAGGTATATAATCTTAGTGGCTGGTGAAGTGTGAATTTTGTGTGCATGGTTAGCCTTGTACTGAATCCAAAAGTGAATGGAAAGCATGCTGCTGTGAGTTATGAGACACAAAGTTTTGCTGTTTATCATGATTCACTGCCGGGCAGTGCCATTCGTTGTTCACATTTTTTGTTCTTATTCATTGGCAGCTAATTGGAAAAAAGGCAATCCAGTTCTAACAAAGCCCAAGTCTGTTTTATCCCAGTAATCAGTTCTATCTCAGTCAAGCTCACCTGAGCTGCACCTGACCATGAGTGGAACCAGTGGAGCAGCCAGAATTTTCCTAGTGTGGTGGGTTTTGATCCAAACATAGATGTGAAGAAATGGAAAGCATTTGGCATAAAGCATTTTTGTTAACTTAGACACTTTAGCCTCCTCAGGCCATTTCATGCTAGCTGCATGAAGCTCACTGGAAAAAATGCATATTTGCAGTTTAAGGACATTTTTTATTTTCCTCAAATTTCTTATTACCATGCTAATTTATAAGTGTGTGTAATATGAAGGAACCACTCATTTCCTCTGCAAATGCATACTTTTCAGTTCAGATGCAAAATATTGCCCAAAAAGGCGTATGGAGTTCGGTACTATACCATAAGAAGTAATGCTCAAAATTACGAAAAATGTAGGATGACCTAATCTAACCTGGCCTAACCTTCCATGCTATATTGCAAATTACTGGTGTATGATCAACATGGTCATTGCTCCTCAAATCCCCCAAGGAACACACATTTTTTATTGGGAATTTTCAATGCCTTTTTCCTGAACAATTGTAAAGTTAAAAACACCAACATAACCTAGCCTGACCGGTTTTTTAAGACTAAGATTATTATGTCTGAATGATACCTTGAAAAGGTGGTACATCTGTAGTTACTGGTAAGTTCTGATTTCTTGAAATTTATTTTTATAATGCAATGTTTATGAATATACCTAGGTTGCTATTTAGGCTTCAAATTACAGTAGTTATAAGACATGTATATCGAGACCTATCTAAATATGTTTTGATACATAGGTACAAAGTAGCTGATTTTGTCAGATATTTTTTGTTGTTTTCTAATGTGGTTTGAATTAATTTGATGTTTTTATTTTCAAATTGTAACTACATTTTGGGACATAAGTGCTTCAGGTTAATGTAGGTATGTATAGTTGTGTTCATGGGTTATAATTGCATCAAGAATTCATTTACCTCAGGACAAAAAGGATGGTGGGCTAGGTCGTCATTAATATAGGTTTAGTAGCCTAGCACGTATCTAGGCACGCATGGCGGATGTACATACGCAAATATACATATGCAAATGTACATAAGTGCAGATGTATGTATAGCAATTGTATATAAGCACAAATGTATGCATGACAAATGTATGTGAGCATAAATGCACTCATGGAAAATGTGTGTATGTGGAAATCTACGTAAGCGCAAATGTACGTGTTCACAAAGGTACGTATGCGCAAATGTACGTAAGCGCAAAAGTCTGATTTGCGCAAATGTATATGAGCGCAAAAGGGCGAAAGTGCAAAATTGCATGTGTATAAATTTATGTAGGTGAAAATGTACGTATGTGCAGCTGCACGTAAGCTAATTTTACCTAAGCACAAACGTACGTAGGCGCAAAAGTATGTAAGCACAAATGTATGCATGGACAAACGTACATAAGCGAAACAGTATGTAAACGTAAAAGATGCAACAGCACATGTACGTATGAGTCAATGTACGTACATTTGAGCATACGTGTCTGCGTTTAAACACTTTGCTTAGGTGCTTATACTGTATGTACATTTGCTATTACGTACATTTCCTCTCACGTGTATTAACCACGAGTACATTTGTGATATGTACTTTAGTGCTCATTGTGGCAATTGTAAGTCATTGTATAACTCATTTCCCCCAACAACATATAACACTGCATACCTGGTGGTCATGCATAATGGCCACATCCAACACATACAAAATGCCAATGGGATGAATGTGGGCAATTTGAGAGAATGGAATACAAAAGATATTAAGACCAACACCAGATGCAAGGGAAAATGAAAGAATTGATCAGCAGACAATGTCAGGCATAGCCCATGACTATGAAGGTCGGTTGTAAAGCGTTTAGATTTCATCTTGTAATGCACAGTGACAGGTCGGTGATGCTATATGACCTACCAGCTGAATGTGTCGTAAAAGAACCCAAGTGTATTCTTCTGTGTTGGACTGTTGGTCCAGTCTCAGGCTGTTGCTGATGCCTTGGGTTTCTACAGAGGTTGATCCATACATTTGTGTGAGGGTAGGGTGCCTTTTGGTATCTTTAGGCTGAAATCAGTTGACTGGGGAGGGGTGCACTGAAACCTCCTAGAGAAGAGCCGATGCTCATGAGAATGGCACTACCTGTCCATGGGTTTGCTTAGACCATTCTTTTTTAACTACAGTGATACACTGTGATTCGTCTCTGTGTATGCAAGCAAAATTCCAAAATGAATACATACACGTATGCATACCCGCATATATACATGCATACATACATGCATACATGTGTATACCCATAGGTATGAAGTAGACAGGTGACCTTAGTCGATATCATATGGCATTCGTGGTTATGCTAAGACACACAAAGACGAGTCACAGAACAACACTGCGGTCTCTTTATGGGCGCAAAGTGACCCTTGATGTCGACGCGCCCGTAAACTCCAATCCACCACCACCACCACTGTGGTCTCTTTGAGGATGATCTAAGTGAAGCAGAATAGTTTGTGCATTAAAAGAAGTAGGCAAACACACAAATAAACCCTAAATTACATACACATGCACACTCACACATGCTTATATATATACATATGCATGTATATGTGTGTATGCATGTTTGTGCATGTGTATGTGATTTACGGCTTATTGTTTATTGACCTATTTTTTTATCCACAAACTATTCTTCACCTAGATCACCCTCAGAGACCAGTGTTTCCCTGTGATTCGTCTCTGTGTGTCTTAGCATAATCCGAAATTCCGTATGATGTCAACTAGGGTCACCTGTCTTCTGCATACTCATGGGCAGGATAGTTATAGTGTTTCATACGTTCATCTCCCTTTCCAAAAAAAAATTTCTTCCGACTTTCGGCAAGGGATGCAATCAGCATCCATATTGTACTATCCAAAGGGGGATGTAGTTAACATGGAAGAATGTTGATGTCCATGTGTTCGATATTATGTCCATATCCGCTATCCTATTGTATATTTATTTTCACAATCCCTCGTGTCAAGCTGAATAATGCTGCATATTGTGTCTTCTTGACATTGTGACCATGGGCGCTACATAGTAATGATATGATTGGGATCATATGAAGCACGCTTATTTATAAGCATTTATGAGATTATTTATGAGATAGCGTGCTTATCATATAAGCACGCTATCTCATATTTCATATGGGATAATGAAATGATAGACATTGTGACCATGGACCAATGTAGTCGATGCGCCCTCAAGCCCTAATAACCAACTAACTTGACATTGTGACCTAACTTATACAGCTGAACCGTGCCCGGCAGGTGTGCAGCCCGTATGCGCTATACGGTGTCCGCGTCTGCTGTCACGCGATATGCGGTTGCAGGATCATTGGCACAGTCATATGATGCCAGCTTCAGTGAACGCATGCCATAGTCAAATTGGCAGTGAGAGGAAATCACATGGCTGCACCAGCAGAACGCTAACATCCTGCAGGCGAATCGTCACAGGGCGTACGCTTAACGTCCGCACGGTCAGTTAGCCAACATGATGCGGATGCATCGTCACTGATGGCGTGTCAAAAGGTCGGCAGTGCCAGGAAGCGTCTTCTGACGCGGCGTCGATGAGAGCGAGCCCTGGGACTGAATCGATTGGATCACACGTCGCACGGCTAATGTCTCCGTGATCGCACGCCACCTGACGGAAGCGTTGTGGAACACCATCGCAGTGCCAGTGACAGGGGCCATCGTTGTACGGTTGCAACATTAGTGAGCGAACGAGGACGCTATACCCGCAGCGTTAGTCGATATATAAACCGTAGCGTCAGAATCCATAGTCAAGTACTCGAAGCGTTATTGAGTGCAAGTCCCGTTGGTGGTGGCATCAGGGAGATGCGCTGTAAAGTCGTAGCATTGTGGAACATGACCACATGGCTGATAGCGATCGATCCGTCATATCGCAACAAACACGGTGAACATGCTCGCACGTGCTGAGCGAGGGTTACCTGTGGCGTGAAATACAGTAGTGATTTCGTCTACAACAGATCACACCCATTGCGAAATGAAGTGGGTACCTTGGCAATGTATTTGGTTTGAGTTGTGCGTGATGTGCCGTACCTGTGGACATTATATTCCCATTTTCGGCAGCGATACAATCAGCATCCATGTTGTGCTATCCAGAGAGTGATCTAGTTGATATGCAACAATGTTGGTGTCCATATGCTCGATATTATGTCCATATCCGCTGTTCCATTATATATTTATTTCCACCACCCATCGTGTCAAGCTGAATAATACTGTGTCTTGTCTTCTTCTCGACTTTGTGACCTAGCTTGTACAGCTGAACCGTGCCCGGCAGGTGTGCAGCTCGTGCGCGCTATGCGGTGTCCGCGTCTGCCGTCACACGGCATGCGACTGCAGGAACATTTGGCACAGTAATATGATGCCAGCTTCGGTGATCACATGTCACATATATATATAAAGCGTGCTTCATATGACTCCCGGGCGAAAATAAGTGTTGAAATCTACCCAACGTCCGAGTGAATCCTTATCCACGTGATCGGAGAGCATCAACCATGTTTTGCCCGTGCGTCAGCTTAGGTGTTGGTGTGTCAAATTCGCAACAAATATATACATATACACTATGTGACTACGGCGCGAGACAAAAACGATTTTCTACCTTGAATTTGCTCTAATATCCCTGTAGCCTCAACGCTGATCGAATACCAGGGGGTGCTTCCTTGAGCCATGCACTTAATTGAAATGATAAGCGCAATGATGGCATCGATCTACCAAGTAACTTAAAATATTAAATAACTAAATATTGTAATATTCTGCTCGTCCGGGAGAATACTTGCTTCGCCATTCGGGATAATAAATATATGGTGTGTCCGATGGATTCTTGGTCGGTCTGGACAGCTCCGAACGGCTAACAGGATACAAACTTTCGGACAGGATATGGGTGTCGCTTTGTGACATTGGCTCAGGGCCAATTTATCTTTCGTATTGCACGTGCTTCCGGAGCGGCAAAAAAAATGCGTTGAGCGCAGAAGGGGCACATTCGAGATATCTGAATTTTCGGCTCTACAGGCCCCATAGTTAAGAATATGACTGATTGGGAGAGGGGAAAATAAATCATTGGGGAGGGCAAACTAATGATTGGATGGGGGAGCAGTGCCCATCGTATGTAAAGTGACACCCTTGGGACAGGGCGTAGAATGAATTGCCTCCGGGCAGCATTGAACGTACACAGAAAAACGAGCGAGTAGGGTCCTGCAGGACCCAGCAGTGGTACTGTCGTTTACCCAGTGCTACCGCCGAATATGTGTCTAGTGGAAACGTCCCGAAAATATGTTGATAAAATACGTGAGCAAATAAGACGCACGTGTGACCTCACGGTACTCTAAATTCGATCGGACATCGTCGGGAAAATCGTGGGATGAAGTCATAAAGTGTTGAGGCTAAGTAAGATACACAGGGGCCTATCTGGGTTAAGCCTATATATACAAGATTATGTGAAACAGGAAAAACGTACACCGAAAGACGCCCAATCAAGATTACATCGCGAGTTCCACAGGCACTATCTACCCCAGTACATCCACATCACCCTCCCCCGGTATCACGCGACACGGGTGGTCTAGCACCACAAGCGCGAGACACACGGAATACCTGCATACATGAGACTTAGAGCAGCAGATGCGACCCAGGCTCGCTCAGGATTCCATGCCTCAACTCTTGTCGGCAGAGGCGGGTCCATTAATTTTAATCGTGGCAGGGCATTCCACCAGACGTGAAGAAAGAAAGCGCATGCACTGAACGCTTCTGGGATCAGGGCACATCACACCGCAATGACACGGCACCATAGAGGAGGTCTTGGAATAGTGATCGGCAGGTGGAGAGGAATTTTCTGCGGAAAGGAAAGCCTTTTCTCCTCTTGGAGAGCGCCGACGGTTGAAGAAAGTCGCTGACGTACAGATTCACCCTAGTTTTGTCGCCGTAAGTTATATCTATACCGTCAATGTAAGACGAAATTTTGACTGAATAGCTCAGCTTGGGTGCGAATGATCAATTCTGTTCGAAGCGCCTTAAAGCCCAAATAACTAACTAACTCGGCTGCTGATGAACGTCTCTCTTAGAGTGTAGGGTCATGCTGGTTAGCGCGTCAAAGGCCACCTGCGTGCCAATTTTGAAGGAAATCTGAGTAGTCTGACTTTAGTGACTGTCATTTTACTTTGAATGACTCATATGCTTATGAACTCTTTAGTTCTATGTTCATGTGATCAGCGATCAAGAACTACTTGTATGTTTTAAGGAAATATGAGAACTCTGATCTCTGTGACCCTGGACTTTGGCGTCTGTTAACGGCTATTTATGCTTTATTCTTCATCATGCCTTAGAGGATATATAGATTGCCTTCACTTGTTGACTATTACAGGAGTTCTTTCCATTTTTTATAATTCGGGAAAATCTATAGAAGCCAGATAATCGTTGATTCGCCGGTCGCTATGATCTGCATGACATGTTGAGTCATATAGTTAAGTAAGCAATGCATTATAATATTTAAAAAATGTCTGCTGTCGGAAGCTAGCTACCCGTTTTCTGTTTTCAAAACATTGATGTGTCCTTAGTATTTCATTGGGCACACATACCGAAGAAGCATTTTGTAGGTATCTAACCCTTCTTTATCCATCTCAATCTAGACCATAACTAGCAGGTCAAAGATTAATGTTCCTAGAATGCATTTGCTCGATCACGAACAGTTGCGTATGGTGGGCAGAATCGTTGGTGGCGTGTCGTTGGTGGTGGTAGTTGCATATTCGTTGGTAGAACTGACGACAAAAGCAGTCAATCCCATATTGTTGCAGTCATGTAATGTACTTTCTTCTTTTCTCCTCTGCACGATCTTTTCTTTACGGCTTCTGATTCTACTGACTCGAATGGCACTCGTGGTCATTTCTAAATTCAAATGCAAATCGTAAGCATTGTTCCGTTTATGCTGTCGCTAGCATAATTCATTTATCATCTATACGCACACTGCAAATGAAAAATCATCTTCGAGAAGGGTATTGTTAAGTCACCGTAATATAGGTCTCATCGCATATGCGGACAGTATAATTTGTGTATGCATAGGCTGTGGTCCGTACACTGTAACTTATGTAGATATTCAATCTCACAACTATTGCATTTAGGTGCTGAAACATATAATTGTCGCCCAAATTCGAATATCACAAAGGTGCATCACATTTTAAGTAAACTGATATTCGTGGATGTTTGCCATGAAAAACATCCCAGAATTGCCAGGCATATCTGGCGGCGACGAAACTCTGTTCAATTAATTCAGCAATCAAGAAGTGGTTACGTGTTCAGAAATATTTATGTCTTGCATCATGCATAGTGATGCATACCGATGCATGCATCCTGATCCATGTGTACTGAAAGCCAGGTATTTGTGTTCGCTTCCATGCTTAGGCGGGCATTTGGTCAGGATACTCTGAATTTCAATTATTTTTAGTTTATGCTGACAAAATGGCCAGCCGAAATTAAACCTGGTGTATTTTGATGGGACATGTTCAGATCTGAGTGTAAACCGAAATCAGTGCATGATAGCCGAAGCCATGCATACTCCAACATGACTACGTAAAAGATTCCTGATCGGATCCCGTTCTTCAGATGTGGTCACTTATTCACTGCATACATATACATACTATTCACTGACAACCCACATACATATCCGTTTTTCGTCTGTACGCTGACATTATTAAAGCGCGTGGTATTATTCCGACGTACTTAGGCGAATATTTTCTTTCATGCAATTAACGGGTCATTTCTGGCCGTGCTTAGTCAGACATGAAGCTACCTTGCCACAGGTGTGCATGACATTTTACTGAAACAATATATAAAACTACTTATTGACTTAGCACACTTCATTTTCACTCGCCAGAATACGGAAAGGCGGCGGATTAATGCCTCCTTTGTGGATGGGGGATGATGGGGAAGCATCATCTGGAATCGTTCAGCACTTACCACACTTTTTGTTCGCTTAACTTTAACCTTCGCACGTTCAGGAGCGTAGCACATTGCCACCAATTTTTTGGTGACCGCGGAACAAACGTCACTGGTTAGCATGTGGCCTCTCAGTGTAACTCGCGAGGAGGGGGTCTTATTTTTTTGATGCTCGTACTCTCGACTAGAGTTTCCACTTTCTGGCGCATTGGCAGGACACGGCAACCCGTAATCCTGGGAATATGAGCCTTTTGCTGTACAATGCCAGAATTTTCTGTGCCACTGCCGTGCCAGTGTCGGTACCCCTAGTAATAAAATTAAAGCATATATCTAAAATTATCTTGATGTTTAACTAAATTGTCCAAGATTACCAGGAAAAAGGGCTTAACCAATGATGTGTGGAATAACTTTGAAACGTAGAGACTGATCTGCTGTCAGTGTGTGAAATGTTTTGCATCTCTGGTATTGCTTACTTTCGTCATCAATCATGATTTCCCTCGTTGTTTATATGGTCCCTTTTTGTCCCCATGCTTTTTTATGTGCCATCATCCAGCTTGCTGTGCCATGTGTCTTGCGGTGTCAGAACCTCCTGTGCCCGTGCTACGTCTCATGCCAGTGTTTGGAAGAAAAAGTGAACAACTCTATTCTCGACTCTTATCGGGTCATCAATCAGTGGCCTAATCGGGGAGTGACCTGTAACCTAGAACACTATTGAGGGATGTAATCCCTCCGTACCCATATTCAGGTTTTAAAAAATAATTAGCGACAACATTGCGTGCAAAATACCAAAGGCAAATTACCGTTTGCCCCGATGACATCACAAGGGCTACTTTTTTGTTTCTTAGCTTTCCCTTAGTCATTTCTCTCTTCACTACAGGTTAACTTTTGGCTGTATCTTCGGTTTGTGAGATATATTTAATGCACATTTAACAACTGCACGACATGACGTCACCTGATTTTCGTGTACCACAACTTCGTTAAGTTAGTAGACTGCACCTCAACATTTTACATGTACGTTCATCAATTGTCGGGTTATATGATAAATTACCGAAGTGATTCTTTAGACGGATTATGAGTTATTTCAGAAAAACTTAGAGGGTCTAATTAATCCCTCCACTGCAAGGTCCAAGCTAATGTAAGACATTCATTTGTTACCCGAAGTATACAAATGGGTATTAATCGCGACAGCTGATCACATGCACCACGCTAGTTTTTCTTTCGCTTCGCTAACATTCTCCGTTTGTAAATACTTGGAGAAGTAAACCACATCTGTCAAATTTCTGGATAAGGTGACAAATGCAATGCAATGCAATGCCATGTGATGCAAATGTAACGCAAACTCCATCAGTAAACTTTCCGTCTCCTTTTATGTCAGGCTACTGACTTGAAACCTAGCCCTTCACTTTATTCGGAGAGTACTCCGATGGACCATAGCAATGGATGCAACGGATGTATCTCACCAAAGAACTTAAAATCTCCCCATGCCATTGCATGTTGACGACGGATACTGTATGCGGGTAGCGACGAACACAGCCCAAAGCGGTGGTCTATGCCCTGTTGTGTTCAGCTCCATTTATAAAGAACTGAATTAACCGAATCGGCCGTCGAATTGGCCGCTGAATGCCACGTTGCATTTGACAGACGAATCAGCATCTTAAGGCTGGTTTGCTGACAAACACGAGGAGCAGTGCTTATGAATTCATCCAAGCCATGGCTATTATGTATGAAATGTGTATACAATATTTTGGCAGTGTCAGGGGTACTCCCGCCGTGTCCCCCTTCCTCCGGTTCATGCATCCCTGACGACAGTACTGACATGCACTCGCCTGGACAGGTCCATTACGAGGTGTGTGGCCTCAGCATCTGACAAGGAATCATGATTCATACATTTAAAAGTGCCCGACGCATTCATCATGTCGGCCCAAGGAATGGTAGAGAAGTCGTCACCACTGCGTTACGTTTCAGAAGTATACTTGTTAGTTGTTCGCGTTATTTCGCCTACGTTAGCAAATGCCGTGGTATGCTCAATAGTGACCACGCCGCAAGAAATATGAAGTTCCTTGTCCGCTACAACATCCCCACACCTCATGATGCGTCCTGCCACATCAGTCAATGTAAATTATGAGGTTAAAGTTGATGGAACTGAATGAACATATGTGCCTGCGCCTCCCACTTCATCAAAATTTAAGAGGAGGTGACAAAAAATAGCCCTGACAATGAATACTTTCACTCAGTTTTTGGAAATTCACACTAATCTCCATAAAAATTGTGTTGTTGAGGGACACTGGAGACTCTTAAACCGACACGGAACGACTCTCTCCGATACAAGAGGTAATTGACACAGAACGCTCCTCACAGACACAAGGACTACCATGACCGATACAGAAGGTCTCTGACGGACATAGGAGGCCCCCTGATCGGCGTAGGAAGCCATCTGGCAGAGGAGGCTCTCGCGGGAAAATGAGGACAGCCTGACTGGCACTGGAACGTCCCTCACTGATATAGGAGATGCCTGGTGATTTAGGGATTGCATCTACCATTCTAGATAAAACGTTGTCAATAAAGATGAGTGTACGTAAACTATTTATTGAGCTGCGCCCTTTTGGTCTACCTAATTACTTGGCTCTGATCATTTTGGAATAGAGAACCGATTGTTTCGTTCTCATGGGATGCATAGACCTAAATTTAGATATTATAAGTGTTGCTATAGGCTTACGCCGGAGTTTACTATTCTGAATTCATGCAGTGCGAAGCACCCGAAGTCTGAATGCCCCGAAACTCTCAGTTACGTACTGATTGCCTGCAGTCGACTTAACCATGAGCGAAGGCGTCATTTTGGACATACCTCTCTCTCTCTCTCTCTCTCACTGAGGGAAGTCATCAATTGTTCAATCGGGAGGGCTTTTCCGCTTCCTATCGGAAATCAAGTTGTCTTTGATTTACACTGTAATATATTCATTAACTCGATTTTATACCGGACGAAATGAGAATCGTAGCATGGTAAGGTATCACTTGTACTTAACCCCGGGATATTCAATTCTGACTGACTTTTGCTAGCATTTTACTATTTGACTGACGATGATATGGGCGCTGAATGACCGATGCAGTCGATGAGCCCCTAAACTCCAATAACCAACCAACTAGCCAACCGAAAGTCTCAGTATATGTATCTCGGCCTAAACCCCGAGTAGCTCAGAAGCTGAAAATTATTATCATAGGTCCAGATACGTCAACAACTTTCAATCACTTTGGAAACAAGCAGATGTATGCACATGGGCTTAGATGCCTATCATCTCACCGTATCCAACATTTTTTATGTGTGGGGAACAAGTGACGTTGATTGCCAATAATTCACACTTGCCTTAACAACAACAGATATATTTCCGCTTATGGCGTCATAGCGCAGTTGTATGATCAGGCATTTTCATTTTTCATTTGATCAAGTCCGCAATGGATGGTCCCATCAAGCAGCGGCGCCCAAACCTACGACGTTCCTCCGTAGTCGCGACAAAAAATGGATGCATTGACACTCGCCTAACCCCTCGCAGCCCCCACACGGGCGGAGGTTAATGCGCATGAAGCCAAATTGCGCTAAGTTCGGAATGCTTTTGTGTAATGATTTCCCTCCCCCAAAAATAAGAAACGGTGGCATGCAACCGTCACCCCTGCCGCATCATGGGCAAAGCAAACGAAGTGGACTGCATCAATGTGCTATTGTACATGTTACTTCAGTACAAAATTACGTACGCTTATTGGCATATTGGCAACTTTCCTTCGTGCTCGCTTAACCTGGCCTAGGCTCACCGATATATGATCAAAAATGTTTGCTAAAGAAGATCAGCCTAAGTAACAGGTCTTGTGATGATGCCAGCCTGAAGAGGACGAACGAATATGCATGCAATTTAATTCATTTGGAAGCAATCAATTCAGCCAACGTGGGAAAGATGGTAAAATAGAAGACTTGACCAAAATTGTAAAGCTGGGTTGAAGCTCACAACTCCAATGGTTTCTACTAGGACATTCGAAGATCAACTTAGCGACTAATAAACTTCCTTTGGCATCCACAAGAACATTTTCCATCTTGCGGACCAGTTCAGGAAAAGATGGAAGGAATGGCAGTATATCAGAATCAGGTTTCCTTTCACCATATGTCACGGATATGTCTCATCCCCATTATTTTTTCCAGAACTTTATCATCTTGAATATTGGAGTGGGTTTCCTGCAACAACGTAATATGATGATAATAATTTATGTTTAGGAATCTGAACGAAGTCATTCGTTGTCAGTGCGACGGATTGAACGATAAAACATTAAATCCGGAAGTAATACGTTAACCCTCCCCGTCAGTCCTGGTCCGATCCTCACACCCCGTCTCAGGAGGGATTCATTATATACCCCTTCAATCTCCAAACCAAACGTCGCACGAAACCGAAATATGTCTCATTAGAAAGTGCTCGGCGAGTACGGATAAAAACCGCCCCAACATCCTACTGAGGGGGTTTATGTGGTCACGGTTGGCGTCATGTATGTTCTGTGGAGTTCAATTTCGTGGAGAAAACTTAATTGGAATCAGAATAAAAAGACGAAATTGGCATTGTGCAAAATGTTCGCCCAACCAAATATACCAATTGTTTTTATGTTGCTCAATTTTTAGTTCAATTCTTAAATACTTTTTTTTAATGTTTCTAATAGATAAAACATACCGAGAGAAGTTGTTTCAGGTAAACGTCGCCTGATGCAAATTGCTTACTTGAGCCAAAATTTTCGATTTTAGCCTAAATAGGCAAATATGCTAAACGAATATCCATAAAAAAGGCGAAAGTTCAACCATACCTCTGATGCGTTTCGTTGCGTCCATAAATAAAATTAAACGCTTAAAGTGCATTCAAATATCTTTACCCGTTAAAGTGTGACGACTGGTTGAACATTTTTGGAGGTGACCTGACTTGACCTTAGTTCGGCCCCGTGAATGACCCGACTTCAAAATTTCCACGCAAAAAAACAACTTGATGTGGGAATAGGTATGCCGAATTTTGGCGCGCTGCACTGCGCTGTTTTTATTTTTTTACTATCTGCGGAAAACCTTAAGGGATGGAAAAAACACGCCTCCTCCTCTGAGACGGCGCGGGTTATGATGTAGGCCCAAAGATGTTTCAAAACGTACTTCGCTTAAATCTGTATGTGGCGCACGAGATGTTCCTACCCTCTGTTGCGCTAACGACCAATTGCAAAGTATGTCCATAATAGCTGTCGCAGCTCCTAACCTCCAATCCTCAGCCCTGTCCTATCCTACAATACTGATAAAAAATCGGCCTAACCGAAGCGCCAATTCGTTTCCTCAAACGCGTGTGCCGGCCGCCGGCCGCCCGCCGCCAGCCGAGTCGGCGGAAGCCAACTCGGCACCCTACCGACGACCTTGCCTTGCACCGGGCTGCAAGCATGAGTGGTGTCAAGTTGCAAACATGAGCCCGACGCGTCTGCACTGTAACTTTCGGCTTGCTCACACTTTGTCTACGTAGTACACACATACACACCTGCTGGACACACACGGTCACATATATGGTCAAAACCGAGGATGGCGAAAAAATCCGTCTGGAGACTTGAAAGCATCTGGCAATGCTTCAGACGAAGTTTGAAAACCGAGGACGTCAAAAATGTCCTCGCTATACACGTCACGTCCTCGGTTGTCAGGTGTGCAAACAGAAAATGGCCTCGGTTTGCACGAAGTACAAGTGCACACACACACACACACACGCACACACACACACACACACACACAAAGCGAGCCACATGACTGTACGGTCACAACCGAGGACCACCATTTCTAAACGTGATGGAACGTTATGACGGAAGCACATCGTTGCCACATGGTGCTCGACCGTTACCAAATGTTGTTTGACACGATAAATTAGAACATCTGCGTTTTATGGCAGGTTGTACTTGCGAGGTCCAAGTGACAACAGAAGTCAAGTTGTGTGAAATGGGCAGATTATCGTGTATTTCGAGGGCCAAGTGTGTGATGTACATGTAAAACCGAGGCCCATATTGACTGTTGGTACCTCCATGAATTTGGACATCTTCAATGTCTAACTTAGTATTATTTATGTTACTATGTGATCAACTGTCAGGGCACACTTACTATGTGGTCAAGGATTGCGGTGACGTTGTACCCCACACTTCAATGCTGATTTGTGACGTACTCATGCTGCGCTGTCATGACACCATCTGGCTGTTGTTGATCTTCCTCTCGATAAGACCTCTCGATTGTTTAAAGAAAAGAGCTATGTTGATTAGTCTAACAGGATTGTCCCCTAGGCAAGAGGTCAATAGTATGGCATTGGTGGGTGGTTCACCAAGCACGGCAAGAGGGGCCCAATGAATGAAGGCAATGTGTGCTGTCAATTTGCTATGCGGGGCCCACCCAAAGTGTCCCATGTTAATTCGCCAAGTTTTCCTGGGTAACTTTTCTCACCCTGTCTCGGGGGGGGGGGCATCATAAGCCCCCTTATGAAATTTAGGTATAGCCACCCGTCCCAATTTCGTCTATTGTGTGCATGGATATGTGGCGCATCTCTTCTGTGCCAAAGAGTTCAAAAATTCGATACGATCTGAGAAAGAGAAAATTGACTATCAGGAGAGAGAACGGCCTTAATCGTTTTTTCTTGTTTGCCCCACTCGCGTTCCTATATATCATTTTTATTTCTCCGCTGTTGAGCTACCGGTTCCGTAATGGTGCACACAGAAGTTACGTCCGCCAATTTTTGTGTGCACCCTTACCCTTACGACAAGAACCGTTCGACAGGATTTGAGAAGTGGTGCAGCAAGTTCTAGGGGTCTGTGATCCCCTTTCCGGTATTTTGTTCGGGGTGAGCACTCAAACACCCACGAGGGCCGTTCACAATTCGCTTCTAAGTGAGGTTCTTTCAGATGCTGGAAGATAGCGTGAAATATCGAGTAGCGTCATTGTCACACCGCTTAACTGGCAACGTTTAACGTCTGTAGCTTTCACGCCTCCTGCCCTCACTCGGCACTTTTTTGCCAACGCCGTATGGGCACTTCGGTGCCGTCCCGGATATCGCACGAGGCTTACTGAATACTCATACATTTACCGATTGCTGTGCGCTATTATTACACCCATTGTTGTGCACTGTGTACAGCCGAGATCGACTACCTTCAGGCCTGGCAAGCCCCGGCCTTGAATACCATTATTAGTCTGTCCCGCTGTATTTTCTGCTAGCGGGGCAGACCAATAGCGGTCTACCCCGATGTGGTCACTATTCAGCGATACTCGCTGACCTGCGATTGCACGAAACATACAATTCACGGAACGTTACCTACGTCCGCCCTGCGTGCTTTTAGCGGGGCATTCTGCAGCAGCATAGACTGCGTCGGGTGGTTGTTAGCGCCTGGAGCTGCTTCTGTGCCGACCGGAGGGACTGGCCGGGTGCTTCGTTAGTGGTGTGTTCTGGCTGTGCAACGGGAACCTGGTCGCGTTGCTGACTGTCGCTGGGGGATATGTGGGCTCCAAGCCCCAATACTCAAGGTGTGAGCACAGTGAGAGAGAGAGAGAGAGAGAGAGAGAGAGAGAGAGAGAGAGAGAGAGAGAGAGAGAGAGAGAGAGAGAGAGAGAGAGAGAGAGAGAGAGAGAGAGAGAGAGAGAGAGAGAGAGAGACAGAGACAGAGACAGAGACAGAGACAGAGACAGAGACAGAGACAGAGACAGAGACAGAGACAGAGACAGAGAGAGAGAGAGAGAGAGAGAGAGAGAGAGAGAGAGAGGCGGTGCTTAAGCCGAAGGAAGTCTCATGATTTGATGGGGAGGTCGAACGCTTTTGAAAATGGACATCCCGCCTCACGGAAAAGGCCCTGGATCGTTAATGACGACCCATGAGACTATGGAGGGGCTCCAGTTGCCGAAGATAACCTCGTGTCATCTGAAAGGGCCCCTGGGCCAACCCATAAGGTTCAAGCCGTGCAGGAGCCTCTGCACTGATGGATGGAGCCCAAGCCGTTGAAAGTGAGGCTGCTGTCTGACAGAAGAGGTCCTGGATCTCTAAGGAGTTTATTGGTTGATTCACGACACACTTCATGCACATTCACGGCTAATAGCGCCACCCACACTGTTTCGCCGGTGGGCCGCGGGATTGGGAAATGTCCTGAGTGGCGCTAGAGTCTTACCCTGGACCTTTGGTACCCGTAGCCCGACACCTTAACCACTCAGCCATCTCCGCCCCGATCTCTAAGGAGGGCCCCTGAGCTGATACCTAGCCGCGAGAGGACCCCGATCCATCGGAAAGGTTTCGAAGCCGGTAAGAAGCCACAAGGGGCAGGCATATGGGTGAAGCAGAACATGGGATCCTGGAGTGATGAAGGAGGTCCAAGTTGCTAAAAAGAAAGAATTTCTGGCAGTATCGAATGTCCTAAGGCCTGAAAGAAAGCCCCCGAGCCGAAAGCTGACTGGACGTGCTGGGCCGCTGGGTCGGCTTCTGGTCACGCTGATGGAATGGACCCAGAGCTGACAGCGTTCCTTAGGCCGATAAAGGTACTCCACAGCCATACACACTATCCGGACCAAAGCGGAGGGTTCAAGATACTACGTCAAGGGACTCTAAGCCCATGGAGGAGAACTGAACTGTTAAAAAGCGTAGCCAATGGGTCAAGGGGCATCTGCACCCATCCCAAGGCGGGTCCGAGAGGCCCTCCGGGCGACCGCTTTGTTGGAGATGCTCTTGATGGTCTGAGATGGACCCTGAAGGCAGAGGGTCAACATCAGAGCTGCAATTCACCTGTTGTGAGAGCTAGACAAGGCTATTGAGGACTGTGATGATGCGGTGTTTTTTTTTCTCGGCTCCTCGAGGCGCCCCACCACATAGTGGCCCAATGGAGTCCAAGTCCCGCGGACGGGGGACCTCGGGACACCCGAGGAGCTCTGCGGGGCAGGTGGTGCCTTCACCCGGCTGGGAGAGACCCACACCCCGACCAGGATACAGTGCCGACAAACACTTGACCCATGCCGGCCAGGTCAGCAGGCGGTGGTCAAGGGTTTCCGCCTGAGGCCACAAGTCGCTTGACCCGTATGGAGGCTCCCCACCCTCACAAATATCAAGGCCAAAGAGGTGTGTTGCTCACCGTCACAACTAGCACCGTGCAACGGGCAACCTCCGCATCCAGGACTGCATCAACACCAGGGACGGGCCGAGGGGGCGCGACTACCCCCTTACAATCGAGCAGGTGCGCAGAACAGGGAAAGTTATCATACCTACTGACTGTAGGGAAAGCTGCTGCTGTAGAGAAATAGGGTGAAGGACACGGACGTTGAAAAGGGATGGACATTGGAATGGAGACGTGGGGATGGAAGGATGAACGAGGAACACATGGGCTGGCCCCCCCATCGGTAGGCTAGTCCGCCGGATCATTGGATCACTCAATCCCCTGCAACTCCACCAGGGGGAAAGCGTGCGGAAAATTTCAAAATATTTTGATCCCATGGGTAAAGCCCCATCGACTGCGCCCATGAAAATGTATCCTGCTGTTGTTTTTAGCCACTGACTTCCGCAGTTATGCTTTGCGTTGAACATTTCCACATGGAACTAACTATACTTGGCGATGTTACACTTGGCTCGTCAGTGTCCGCCACCTGGTGTACTCGTCGTACGCAATGTCTCAGACTAGGGCAGATAAACAGCCTGTATTTCAACAGTACAAACGATGGTGACAACCAGCTCAACGCTGAGCCACATCATCGGACTTCCAAACCCAATTAATAACCATGTTCGGCGTTCCACAATATGCTTCGACAACACCAACATCAGCACAGTCGATGTTAGGTGTCGAGAGTTCCCATGTCACAAACGTCAGCACACGAACGTCAGCACACCCTTCAGCGTCAGCCTTCACGTGCAGAACCGTTCACACCCTCGCTGACAAATATCTGTTGTCTTACATGCGGGACAGCCCACCAGTGTGGGCTTTCATGTGTCTAACCAAGGGAGCCGTTTCAGGGAACGCCCTGCCTCATACCTCACAGAGATTCTCCGGTGTGGATTCTCATGTGACGAACTAAGCTGATCTCGCTACTAGACAACCTCTCACAAATCCCTCATGTGTAAGGCCGCTCCCCGGCGTGGGTTCTCATATGACCAACTACATGTACCTTGACAATAAATGACCTGTCACATGTCTCACAAGGTGTAGAGTCGCTCTCCAGTGTGCGTTCTGATGTGACGAATTAAGCTGTCCTTGCTACTAAACGACCTGTCACATTCCTCACATGTGTAAGGTCGCTCTCCGGTGTGGGTTCTCATGTGACGAACTAAATGTCCCTTGACAGTAAATGACCTGTCACATGTCTCACATGTGTAGGGTCGCTCTCCAGTGTGTATTCTGATGTGACTAATTAAGCTGGTTCTGAGAGTAAACGACCCGTCACATGTCTCGCATGTGTAAGGTCGCTCTCCAGTGTGCGTTCTGATGTGAATAACTAAGCTGTCCTTGCTACTAAACGACCTATCACATTCCTCACATGTGTAAGGTCGCTCTCCGGTGTGGGTTCTCATATGACGAACTAAATGTCCCTTGACAGTAAATGACCTGCCACATGTCTCACATGTGTATGGTCGCTCTCCAGTGTGTATTCTGATGTGACTAATTAAGTTGGGTTTGAAAGTAAACGAACTGCCACATGTCTCGCATTTGTAAGGTCGCTCTCCAGTGTGGGTGGTCATATGAGCAACTAAGTATGACTTGACAAAAAACGACCTGCCACATATCTCACATGTGTAAGGCCGCTCTCCGGTGTGGATTCTCATGTGACAGACTAAGTTTCCCTTGGCAGTAAACGTTCTGCCACATGTCTCACACGCGTAGTATTTCTGTCCTGTGTGTGTTTTCATGTGATTAAGTAAATACCACTTGACAGCAAACGCCCTATCGCACACCTCACACCGGTGAGGTCTCTCTCCGGTGTGGATCATCATGTGTCTGTGCAAAGTCCCCGATCCAGCAAACGTTCTGGAACACAATCTGCACGTGTATGGCCGCTCCCCGGTGTGGGTTCTCATATGCATAGCCAAACCCCTCCTGGCAGTAAACGTCTTGATGCATTGATTGCACCTGTAAGGTCTCTCTCCGGTGTGGATTCGTTTGTGCTTATCCAATGTCGACGTTTGAAGAAACGTTTTGGTGATTTGGTTTGAATGTCTGACAAGATTATCGCCACTGGACAACTTCGTACCCGCGTGCACTCTGCGGTGTTGAAGCAGACATGCACGTTTCTTGAATACATTTCCACATACGCCACAGTCATACGAACTCGCTGCAGACTGAGTCGTGGGTTGTCGCGAGGTGTCGTTGGTGCGCACAGACCACTGACTGCTGTTGCTGTAGTTGGCGCTGTTAATATGGCACTGCGATGCAATTCCAGAGGTCGTCTGCTGAAGCAGAAGACCCTTCCCACAGTTGAAACGAAACGCCGGAGCACCTGAAAACCAAGACAGCGATTCATAAGCATGCTACCCTTTGACAGGGCACGATAAGCCTGGAGTTTGAGCAGCACGGCCTACACGACATTATTTACAATGAGTTAGCAAATACAATGACTTCAAAGAGTCGACGAGACTGGTCCCGAATAGAACCTTCGTCTTCTATTCTTTCAGATGCTGTGTTGTTTATTGGGTGATTCACAACGCACTTCATGCACATTCACGGCTAATGGCGCCGCCCACGGTGTTTCGCCGATGGGCCGCGGAGATTGGGAAATGTCCCGAGCGGCGCTAGTGTCGAACACTGGACCCTTGGCACCCCTAGCGCAACACCTTAACCGCTTGGCCATCCCCGCCCCTTGAGATCCTGTGCGAACTTCCTGAATAATTGCAGCCATATATGAATAGCATTGCTATGCCGCACAACGTGGTACACAAACCCCTAATTAGCTCAACAGCTCGTCACACCGTTTCAGTATCGGCACCAGGAGACAGTGTGTCCACTGCCCAAGTAAACTCCCGGGAAGGATGAGGCGGTATGTCAGACCCAGCACCCGTGCCACCCGTTCAGCTTACACGCACGTCGGAGGTACTGCGAACACAACCATCATGGCAACTGGCATTGCTCGACAATCAGTCTGGGAGTACCACGGCTCGAAGGAAAACACTGGGTTTGCCATTATACTTCCCGGTTCGAGTGTAAGATATAATATAACAAGCCAAGCCAATAGTTAGCACGTTGTGTAACTCACTTTGAGTGGAAAGACACCATAGGACAGAATGAATGCAGCATGATAACATAACGGAGGAACCAAATATATCAGCGCATGAGGACGTGGGTACCTTATACCATATTTCTTCGAAGCGCAATCGCTATGGTACTGCAAGAGGAAGTAAACAAATAAACGGCTACGTGCGGTCGGTGTGCCAGTGGCCATCGTTACAGCAGAACGCTATTGGGCCTCAATCTGTAGAAGGGAAACTTCACCCTCTAAGACCTGAAGATGCATTCGTCCGGCTAGAAAACTAAATACCTAAATTAATTATACTGGTCCAGCTATCCTTTTTGGATATACAAAATGTGAACGGCTGCAATGGAGAAATGTTGAAAGGGAAACACAATCTGGTCTGGGAAAAGTATCAAAACCATTTGGAATTGAGTTGTTGTTATTGAAGTTTAGGGGCGCATCGTTGGGATTGAGTGCATGCTTTAAATCGCTAAGTTGTGCGTGGCTGTGTGTACTTCACTTTGAGTGGTACAAAACACCATCGTCTTTGCACGTCTATACATGTATATGTAGTATACGGAGCAGAAAGGAAGCTAAAGGGCAGATATATGATGTATCTCTGTCTGTCTCTCTGTCTGTCTGTCTGTCACTCACTCACTCACTCCTGACTCACTCACTGACTCACTCACTCGCTTTCTCTAATGAATGTCCTGTTTACTTGTTCTCATCTCTTGCATCCACCATTGGAAAAACGACTGGCACAGCAACTGATCGTGATGCATCGTTACCACTCGTCCTACAACACCCTATAAATTTCCCGACGAAAACGTAATTCATACGCATTGAGAGTGATAAATCAGGATTCAGGGGATTCAGAATGCTAAAACCGCCATGGAAATGTCGATTTCCCAGCTCAATGCGAAAAGCACCACCGTTGCTAGGCAACCAGTTAACGAGTCGCAATCCTAACGGAACCGCTGTTTCTGGGCAACCAGTCAGACATTGCCCTCCTGAGCACACCGCTGTTGTCAGCAGCCCACCATCTTATAGTGCTGTCAAACACCACCGACATGCAGACTGCACCCACAGCATGGATTCAAGATTATCGAATGCATGCAGGAAAACGGCCGCGATGCAAGAAAACTGCACGTGCAAAGCTTTTTTTTCTTTTCTCGTGTCATCTAAGTTGCACATGTCAGTGTACTATAAAGTATTACAGTGGACGGTACTGAGAGCTAGAGAGCCAATGATGCAGCTTCTCACTCCTGACGAAACTGCCGTTGGTGATGAGACTCACCGATTATGGTTCTCAGCGATTGTTCTAGTGTGGCCAAAGCACGTGCACTTCTGAAAACGAGATCATATCTTATAGTCGCGGTCACAATAAACAGAGGTAGTTTGTAGTGCATACCTAACGAGGCCCAGGGTGGGACAAAACTGCTCCTAGCTTTTTATTATGGAAAACATCACCCTCTGCGGTAACGTATGTTATTACTGTTTTCCTTATTTAGAGGGTGAACTTGTTTTGAACACTGAATAATGAACATTGAACATTTGTTTTCTTGTTCCGAATTTCCGGTGATCCGAATCATCGTCCGAATTCCTGAAAGAAAATCCAGTACTTCCCGCGATATATTTTGCTCAATGGTAGGTAGAGGGTTCATAAACAAGGAACTTAAAGGTGTTGACGCCACGCCCTTGAGGTAGCAACGACAGTTCAGATGCGCTCCTCGGTAGTTAGTTATTAGGGCTTTAGGTACGATCCTCGTTGCAGCGCTTCTATTTCCAGCTGCAAGCGATCGACCACTGCTCACGTGGCCTACGCAGACGTTTACCTACTGAGGGCGGGATATATAATTCAGGTGGAAAATAATGCAGTATGATGGCTGGTATTAAATCTCGTATTGAAGCCTTCCTTCTACGACGGAGCAGGGAATTTCTTCCCCCACGCGTGGATCCCCAGTAGTCGACTAATAGTTGCTGGGACTTTGAAGAGCTGGTGTAGGCGTTCCAATCCTGGCCAGCGGAACTCGGAAGACACACACAGAGGCCCAGGCAGTGCAACGTTGGCCACGGCTCTAATCCCAGAGATGTCTGGGCAACTGTCGAGAACACCAGTCCCAATAAGGGGAATGGGAATACGTTTCTCAGCCATACCCACAGCATTGGCTGTGGTTAAAAACAACCGCTTGCAAAACCGTCACCTGACATCTCTTTGCAGGACCTACGAAGCTCCCGCAAATGATGAATACCAAAAGAGCACAATTGGACTGGACCTCAAGCCGCGAGAAAGCTTCCGCGACCATAATCGGCAGAGAGCGTGAAAAGGAACCCAGGATCAAATACAACTACTTACTCGAGTGTTTCATCAGGTGTGAGGCCAGGGAAGTCGTACGGCGGAGACGACGGACCAATGGAGGCGAGATCTTCAATCGGCCCGCCGACTGGCGCCAGCGGATCGGTCGCCACGGCGACAGAGGCCGGTCCATCCTGTGTTTAGAGAAGCGTTGTCGGGGCCACGCAGTGTTCCCAGTCATCAGGGTATCGATCGAGGCCTGCACACGGTTATTCATCGCATTTGCACTCTTAATTCTACCGTATTCGCAGTCTTCACCGCATACTGAACCGCGTCCAAGCTGGGAGTTCGAATGTACAATGATCAGCAATCCATATACATTAGGGTTTTCATTATTCCATGATGTTCCGAGTTTGCAAGGGCTTACTCCATCACTTTAGAGCAATATGGCTAAACACAGAATGCGTGAAGCTTGGTAGGAATTCAAGAATGTTGCAACAGGTTGTATCGCACCCTATGTTGGAAAAAAACATTGTATTTTGTTTTCCTTTTCACGACACTGAGACGGAATACCTCCCAACACACTGAAATCACATACCTCCCACCACACTACATGCACCACAGATTCTGCTGTACCTTCTGGGCACACTGGTGCCATTTTTATCGATATTCATTATGAATTGGCGGTGTTAGCGCTTCTCCAATCCTTGTACCCGATCCCCCGCTGGTGGTGCCATCTACTGACTGAGCCATCAACTTTCTGCCCAGACTCCATTCGTGTTGAAAAAGAACTGGCGTTTGTTGGTATCATGCAAACCAATACATTTTGTACTCCAAGATTGTAACAAGACTAAATGAAATATTTTGCAGTCCAGAAGGGAAAATGAAGAACAACATTTTTGGAAGGAAGAACAACAAGCAGTTGGAAACTTTTGAGTGATACCAATTAAAACTTGAGACAGGAAAAGTTGTGAGCACCCTGGGGGTGCTACAGAGGCTAAGTCAAAACAAGCAAAAGACCACAACAGATCAACTAAGAGTGCAAGAGTGATCATTGTGATGCAATGAGCACACAATGAAAATGGCACAATGACTGAAAGGAACAGGAGTGCATACTGCATACACAGGGATGAGCAGCCTAGGGGTAAGTTGCTCGTCTCACAATCGAAAGGTTGTGGGTTCGAGTCTCACCTGTCGCTACTCTTCGCCAGCGACCAATCGCCATGAGAGATTGGCGACACCACATGGTTCAACGGTCGACATGTCGTAAAAGCAACCACCACCACTACATAATGCATGCACATGGGTACAAACTAACAGTTAGTGGCATGGGGACTCGTGATGTGACACTAATGGATGGGTATGGACGGGTGGCGAGGAGCCGCAGCATAGTTCGCGACGTCAGAGTAGTGGAGGAGTTGGGCCTGGCTGAATAACAGGCTGACAGCCCCACCCAGCCCCAAAACCAAGTTCTGCTAACTCCGTCGGTAGAGGCCTCGACTGCCACGGAGCACCCAAACACCGACGGCGCAGCGAGGTGCGCACGGCCGGCGAGACACCGACCCGACCCAGACGTAGCTGCGCGGAAGCCCACACCAACACTGTCCAACAGCCATGGCCCGGATCCCCGAGAGAAACAGTTATCAGGAACGTTCGCAAGTCAGTCTGTTTTCTTCTGACAGTCTTTGAAAATGACGCACGAGCTTCATGGTCAACACTCACCATTTCATCGTCGCAGCACTTGATGTTCAGATGGAGTGTCTGAAAGCCCAGCCATGCACTTCTTGACTGGGGTGCTGCATCCCTGGTGCCATCTGTTGTGGCATTATTGAACTCCAACTTAACAGCAGGCCACACAGGTGGCAGGAATAATGGATCTCTGTCCGGGGTTAGCTTCTTCAATATGGGTGACACTGTGGAGAGAAAGTTGCCAGTTAGTTGGATTTTGTGTGGATGGACAGACAGACAAAGCCACTGGTTAACACTTCATGGCTTATTATTTGTGGATGAGTTCATCATTTTTTGTTGTCAACAGGTTCTTGAAGGTGACTACATGAAAGTAGGAATAGCCATAAACAGGCAGTTGGAGAAGGCACCAAAATTATTGGTGCATTTGAATATATCCTTACTACTGAAATATTACCCTGGACAACCAACTATCTACATGTTGAATTTCATCAATGGCTGAACCAGAGGTAAGATAACTCTTGTAATGTAGGAAAAATGCATCATGAACTGTGATGTGAACTAACACCACTCAGTTTCCAAGGCACACCAAGTCAGTTCACAGCAACTATGCTGTAGGATAAATGGCCCACTCCGTGCCATGGTTCCCAGGCGAGGAAAGAAAACATTAGGGCGAGGTGAGGTCAGCTGCAACAAATGCTACTCATGGAACAAAGAATGTGAATAAAGTCATAAAGTCATCAAGTGTTAAGGCTTAATAAGGGCCACAAGGGCCCATCTGGGTCAAGCCTGTCTAGAAGATATTAGAAAGTACATGTTCACACCTATCAATTCCAAACCCATGCAATCCCTCCACCTGTGCCACCACAGCCAATCTCATCAGTATGACATCGCAAAGGAAGTTGCCAAATCCACTGCTAGGTACACCCCATATAGTACAACATAATACTAGCATAATGTTCTACCCTATATAGCTAGTGAAAATACTCAATATCCCATGCATCACAAGTTAGAATTCAAAAACAACATTTTCCTGTCTAAAAAAATTATCCACCCTACTTTTAAAGACATTCAATGAGGGACTCCCCACTGCATCAGCAGGCAGCCTATTCCATTGGTCAACAACCCTTTGACTGAAGACCTGTTGTCGTTTAACTGTCCTGCACCTCATTTTGTCTAACCTGAATTGATGACCCCTATGGGATACTCTAAACTGCAGAGCATCATTCAAATTGACCTGATCTAGCCCTCTAACAATTTTGTACATTTCAATCATGTCTCCCCTTAATCTCCTATACTTGAGTGAGTACATATCTAATGCATTAAGCCTTTCTCCATATTCTAAGTTACTTAATCCACTGACGAGTCTAGTGGCTTTGCGCTGGACTCTTTCTAACATATCTATATCCTTTTCTAGGTAGGGGCTCCATGCTTGTACAGAGTACTCCAAGTGGGGCCGCACATATGCTAAGTACAGCTTTTTCATGACTTCCCTGCTCTTATATTTCACACTTCTATTAATGAGTCCCAGCATTCTGAGTGCCCTATTTCTAGCTGAGATACATTGTTTTTCTGCTTTAAGGTCTTTTGAGACCAACACACCTAAGTCCCTTTCCTCTTCAATAACATCCAGTTCCCTCCCTCCCATTTTATAACTGAATGTCTCGCCTGCAGACCCTATATGCATAACCTTACACTTATCATAGTTGAAAGTCATCTGCCATTGATCAGCCCACTCTTTTAGGTCGTCCAAATCTTGTTGAATATTACTAGATTGATCTCTGCTGTTAGCCACTCCTACCAGCTTGATGTCATCAGCAAATTTGAACACTCTATTCCTCAGCCCTACTTCAATGTTGTTCACAAAGATGATAAAGAGGAGGGGCCCTAGAACAGAGCCCTGTGGCACTCCACTCAGAACATCTTTCCAACCAGATTTACATCCATTCAATACTACCCTTTGTTTCCTTCCCTGCAACCATGCTTCAATCCAATGTAGAACTTTTCCTACAATCCCATGTTGTTGTAATTGATGAATTAACCTTCCATGTGGAACTTTATCAAAAGCTTTGCTAAAGTCCAAGTACACAACATCCATCCTGCTTTCATTGTCTACTTCTTTGGTAACATACTCAATGAACTCCAATAGGTTAGTTAAACAAGACCTTTGAGATCGAAATCCATGTTGAGTATCCCTTAAAAGGTTGTGCCTATCAAGATGAATCTGAACATTCTGTTTAACCAGCTTTTCTAGTACTTTGCAAACTAATGAGGTCAAACTGACTGGCCTGTAGTTTCCTACACTCTTCCTATTTCCCTTTTTGAAAATTGGTACTACACTTGCATTTCTCCAATCTTCAGGTACTTCTGAATACTCCATAGATCGCCTGAAAATGATACCTAGGGGAGTTGCTAAAGCTTTAGCACACTCTACTAAGATCCAAGCATATATTTCATCTGGTCCGGAAGCTTTATTAGGTTTTATATTCTGCAACTGCTTCTCTACGGCTTCTGTAGTTATTGTAAGATCCTCCAGCATATCACCTGCCATGGCATGGCCTACAGATGTTCCTATTGTACCAGAATTATCTTTAGTGAAGACTGATGAGAATTGCTTGCTTAGGGATTCCACAACGTCGCAATCATCAACCACTATTTCCCCATCTACCTCCAGTGGTCCTACACTACACTTTTTAGCCTTAAATTTATAGAAGCTAAAGAATCTCTTAGCATTACCTGCTGAACATTCTCGAGCAAAGTTGATTTCAGCAAGTCTCTTAGATGCTCTAACACACCTCCTAACTTTATTTCTACCTATTCTATATGATTCTAGGTTTAACCCAGAGTTAGTATCTTTTAGTTTCTTGAATGCTTGTTTCTTTGAGTCCAGTAATTGCTTAACTTCCCTAGTCAGCCACGAAGGGTGCTTAACCCTGTTTGATCTAATTTGCCTACTGGGAATGAACCTATCCTGACCCTGAGATAGCTTATCTTTTATCATTGTCCACATTTCATAAGCATCTAAGCCATTCAATATGACTTCCCAATTAATTTCACTTAGGAAGCTCCTGAACTCACTGTAATTCCCTTTTGTAAAATTCGGAATCAATGTTCTGTTGGTTGCTACCCTTCCAACATATAATGAGAAGCGTATAATGTTGCGATCACTATTACCAAAGGTCTCTCCTACGTTAACATTTTGCACAAAATTTTCCTCACTAGTAAGCACTAGATCTAATATTTTATTTTCCCTTGTAGGCTCGTGTATCATTTGAAAGAAGAAATTGTCCTCAAAACAAGCCATGAAACATCTTTCTGATTTGCTTACACCTATTGTTTTGTTTCCCAATCCTGCTATGTTGAAATCCCCCAACAAAATAGTTCTCTCCTGTACTCTCCTACTTATCTCTTCCTGCATCAGCCTGTCAGTGTTTTCATTCTGGTTTGGAGGTCTATAGAATGCCCCAATCCTAAATTTTGTTCCATTCTTCAGAATTATATCTAACCACAAAGATTCTACTCCTGCACTATGTACTCCATCCTCTATGGAATGACATTTCATTACTTGCCTAACATACAAGAGAATGCCACCTCCTATCCTTGCCTCTCTTTGATAGGCATGCATGTTGTAGCCTGTCAATTCAAATTCTTGCAAGTTGTCTCCAAACATGCTTTCGTTAACCCATGCTTCTGTTATGCACACCAAATCTAGCTGTTCAGACAACATATATGCATGCAGTTCCCCAATTTTGTTCCTAACACTACTGGCATTGACATAAAAACATGATAAATTATTCCTTCCATTGCTTGCTATGCTTCTCTCTTTATCAGCTACATCCCCCCATGTCCTGCCTAGTTTCCCTGTTTCCTGTTGAGAGCCTCCTCATACCTATTGCTGAGCAATTCCACTCCTCTCTTGCTCAGATGTAATCCATCTAAAGCAAACATCTCCGTCCTCCCCCAAAACTCCCCCCACAAATCCAAGAACTGCACCCCAAGCTCCTTACAAATGTTGGCCACCCTGGTATTGAGCCCAATGGCCCTCGAATACCACTCCATGCTTGCATGGACCATATGGAGGATGGATGTCACCACTCCTCTTTTCCTACTTCCTGCTAAACTACCTATCAAAGCCCTATAGGCTTTCATTGTTTCCTCTGTATTATTTTTTCCTACATCGTTAACTCCAACCTGCACAATTACCGTTGCACCCTCTCCACTTCCCCTCATTGCTCCCTCCAGCCTATCCCTAACATCTTTCACCTGCGCTCCCGAGTAGCAAACACGCATCCGTCTGCTGGGGTTCTTGCTACAAAATGTTCGATCCATGTACCGAACCCTGGAATCCCCTATGACTAAAACCTCTCTCTCTCTCCATCTCTATCTTCAGCCATCTGGTCATCCCCACCTCCGTCCCTCTCATCATTACCTTTCCTCTCCTCCAGTGCATCAAACCTATTTTTAATTGGGACGCCCATGTCCACCTTCCTTAGCGCCAGTCGGGTGCTATGGCGCCTTGCCACCTTCCAGCTGCCACCATCCCGGACCAAGCCATCCGAACTCCCATCAGTCCTCCGCTCGGGCACCCGAGTTGCCTGGCTGGCACCTCCCATGATGGGTCCCGCCACCAAACACTTCAAGCGCTCCACCTCCCCCGTTAACATATCTAACCTCTTACTCAAGTCCCCAATGATTCCCACACACTTACAATTCCCACAGTCTCCTTCCATTTTTGTTGTTGTTTTTTTTTCTTTCTACTCTTAGTACTAAGTCTAGTTACTGTAAGCTTGTAAGCCTACAAGTATCTACTGTAATATATCTACAGTAATACAGTAATATAACCTATAAGTATCTACAATACACTATAATCCCGTATAATTACACTAGATATGAAGATACCTACTGTAATTTATGCCCACTATTTTAGTCCTAAAATCTATCTTAAACTTACACACCAATTTGACACAAACTTATTCACTACAGAAGCCTACACTATAGAATTATACACTCTAGAATTACACACTACAGAGCTCACACCACACAAATATACACCACTGAATCAAACACTCCGTCCACAACACCCAACAATCCTGCAGTTACACTAGGATATGAAGATATACCTAGTGTAATGCTATGCCTACTATCTTAGTCTTAAAATCTATCTTAAACTTAAACACCAAATTGACACAGCCAACAGCCTTAGAACTTAACAAAATGGCGCTGGGCAGCCTCCCTGGGTTAATATAGCCTAATTTGCTGGTCAAAAATGCTTATTTGATAAAAACTGTTGAAATATACGCTCAGAAGCAACCGCTAAATATCTATACACAATTTATCCCAGTACACCGTCCTTTTCCGCAACACTTAGCTCGTATGTAGTAGCCCCACCAAACACGTGTTTCCTCCTCAACGCCTGGCGGCAGACTGACTGATGAAGTAGATGGAAAAGTAATAGAATTCATACTACACAGCCATAAATTTAAACATGTCTATTGAAACATAATAGTAAGCTCAAGCATACATCACATTATGGAATTGAATGAGAAAATAATGAATGAGGTGTAAAAAATAAAGATGCAACACACAAGCATTGCTGAAGACATGGAAAGCTAAGCAGCGAGACACCAGTGATGGCATAGGATGAGGGAAACTGATGGCAACTGCTGAAAATGATACCCTTGGCATATTGATCTCACCAGAAACATCAAACAATCAAAGAATGCCCAACAACCCTTGGCATATTATGCAAATAATTGATGTTACTTAAAAGAAAACGTATTCTTTTACCTTCTACGGCAGCATTGTTTACATTAGATACGTCACCGAATGTGCCGCATATAGGCAGAAGATGCCGCATGGTCAAATACAACTGGATACGGGTGCATCATTTTGATGACGTCACCAACAGTCACAATGTTACGACTTATTCGCCCATATTACGATTTCGCCCCAAATTCGTCCGGTTACGTATCTAAGGTAAACAACGCTACGGCAGAAGGTAAAAGAATACTCATTTACCTTGGTTGTAATATTTACCGTTGTTATTCTCATTGTTCAAACATTAAATGCTGTGTGTTGACTGCGTGGGTCCTACCTACCTACCTATATTGGTTTCTTCAGTGTTTGGGTTGCTTGAATTTTGGGCATTATTTGTGCTTGAATGTGCTTGACGAAGTACGAGCGAAGTCCTGCTCCTTTATCATCTAAATTTTCTATATATATTTGGAAACTAGATATTTGATCGTCTTTTGATGAAGTTCTGGATTCCAAATTGTAATATTTAATGTTGAAGCATGTAAAAAATGTACTTTGCAAGGGAAGGGAATTTTTCCTTGCACTGTGAGTGATGACATTTTCAATAAAATGTTGATCGCTTCTGTAACTACCAGTAGTAGACATTGCCATTGCTACAAATGTTGTCAATACTGAATGTTGTCAGCCAAGGCAATATAACCCTAAAATCAGCAAAAGGGGATAGCAGTAGTTCAAGGAGGCAGTGGTAGTTCATCCATCAATGAAAGAGCTCCTCAGCATGAAAAAGACAAGGGTAATTATAGAACACATGTGCAGTGTATAATGCCTAATGCTCAGAGTATTTTATCCAAATTTGGTGAGTTCAAGTGTGATGTTCCTGAGGAACCAAACTGTGTTTGCATTATGGAGGCACATGTGAGTGAGGGGTATTTTGTGGATGACATGCAGGACTATGAGATCCAGGGATACAATATGTGTTTGTGCAATAGGGGTCCAGCAATGAAAGGGTGTGGTGTAATGCTCTATGTGAATAGCTTATTCAGTGCTAAAAAAGTAGCAGATGGGGCGAAAAATATGTCTCTGGAGTCCATTTGGCTTGATGTCACTGTGGGAAAAGGCAACAGCAATATACTGAGGATAGGAGCTTTGTACCAATCAGGAACCCTGCCACATTCTGAGCAACTGGAGCTTGACAAGGTGATTATTGAGGAAGCACCTTATTCTTGGTGACTTTAATCTAAGATGATATGAAAATGCTGGTGTTGGCTCCCATCACGAAAAATGTTCAGGAAATGACACCTCAAAATGTATGTAATTATTTTAATATTTTTGATTTTGGTAACATGTATATTATATTAAAAAGAAGAGCATGGAACATCTTCTTGCCAAAAGTGTTTTCCTGGTTTTTCAAAAATTAGTTGAATGTGATCAACATATGCTTCATTGTGAAATCACTGCTTAATGAGATGTCACTAGTGTAACTTGAATAGCTGCCTCTCAAGCATTTCCACCATTTCCCCCCCAAATTTAGAAATCAATGAAATCACATAGTGCAACCAAAAAAATATGTTTTTGAACAAAAATTGTACCAAGGGCCTCTTATGAATATCTGCCAAGGTAGTATTTCAGCAGTTGATGCAGAGGACAGTTGCTCAACATCAAACATTCATGTAGTGTACCAAGGGTTGTTGTACATTCTTTGATTGTGTGACATTATCTAGTGATATCTTTAAGCTGACAGGATACATTTCAGTCAGGTGCCGCCTGTTTCCCTCATCCTATGCCATCATTGGTGTCTCTCCCTGATGAGTTGGCTTGTCATATGTTTAGTAAAGCTGGTGTGTTGTATGCCGATATATTACATGGTATGTAATATTTTATCACAGGTGCTGTACAGCCAATGCAGTTGATGCACCCAAAAACCCTAACACCTAACACTATTTTCTCATCCAGTCTCCTACCCCCCCCAATGTTGCTGATGGTATGCTTGAGCTTTACCTATTGTTTCCATAGATTCATTTGAAGTGTATGGATGTGTTCTATCAATTCTATTACTTTTCTATCTACATGATTCACTTATTTTGTATTCCATGAGTAGCATTTCTTGCAGCTGACCAGCTGCAGCTCGCCTCAGTGATTTTTCCCTTCATCACTTCACCAAGGAACAATGGCACAGAGTGGGTCATGTACCCTACAGCATAGTTGTGAACTGACATAGTTTGTGTGGCTTCGAAACTAAGTGGTGTTAGTTCATATCACAGTTCATTGTGCAACGTGCATACACTACAAGAGTTCCCTTACCTCTGATTCAGCCTATGATGAACTGCAACATGAAGATAGTTGGCTGTCCAGGATAATTTTCAGTCCTAAGACTGCATGTGAATGCATCATTAATTTTTATGCCGTCCATTTGCCTGGCTAGGGATATTCCAATTTTCATGTAGTCATCTTGAAGAACCTGTAGACAGCAAGCAATGATGAAGTCATCTATAAGTAGTAAGCTGTTAAACCTTAACCCATGCCATCTCTCTGGCCAGATTATCACACCCTATTTCAGGGGGGTAGTAACCCCACACTAAAATCCAAACTAAGCGTCGCATGAAAGCGGAAGAGTTGTCATCGGAAAGCGCTCGATGAGTAGGGTCCAGATCCAGCCCCCAAAACAATTTCCCCCGAAACGGGGAAAGGCCGAAAGTGACGTCACCAGGGGGCTATATTTACACAACTTTTCACAACACATTATGTTTTTGGCTCTGTTGAGTTCATTTTGTGGATATGAAAAACCAAAATTTATTTTGAGTAACAAAAAAAGGACAGTGAAACCAACCAGGGCCATACAAACTTTTTGGCCCCCCAAAGATAAAATTTTTATTTTATGAAATTTCAGAAGTTTGAGTTTTCAAGTTTTCTTTAATTTTCCTTCTCCAGTGGGTAGAGCAGACCGAGAAACGTTGCTATAAGTCAACTTGCCCTTATAAAAATGCTTACTTTAACCAGAATCTTCTATTAGAACTCCAAGTGGCAAATAAAAAGATGAGAAAAATTTCACTCATAACTTTTCTTTCATCCCTAAAGATAAGCAAATGCTGAAAGTTTAATTAGAATATCTGTATCCGTTAAAGCGTGACGACTTGTTTAATTTTTTTTGGAGCTGACCTCACTTGACCTTGACTAACTCGCTGACCCTAGATGACCTAACTTCAATTTTTTTAACAGAATGCCAAATTGATGTGGGAAAACGTATGCCAAATTTTGGCGCACTGCCGCGCGTCGTTCGTCCACTATCCGCAAAAAAACTTGATGGGGGGGGGGGGCGGTTGAAGACCTCCCCCCGAGACGGGTCGGGTTAACCTGCGCCATCCCGGGGGCCGTTAACCCCCTCTCCCCCAAGGTTTTACGCGGATTGTGAAAGAACGGCGCGCGGTAGCACGCAGAAAGTTTTTAATGCCTTTTCCCACATAAATTTGGGTCTTGTCAACCTTTTGAAGTCAAGTCTACAAGTCAAGTGTTAGTTGAGGTCAGGTGAGGTCACCTCCAAAAAACTTGTATCAGTTAGACATAAAGACATAAAGACATAAAGATTAGTGAAACTATGAGCCACAAGGGCCCTTCTTGGTTGCACTCTGTACACTGAACCAGTTGCCCACCAAATCTGTCAATCAGCCCTCCCTGTAATACTGAAAAGCAAGCCCTCTATTCTTATAATGATTGTCTATGCTGTTTTTAAAGATGTTCAATGTGCTGCTACTGACGATGTTTTCTGGCAGCTGGTTCCAGGGTTCTACTACCCTGTTGGTGAAGAAAGTCTGCCTTAACCTTGTTCTGCTGTGGTTAACTTTAATTTTGAATTTATGACCTCTAATTGCATCATTTCTGTTCAATTCAAACATTTCCCCAAGATTCCCCAGTTGTTACACTTTACTGGATAAAGACATTTTAAGAAAACTTTCAGAGTTTGTTTCTCTTTAGGGATGCAACATACTGCGCCAGATTATTTTTATCTTTCTTCTCCGTTTTTGGTTTCGTGTTAGTATTGTATATTTCCTAAATAGAGTTAAAGTCGAAGATTTTGGCTAAAGTAAACATTTTGTATTGTAGTAAGTTGACTTTGAACATGATTTTTCGGTCTGCTCCACCCATTAGAATATGACAATTAAAGAGAACTTGAAAACTCAACGATTTGAATTTTCAAGAAAGTAAAATTGTTATTTTCGGGCACCCAAAAATTGTATGTTCCTGACCACTTTCGCTTTACTTTTCTGATTCCAATTAATTGTTTCCACATCTTCCTCAAAATTAACTTCCCAAAGCCACAAACATGATGTAAGTTGTGAAAATCCAGGCCCCCAAATGACTTCACTTTTGGGGGAATATTTTTTCAGGGTGCTGTCTCACCCTACTCGTCGAGCGCTTTCCGATGACACCTATTTCGTTTTCGTGCGGCGCTTACTTTGGAAATTAGATGGGCCCTACCGACGCCCCTCCCCAGACCAGACGTGATGTGGACGTGGATAGGATGTGGATTTGAACCGAGAGACGTGTAAACGGGTTAAACAGGGGCGGATTAGACAGTGCCTTGGTCTGTGTTTATTCCCATAAAATCCAACTAAATAGCAACTTTCTCTCCACAGTCGCATCCATATCGTGAAGCTAACCATGGACATTGATCCATTATTGCTGCCACCTATGTGGCCTCCCGTAAAGTTGGAGTTCAATAATGCCACAACAGAGGGCAACGGGGACGCGGCGCCCCAACCAAGAAGTGAATGGTCCACCTTTCAGGCCCTCCGTCTGAACATAAAGCGCTGCGATGATGAAATGGTGAGGTGTTGACCATGAAGCCTATGCGTCGTATTCAAAGACTGTCAGAAGAAAATAGGCTGACTTGCGAACGTTCCTGTGAGCTTTTTCTCTCGGAGAGCCGAGCCATGGCTGTTGGACGGTGTAGGTGTGCGCTTCCGGCTTCCGTGCGTCTACGTCTGGGTCGGGTCGGTGTCTCGCCGGCCGTGCACACTTCGCTGCGCCGTCGGTGTTTGGGCGCTCCGTGGCGATCGAGGCCTCTACGGACGAAGTTAGCGGGGCTTGGTTTTGGGGCTGGGTAGTGCTGTCGGGCTTGTTATTCAGCCGGGCCCAACTCCTCCACTGCTCTTGTGTGCACGTTTGTGTTTGGCCAACCTGCCACCGCGTAGTGATGTCGGCTGTTTCCGGGTGGGCGTTTGTGGTGTCAGTATTTTGTGTTGTTTGTTATGGGTGAAAGTAATTTATATAATTTATATGGGTGAAAGTAATTTATCAGGAGTAATTTGGTGGGGATGAGAGGGAGCGAAGAAGAGTAAAGTTGTCTTGTAGAGGCGAGTTGTGAGAGAGTTGGGACGTCCTGAAGAATGGAGCGCAGAGGGAGTAAAAGTTGAGTCGTCCTGCAGGCAGATGAGATGGTGATCGAAGGTGAGCTGGTCAAGAAGACTAGAGTTTGCCAGTCCGGTTGGTACCAGGGGGTGGGGTGTAGTTGGATTGTTGGGGTCGGGTTATCATCAGTAATTGTTTTAGATTTCATGAGCGTTAGTAGTCGGTATCACGTGGGGTTAGATTTTTCTGTTTCTTTTTCTTTTTGTTGTTTTTCTTTTTGAACATATCTTCATTTTTTCACCTTTTTGTTGATTTCCTGTTTCTTTTCTTTTTTTAGCATATCTTCATTTTTTCTCATAGTTCGTGATTAGACGTGTGGTAGAGAGAAAGTAGAAGAGGTGCTCGTGTAATGTTTGATGGTCATCGTTGAAAAGCGTCGTGATGTTTAGTGGGATGTTCATGTTGCAGTAATTTGTGATGGGTTGTCTTTCGGTGTTGTATTTGGTGCAGTAGATGAGTATGTGTTAAATTGTGAGTGTTCGTTGACATGTTATGCATTGTGGTCGTGGGAGTTGTTGTAAGAGGTAGGACTCCTACCGTAGGAGTGCGTTAGTGAAGTGTGTCTGAGACGTAATCGTGTTAGTTTGCGTTCTTTTTGTCTCGTGTTTTAGTTGATGGTGTGCCAGAGTTCGTGTTTTAGGTGTATTTCGTGTAGTTGCGTGATGTTGTGTCCCATGTTTGTTGAATGTCTTTGTTGATTGCCTGGTGTATTGTGGGGTAGTAGTCGGATTGTGAAAGTGGGCATGTTGTGGTTTGCTGTAGTGTTGTGGCTATGTTGTCTTCGGCGTCTGTGCGTTCGTTGCCGTGTTTGTTTGTGTGACTTGGGATCCAGAGTACTGTTGGCCGTTGTGGTATAGTGAGTTGTTTGTGGATGTGTAGTATTTTGGGTATGTGGAGGTGTTTGTATTTGGTGTAGGGTGTTATGCTCTGTTATGCTGATTTTGCGTCTGTGGCTATGATGTTGTGTTCAATTTTGGTGTTGTAGATGGTGCAGTATGCCGAGAAGATTGCGAACAATTATGTTGTGTATGTGGATGCTGTGTCGTGGAGACAGGCGCGTAGGATGACCCGCGGCGGCCCTGCGTTGGTGAGGAGATTTTGAGGCTTGAATTAGTCGCATTTTCTAAGAGTGGGGATCCGTATTCCAAAATTGGCCGAATGATTGATTTGTAAAGAGCTAGAAGTGTGTTTCTGTCGGATCCCAGTTTGTGCCGGATAGTGCTCGAATAATGTTTATTCTTTTTTATGCGCGTTTTTGGATGTCTAAGATATGAGGCCGGAAATTTAGTTTTGGGTCTAAAGTGATGCCTATAAATTTCGTTGTGTTGACGAGTAGGATGGGAGTGTGGTCTATTTTTAGTGGTGGTAAGTCTGTGTATTTGTGGAAGCCGAAAATCATGCATTTTTATTTGTGTGGTGCAATGTGTATGTTTAGGGAGTCGAGTTTACTATGTAGTTGTACTAATGTGGTTTGTAGTATTCCTAGTGCGTTATTTGGTGTTTCGTGTGATGTCCATATGACTATGTCGTCAGCGTATATTGCAATCTTGGCCGGAACGTTGTTTGGGATAACTGAATTTAGACCTAAAATAAAGAGTATGGGGCTGAGTACTGAGCCTTGCTTCACGCCGTGTGTGGGGTATTTTGTGTCTGACATGTGGGATCCAATTTTGACTTGAAATGAGCGATTTAGAAGACTGAAGTGAAGATAGTGTTGTAGTCTGCCCTGTATATTTATGTTGTGTAGGTGTTGTAGTAGTGCTGTTATGTTGATGGTGTCGTAGGCATGTTTGAGGTCCAGGAAGACGGCGACCGTGGAGCGTTTCCCTGCCGCCGCTTCCTGGATGTGGGTGACAAGGTAAGTGAGGTTATCTAGCCATGAGCGATTAGGAAGAAAACCCGATTGAATAGGAGAGATGAGTTTTTGTGTTTGGATGATATAGAGAAGGCGCTTTTTGGCAAGACGTTCGAATAGTTTGTGGTAGCAGCTGGGGAGGGCGATAGGTCGATACTCTCCTGTTCCTTTCAGTCCTCGTGCCATTTTCATTGAGTGTTCATTACATCACAATGATCACTCTTACACTCTTAGTTGATCTGTTGTGGTCTTTTGCTTGTTCTGACTCAGCCTCTGTAACACCACCTGGGTGTGCGACTTTTTCCCATCTTGCGTCGTAATTCGTATCATTCAAAAGTTTCCAACTGCTTGTTGTTCTTCCTTCCAAAAATGTTGTTCTTCCTTTTCCCTTCTGGACTATGAAATATTTGATTTAGTCTAGTTACAATCTTCGGGTACAAAATGTATTGGTATGCATGGCACCAACAAACGCCAGTTTTTCCAACACTGGAATGGAGTCTTGGGAGGAAATTGATGGGTGTGTCAGTAGATCGCACCACCAGCGGGGGATCGGGTGCAAGGACTTGAGTGCTGACACCACCAATTCGTAATGAATATCGATCAAAATGGCACCAATGTGCCCAGAAGGTACAGCAAAATCTGTGATGCACGTAGTGTGGTGGGAGGCATTCGGTTTCAGTGTGGTGAAAAGGAGAACAATATACAATGTTTTTTCCCAACATAGGGTGCGATGGAACTTATTGCAGCATTCTTCAATTCCTACCCTTCTTCATGCATTCTGTGTTGAGGCATGTTGTTATAAAGTGATGGAGTAAGCCCTTGCAAACTCGGAACTTCATCGAATAATGAAAGCCCTAATGTATATGGGGTGTTCATCATTGTACATTCGAATTCCCAGGTCAGACGCGGTTCAGTATGCGGTGAAGACTGTGAATACGGTTGAAGTAAGAGTGCAATTGCGATTAAGTACCGTTTGTAGGCTTCGATATGCGACTACTCTGCATGGTTCCGAAAGCTCTTCTTTAAACACAGGATGGACCGGCCTCTGTCGCCGTGGCGACCGATCCGCTGGCGCCAGTCGGCGAGCGGATTGAAGATCTCGCCTCCATGCGTCCGCCGTCTCCGCCGCACGACTTCCCTGGCTTCACACCTGCGGAAACACTCGAGTAAGTAGTTGTATTTGATCTTGGATTTCTTTTGACGATTTGTGCCGATTACAGTCGCGGAAGCTTTGTGGCGGCGTGAGATTGTGTCCGGTTGTCAAGTTGTGCTCTTTTGGCATTCATCATTTGTGGGAGCTTCGTGGGTCCTGCAAAGAGATATCAAGTGACGGTTTTGCAAGCGGTTATTTTTAATCACAGCCAATGCCGTAGGTATGGTTGAGAAACGTAGTCCCATTTCCCCTGATTGTGTTTGGTGTTCCCGACACTTGGCCAGGCATCTCTGGGATTAGAGCAGCGACCAACGTTGTACTGCCTGGGCCTCAAGCAAGCAGAGCAACAAGCAGACGCTGAAAGTTTCATTGAAATATCTGTATCCGTTAAAGCGTGACGACTGGTTGAACTTTTTCGAGGTGACCTCGCTTGACCTTGACTAACTCGTTGACCCTAGATGACCTAACATCCAAATTTGGAACAGCATGCCAAGTTTATGTGGGAAAAGGTATGCCAAATTTTGGCGCGCTGCCGCGTGCCATTCATCGAAAAACCTGACGGGGTCGGTCGAAGACCCCCCCCCCCCCGAACGGGAGGGGTTAAAACCTGCAATCGTACCACATTCTTTTCCGCCTGAAAGATATATCCCATCCTCAGTAGGTAAACGTCTACGTTGGTCACGTGAGTAGTGGTCAAGCGCTTGCAGCTCAAAATAGAAGCACTGCAACGAGGAGCGCATCGAAACTATCGTTACTACCTAAAGGGCATGGCGTCAACGCTTCGCGGGAAATACTTGGATTTTGCTTCTGGAATTTGGATGATGGCTCGATCACCGCAAATTCGGAACAAGAAAACAAATGTTTAATGTTCACTGTTGAGTGCTCAAAGCAAGTTCACCCAATAAATAAGGAAAAAAGTAATGACATACATTGCCTCAGCGGGTGATGTTTTCGATAATAAAAAGCTAGGAACTGTTTTGTCCGTCCCTCGACCTCCTTAGGTATGTACTACAACCTACCTCTGTGTATTGTGACCGCGACTAAAAGAGGTGTGCTCGTTTTCAGAAGTGCACGTAATTTGGCCATACTGGAACAACCGCTGAGAACCATAATCGGTGAGTCCTGGCATTGATGATACTCATACATAACTACACTTATTTAGGTACTTAGCGCAGCATCTCAAAGAATAGAAGACGAAGGTCCTATTCGGGACCAGTGTCGTCGGCTGTTTGAGGTCATTGTATTTGCTAATTTAGGGTAAATAATGTCATGTACGCCGTGCTGCTCAAACTCCAGGCTTGTCGTGCCCTGTCCAAGGGTAGCATGCGTGTTAATTGCTGTCTTGGGTTTCAGGTGCTACTGCGTTTCGTTCCAACTGTGGGCAAGGTCTTCTGTTTGAGCAGACAACCTCTGAAAATGCATCGCATCGTATTGACAGCGCAAACTACAGCAACAGCAGCCAGTGCTCTGTGCACACCAGCGACACCTCGCGACAACAACCCACGACTCAGCTGGCAGCAAGTTCGTATGACTGTGGGGTGTGTGGCAAGGTATTGAAGAGCAGACATTCAAAACAAATCACCAAAACGTTTCTACAAGCGTCGACACTGGATAAACACAACCGAATCCACACCGGAGACAGACCTTACAAGTGCGATCTATGCGGCAGGGCGTTTACTACCAGGAGGGGTTTGATAGCACATATGAGAACCCACACCGGGGAGCGACCATACACGTGTAGATTGTGCTCCAGAGCTTTTACGGGATCGGGGAGTTTGAATCAACACATGATACTCCACACCGGTGAGAGACCTCACCGATGCGTGGTGTGCGATAGGGCGTTTGCCTTCAAGTGGTATTTACTCAAACACGTGAACACACACACAGGAGAGAAAAACTATGCGTGTGAGACATGTGACAGAACGTTTACTGCCAAGTCCTGCTTAGCTAGTCACATGCGAACCCACACCGGAGAGCGACCGTATGCCTGTAACACATGTAACAGGGCGTTTGCTGTCAAGGCCAACTTAATTCGTCACATGAAAACCCACACAGGAGAGCGACCTTACACATGTGAGACATGTGACATGTCGTTCCCCATCAAACCCAGCTTAGTTAGCCACATGAGAACCCACACTGGTGAGCGGCCTTTCAAATGCGGGACGTGTGAGAGGTCATTTAGTGCCAGGGTCAGCTTAGTTCGTCACATGAGGATCCACACCGGAGAGCGACCTTACAAATGCGAGACATGCGACATTTCGTTTAGGAACAGGGTCAGCTTAGTTAGTCACATAAGAACGCACACCGAAGAGCAACCTTACACATGTGAAACATGTGACAGGTCGTTTACTGTCAATGCCAAGTTAGTTAGTCACATGCGAACCCACACCGGAGTGCGACCTTACACATGTAGCACATGCAGCAGAGCGTTTGCACTCAAGGACAGCTTAGTTCGTCACATGAGAACCCACACCGGAGGGCGATGTTATAAATGCGAGACCTGTGACATTTCGTTTAGTAACAAGATCAGCTTAGTTAGTCACAACAGAACGCACTCCGGAGAGTGACCTTACACATGTGAGACATGTGACAGGTCGTTTACTGTCAAGGTCAAGTTAGTTAATCACATGCGAACCCACACCGGAGAGAGACCGTACACATGTAACACATGTAGCAGGGCGTTTACTGCCAAGACCAACTTAGTTCGTCACATGAGAACCCACACCGGATAGCGACCCTACACATTTTGGCCATGCGAAAGGTCGTTTTCTGTGAAATGCAACTTATGTGGCCACATGAGAGCCCACACCGAAGATCGACCTCACACAGGTACAGGGTGTCCATAAAGTTTCTATACGGTTAAAACAGTATTGCAAAGGCAAATGAAGCCATGAAGCTGTGGACCTTCTCGAAAATGGGAAGTAGATATTTAGCCTTTTTTCCTCATTTAATACAGTTCTGCATGTACACCATTAATTGCACATTTATTGCACATCCGGACGGAAATCGAGTTCCTGCCATGTTCGCCTTGTCAATGGTGGCAATGGCGTCAATAATCCTTTGCTTCAGGTCGTTAATGCCCCGTGTACGTGTTCGATACACCATATCTTTGGCATTACCCCATAGAAGGAAGCCCATGGGAGTGATATCTTGGGAACGACGTGGCCAGGGAATTGGGCCACTCCATTGAACGCACCGTTCTGGAACCTAAATTTTGGAGTGGGCATATTTAGGTTTTCATTTAACAGAACCTCTGCCATGGACAGGGTAGCTGAAAAACACAAATGTGATGTGATCAGAAACTTTGATAACCACGGAGTTCACTGAACAAAGGTGATAAAAACGTAACATCAATTATATTTATTTTTTAATGGTATTGTATTGCAATTGTAAAGAGACTACATCGACACACTGTATAACATTTGACAGGTCCTTTATTGTCAAGGCACCCTTAGTTAGAGACATCAGAACGCACACAGAGGAGCGATCTTCCGAAAAATGAGCCATGTGAATGGTCGTTTACTGCCAAGACACACATGTTGTTCATATGAGAAATCACACATGAGAGCGACCTTGTAGGTGTGACACATGCGACAATGACGTATGCTATTGGGGGAAACTTGGTTCGTCACATGAAAATCCATACAAGAGGGAGATCTCGCCTCTGTGAGGTATGAGGCAGGGCGTTCCCTGAGACGGCTCCCTTGGTTAGACACATGAAAGCCCACACTGGTGGGCTGTCCCGCATGTAAGACACACCATATTTGCGGACAATGGTGAACGGGTCGGCACATGCAGGCTCACTCTGGTTGGTGTGCTGACGTTTGTGATATGGGAAATCGCACAACAGCTAACATCGAATGTACACGTGTAGGTGTTGTCGAACATGGTTGCCATTGGGGTTGGGAGGGCCGTTGATGTGGTTGAGCGTTGAGCTGATTGTCGCCACCGTGAGTACCGTTGCAATAAAGGCTGTTTCTCCACTCTAGTCTGAGATATTGCGTACGAAGTGTACACCAGGTGGCGGAGACTGTCGCGCCAGGTGCAACGGTGATTGTACGTAGGCAATGAATGCCATCCTAGCAGGCAGTATCGGCGTGTGCTTTTGCTGATGTACCAACAACAACCAAGGCGAAAATATGAATCCGTTAGCATGTGAACCAGATTGCCGGATGATGGTCCAATAGTCCTTCACCGCATGGGCTGTTTAGAAGCATGCTTTATAATTCATCGGCATGCAAAAGCCTAGACTCCCAACGCGATCATAGTACCAACGAAATCCGGTGCATTGCGTGATATCGAGACAAGCGTGTAACGCAGTTTGATAACGAGTTTTCGCTCAACGACCCGAATGCATTTTCCAAACATCGTAAATATATATATATGGCAAATCAACGCACGCGGAACACTTGAACTCTACGAAGGGCAGCACCACCTCACGGTGACATGTCTTGCAGTGTGACCTTGGAAATCTAAATTTCCAGTACCCCTAGCGCCCACTCACATAACGCACGTCAATGGTCAACCAAAGCATAATTTCAAACATGTTTATTTCATCCATGTGACTTACCAACTCATAGTCTTGAAAATGTCTTAGGTTAAGACGAAATGTTCATCGAGTACAGATATGTCATATGTACTAATCGCAATATTGACCATCATGCACTACGGCTGAATGCTACATAAACACAATGAAGAGACAAGGAGCATAATACGCTCAATGGAATCCACAAGCAAGAAGATCATCAACGCTAAACTCGCAGTCGTATTCAACGAAATTTGCATATCCAATAATCTGCGTCCAAACTACTGTATGTATGTATATATGTATATATATATATATATATATATATATATAAAAGATATATATGATACACTATATATATTCATATATTTATATATAATGCCGCACGACAAGCGACGTCGAATAACATCCAACCGTTTGTTCCACCAATTGAAGTCATAGCGAAGAAATTTGACACCATTGCGGCTGCTCAACAAGGTTGTTTATTCTATTGCACGGTTTGGAGTAAAAAGGTCCTGCGAGGCATTTTCGTTACAACTAGTCTCTTTTCCGGGAGTTGGGGAATTTTTTTTGGTGTTGGGGTTGGGGGAGTGGGAGTTTCTGACGCAATTGTTGCGCCCGCAGAGTGACATTACGGGTAGGAATTCATTTTTTGGAAGGCAGTTACGACTTTTGTGGCTCTGCCGGAACATTTTGTGCTCCCAGTGTGGTGTTCATGGTGCGACTTTTTGGAATCCGAAGGTCAGCGTGATTCTCAGCGGCCACGACCCAATCTCTTGTTACCCAGTCGTGATTTTCCAGAACCCTGGGCAAAGGCGTGAACTTGGGAGGCCTTCAGCCTGATAATTTGCGACTTCAGTACTTGATTACTACTCCTGATACTTTGATAACATTTGAGTGTTTCATTGCGATTTTCAACGTCCACAGCACGACTTTCTTTTGGCCCTGCATAAATCTAAAGGGCCTAAGTGCGAACGTTTGGGGCCTCCAGCTTGATTTTCAGGGCCCTCTTCCAACTTTTTGGGTCCCATCGTGATTTTTGGGGCCGGTCCCACTCTGTAATGCCCGAGCTTAATTTTGTTTGGTCCAAGGACGATTTTTGGCCTGGTATATATCGCATTCCTTAACATCATAAGTCGCTTATATTCAGCTTTTAGGACAAAATATTCCAAAGGCGGAGTAAAATTAGATTTTTGCTACCTCAATGGTGAAGCATTCATGCAGGCTGATTCAATGGTTACGCAGCACAACATTCTTAGTAAATGCGTTCAAAGTAGACCCATGCTGCGGAGACGTCATTGCTTTAGGGAGTGTTTTAGCAGCTCAAGAACAGGCAATGCCGACGGCTTCTTTGGATACCCAGGAGCTGATCCCATTGACCTCTATATATAACTCGACGGACTAATCGACTTTTCAAAACGGTCCCATCGGCGGCGCTACATATGGGAAAACGGTCCCATCGGCGACGCTACATATGGGAAAACAGTCCCATCGGCGACGCTACATATGGGAAAACAGTCCCATCGGCGACGCTACATATGGGAAAACAGTCCCATCGGCGGCGCTACATATGGGAAACACGGTCCCATCGGCGGCGCTACATATGGGAAACACGGTCCCATCGGCGGCGCTACATATGGGAAACACGGTCCCATCGGCGGCGCTACATATGGGAAACACGGTCCCATCGGCGGCGCTACATATGGGAAACACGGTCCCATCGGCGGCGCTACATATGGGAAACACGGTCCCATCGGCGGCGCTACATATGGGAAACACGGTCCCATCGGCGACGCTACATATGGGAAACACGGTCCCATCGGCGGCGCTACATATGGGAAACACGGTCCCATCGGCGGCGCTACATATGGGAAACACGGTCCCATCGGCGGCGCTACATATGGGAAACACGGTCCCATCGGCGACGCTACATATGGGAAAACAGTCCCATCGGCGACGCTACATATGGGAAAACAGTCCCATCGGCGGCGCTACATATGGGAAACACGGTCCCATCGGCGGTGCTACATATGGGAAACACGGTCCCATCGGCGACGCTACATATGGGAAAAACAGTCCCATCGGCGGCCCTACATATGGGAAACACGGTGGCCCTGGTGGGCGCGGCGTAGTGCGCTGTGGATGTAAAGCGCTGATGCCGATTTTCAAATGATATTCGTACATGAAGCAAAAACTTTGCTTGATATATATATATACACACATATATATATATATATATATATATATATATATATATATATATATATATATATATATATATATATATATATATAATGTATTCATCAATTTACTTCACGATGCATGCCATCCACGTATCGTGGCTATTATTGATAGTCTGGGTATAACCCACAGATAGTTACAGCGAAAGGATAGATTTGTGGTCAATAGTGGGAGCAGATGTGCATGGAACATTCGTACACCAACATAGTACAGCACCCATCCATAGCACTGTCTGCATTACACACGCCGTGCCTGCAACTCGAGCTATAAACGAGTAGTTTATAAAAGTGATAGGAAAGCGATGGGGCCTAAGGGTAAGTTCACAGTGTACACTAGGGTGGAGTGATTTTATGCGTTTTTGTAAAAACGCTGGGTGATAAAGTCTAAAACCATGTGTTTGGTTCTAAAAAATGATCTGCAAAGTTATAAAACAATCCGGGCCGGGAAGCCGCCGCGCCTCAGGGCTTTCTGAGACCGAAAGGACGTTTTCTAACGAACTTGCGGGATAGATCACCATTTCAGGAATTCATATAATTAGATAGAAAATAAAGAGTTGTTTCATTGCATTCTGCAGTCTTTCATTGACCGCTACGCTAATTTTCACTTCTCTAACTTGAAAATTGTGCCCGTCATTACGCAGAGTCTCGTAAGGTGCACCGACCGCAGCGACATCACTGCCCTCTATCGGTGGAAGTGTAAACTGTGGGCATTGGCCGTTTTTCCCGTTTTAGTTCCTCTCTGTGACAACTGAAGGCAGGGAGGGGGCGGATCTAAGACAGGGTATATTCGGATGGCTGTTATCCCTACAAATAGGCACACGAACAGAACGAACTAAGCGCAGTTAGTCCTAAGACCTACTCATCTAAATAAGATCCTGCACCACCATACGACTACGAATCGCACACGGCTATCTCTCTGTCTCTGTCTCTGTCTCTGTCTCACTGTCTATGTCTCTCTCTCTCACTCTCTCCCTCTCTCTCTCTCTCTCTCTCTCTCTCTCTCTCTCTCTCTCTCTCTCTCTCTCTCTCTCTCTCTCTCTCTCTCTCTCTCTCTCTCTCTCTCTCTCTCTCTCTCTCTCTCTCTCTCTCTCTCTCTCTCTCTCTCTCTCTCTCTCTCTCTCCCTATCTCTCTCACATTTACAGTTACACGAAGTCACTTTTCTTGGCGGATTTCGGTCTCGCGGCACGACTGGCCTGGCGCGATACGATAATGCCGTGTCGCCTGTCGTCGCCGAAAACACGCGTGGACGCCTCCGTTACGAGCCTAACGCATCGCTCGACACTTTGTGCGTGGCATGGGAATGCCGGTAGCGAGAGAAGTTGGTCGACGGCTGACATAATCTCGTCGTTCGACATGTGAGCGGTAACTGCCGGTTCGGTCACTTCGACATGGTCCCATTGAATCATGTCGGTGTACGTGACCGCCTCCCAGTTCAATGGGGGCACCCTGAACTGTCGGCACCGGGATCCCGGGTTACTCCGCGCACTCATGATCAGTTTGACCCCCCATCTCCCGGATCGACCTCTCAGCGTCGACAACCATGGCCGCGATTAGGTTCTCCGGGTGGCGAACCACGCGTTTCGTTGCACTGAACGTTTCGCCACTGTCTACACTTCAGGTGTCTGTGTCTGAATAAGTCTCATCGTTCTGAAGAGATGAAGAGTGGGCGCGCTTTGATGTCGAACCACATAGGGGCATACACCTGCTGGACAAACTCTGTCATCTTTGTCAGAGCCGGGGTTGGCGACGCAGTTCTCGTGTACAGTACGAACACTCTGATGCCAAGAGTTAGCCAGAGGGGACATGTCTAATCTGAGTTTCCTTCAAGTAAGATTTGAACTTTTCCCACATTTCACAGGCATTTAAATTGGAGAATTCTTCTTCCCATCTGATGGCACTTAAAGCCGCTCTCATGCCGTCAAAGTCTGCTCTGTTGAAATTTGGAACCTTTACCAAATTATCCTTGATATTTTCCCCTACATGTGCCTTGAATCTAACTATGTTATGGTCACTTTATCCCAGAGTTTCGCCTACAGTCAAGTCTTGAACCAAATCACTCAAATCCGAGAATACAAGGTCCAAGAATGAATCATGCCTGGTAGGTTCCGATACAAACTGGTGTAAGAACAGGTCCTCTTCAAGGCATTTCCTGAACATTTTGCATGATGGGGAGCCAACACCAGCATTTTCATAACCTTTTAGATTAAAGTCACCAAGAATAAGGCACTTCCTCTTAAAGTTTCTACTGATTTCCTCACAAATCACCCTGTCAAGCTCCAGTTGCTGAAAATGTATCAGGGTTCCTGATCGGTAGAAAGCTCCTATCCTCAGAGTATTGTTGTTGCCTTTTCCTACAGTGACATCAAGCCAAATGGACTTGGTCAAAGGTTAGGTTAGGTTAGGTTGGGTTAGGCTAGATTTAGGTTATGGTATGCTAGTTTAGGTATCAATTTTCTGCGGGGATATTAGCCTTAGCCTTACCTGGGGCCCCCAGGTAGGGCTAAATTGATCCCCCATACGGCCACGTCGTCCACGTCCACCTTCCATCTTATCCGGCAGGTGGCCACTGGCCAATATTACACGAAGGTACAGAACGGGTAGTTCGTCAACAGCCACTAGATGGCAGGGACAGTTGATACGGTTTTACGCGCAATGTATTTCGATAATATCCAGCAATGTGCACTGGAGTGCTCCAGCTGACAGGCGTCAGCTATCACAGGAAATGCTTTGACTGGTAGCTTGGGAGACAACGCACCAAAGCTCGGCATGTACGCACATTTCTCAATAATGTTCCGCTACTAGAAGAAATGATAAATTGGGACTTTGGTGATACGAAAAACATGCACACGAATCGCCATCTCTGGTTTCCCTTCAAAACGTACAAATCTTTCGCCTTTTACTAAAGATTTCCGTGGAGGGGAGCACTCAAATGAGTATTCCTGTATTTGTTGCGGTCTCCAATGGAGACCTGATTCTACCAATACGAGAAAAGGGTGCGTGTGTGTCGTAACCTACTTCAGTGGTGAATCCGACTGCTGAGCGTTGTGGGGAGGGGCAGTTCCACATTAAATGTTAAGATTAATCCCTCGGGTTTTTGTTCTCGCATATGCCCAAGTCCATACGTCCTGAGTATGCTTAGGCCCGGTTCACACTTGGCAATTCTGAGCGTCAAACGTTCGTAAAACGAACGGATATCCAACGTCAAACAGAAGATAGACGTCGTAAAACGAGCGGAAATATGCCGTGAATAACCCGAATGAAGACGTTCGTTTTACGTTTCGCTACGAACCAATTATGACGCCAATGAGACCATTCTGACTGGTAAGTTGATTTGTGAAAATTTGTGAATACTATGATGTAGTGGTAAATATATTTGTGAAAAGTATGCAAACCGGCTAATGTGCAATGAATGGCAGGGGTTTTAGTCAAATCACGAATCTCTCCGTAGGAAATCATACATTCTCTGTGATCCATTTATATTGCATCATTGTTGAACAAGTGATGTTCAATGCTGTGATAGCCTCAGTTGAGCCTTGCCCAGTTCAACTGGATAGCACAAGTTGCATAATATTACATGCTTCACGTATTTTTGCTTTGCTTGGCCATAAATACTCCCAACAAAAATAGTTGGAACAGCATATGAAGTGGTCAACAGGTGGCAAATGAAATGTAACTTTGATCAGTGCAAGATAATGCATGTAGATAGACAGCATTGCGAGTTGGGACTGAGCAAAAGAAGGATTTGGGTGTTGTGGGATATGCCAGACATAAAGATATAATGCACATGTGCAACATTAAGGCACAGGGGCTCTCCTTGGTTGCATTTTGTGGTCACCGTCGGCTTGTTGCCCATGCTGAACAACAAGTCCCAATATGCGGAACCACGAGTCTGCAGACAACATAGATGGGTTAACTTTGCAACCTACCTTGGGACATGAACTTAAGTGCACCTTGACAGAGTGAGGATCAAAATTAGCATGCACATATTTCAATATGCATATCATGGACACATCAGAAACAGAGAGCATGTGTGGTTGGCACTGGACATGCACAAGGAATGCTTTTGCTCTGAAAATTCCAATGAAATTGGATTTACAGAAATGGAAATTATGAATATGATTTTCACCATCATGCATAACCTGGCAGTGCCAAGTTGTGTTTTCTAGTATCAGACATTGTCGAGGGTTTTTCGTTGCTTACAATAGGCACTTATAACTCACTGGGCCAATTATTTTCTACATGGCTATGTTCTTCAGAGATACTTGCAAGATTTTGTCAGGGCTGCATGCACAACCACAAAATATTACTTTCCACCTTTCCATCTTGGGTGAACAAGCATGTTTTTTTTCAGTGCCAATGAAACAGAAATACAACACAACATTGCATACAATTCCGCCTGTGACTATTTTCCAGTGCTACCTCTCTACCACGTGGTCAAGAAGTGTGCCAGGAAATGCAATATTATATCCACAAGCCAATCAATGCTTCTCACCTGGTTTTAGACGGCCAACACAACTTCGAATATCTCGCGGCCACGCAATCATGCCAACAGAACGTTAAACGCTGAATCGGCGTCGAAAAGATAAACTATATCTTTCTTTTGGACGCCAGATTGACGATCATTACCCGGTCTTGACATGCCCCGGTGCACACTGTGCGACGCTCCGCTCGCGTTAAACGTTCGTAAGACGCAGTTTTGACGTGTGCCTGAAATACGTTCGATTGCCGTTTGTTTGACGAACCGGCCTAAAAACGATGAATAAACGCTCGGAAAGCGTCAAAAGACCGTAGTGTGAACCGGACTTTCATATGTCAAACTCCAGGATTGTTGTCTGCGAGTGACGTAGTGAATGTACAAACGTCGATGATAGTTGATGCAAAGTCACGCGTTTCTATGGTACACTTTTGGAAAACATTTCGCAAATAAACAGAATGTCGTGGTGGTCACAGCTCCTCTCCAATGACCTCGCTGCACATCGCCAGGACATCATCCTCTGAGGCATCGATGGCGGCATTTGTGGCAGATTCACTCTAGAGCTGTACCTTAAAAGCATGCCATGTGACACTGAGAAAGACAACAATTTGTCTGTCCTGTTTTTGCTGCGATGCCAAAATATAACGTGTACTTAAACCTGAAAGAAGCTTCATATCAGAACAGCCAAAGTCCAAGTGAAAGTCCAGGGACATGCATGCCAATAACCACTCTCAGTTTCGGCATATATTGCTCAAATAAATCCTGAATCTAGCATTACTCAAGCAATAGCTTAAAGTGTTGAAACCAACTAACCTAATCTACTCTGAAATGAACTGGCCTCAGACAGAACAAGTCTGCTTGTCGAGACTTCGAATTTGTTTTACACGAGTACCTTTGAACCCCACGAAGGGTCAGAGTGACAATTGGGACTGGTCTGAATCGAGCTTAACTGGTTAGTTAGTTATTAGGGCTTTAGGGCGCATCACTACCTTGATCATGCTAGCGCCTAGAGCATAAGTGGTTAAATTGAAACCGATTGGTTAAATTCATCAGCCTTACAGGTTTCACTTGGGACCAAAGTCTCAACCTATTGGCATTTTCCTTTCAGAATTGTGTTCTCAGCATATCGTGAACAGTGTTCGTTTTGTGTGATCTGATTTCAATATGGAAAATGGGAATGTCTGCTATTCTCGGTGAATACATTCGTTCTTCACGTTTGAGTCAATGTACTCATGGCACGATATGGCCTGCGGAGACCAAAATGTCAAACTCAATAAACTAAGGGAAACATATGTGCTACAGACAACAGAGTCCCTATCCATAGATGTCCCAAAAATGAAAATGAACTTAGCTTATATCCTATATTAATATTAGAGCTAAGTTGTTTGAATTACCTAAATACACCGACAGCTCATATCTGTCACGAATTCCGTGCTCCTGTCTGTGCTTTGTGGCGCTCCATTCTCCTCCATTTGTGGTCTTTGTTTAGTCAAACAATGGCGGCAACTTGACACTTCTTAGCGTCGCGCACATGGTGATTCGGTCATCTTTTCTTGGTTAGGTTAGGTTAGGTTAGGTTAGGATGGGGTGGGTTGGGTTGGGTTGGGTTGGGTTAGGTTAGGTTAGGTTAGGTTAGATTAGGTTAGGTTAGGTTGGGTTAAGTTAGGTTAGGTTTAGGTTATGTTTTGTTAGGTTAGGTATCAATTTTGCATGGGAATATTTATTAGCGGGCGCAAAACGACCTTAACCTTAGTCGATGCGCCCTAAAACTAAAATAACTAGCTAACGATTTATTAGCTTTAGCCCTAACTGAGATCCTCCCTCATAAGACTACTTCTGCCACGTCCACTTTCCAACTAATCCGGCAGGTGGCCAATATTCAACAAAGGTACAGAACGGGTAGTTCGTCACTAGATGGCAGGGACTGTGGGTACGGTTTTACGCGCAATGTATTTCGATAATATCCAGCACTGTGTAGTGGAATGCTCGAGCTGACAGGCGTCAGTTATCACAGGAAACGCCTTGACTGGTAGTTTGGGAGACAACGCGCCAAAGCTCGGCATATACGCATATTTCTCAATAATATTCCGCTACTAGAAGAAATGATAAATTGGAACTTTGGTGATACGAAAAACATGCACACAGAACGCCATCTCTGGTTTCCCTTCAAAACGCACACATCTTTCGCCTTTTACTAAAGATTTTCGTGGAGGGGAGCACTCAAATGAGTATTCCTGTATTTGTTGCGGTCTCCCGATTCTACCAATACGAGAAAAGTCTGCGTGTGTGTCGTAAAAGACTTCAGTGGTGAATCCTACTGCTCAGCCTTGTGGGGAGTGGTTTTCCACATTAAATGTTGAGATTAATCCCTCGGATTTTTGTTCTCACATATGTCCAAGTCCAGGATTGTTGTCTGCGACTGACGTAGCGAATGTACAAACGTGGATGATATTTGATGCAAAGTCACGCGTTTCTATGGTACACTTTTTGAAAACATTTCGCAAATGAACAGAATGTCGTGGTGGTCACAACTCCTCTCCAATGACCTCGTTGCACATCGCCAGGACATCATCCTCTGAGGCAGCGATGGCGGCATTTGTGGCAGATTCACTCTAGAGCTGTATCTTAACATGCGCCCTGGAGGGCCTCTGAAAATAACGCGCCTGGAGGAGGGGCGCGGATTCCGCCCCCCCCCAAGATCTCAGCTCTTATGAAGGCTAGGGCAACGAAATTCACAGGGTGGATGGACACGATAGTGAACTCTATTGTGTGCAAAGTTCATGACCTTAGGTCAATATCTTCAAGGTCAAATGAGGTCAAAATTGCAAAATGTTATGGTTTTGCGTGGCTTGGCTTGTCATTGTTATGGATCGCTGTGGTTGTGTTTAAATGCTCCAAAATTGGCATTAATGATGTTTTGGACATTACTAATGATGCAATACAGATGTCAGATCCGCCATTTGACCTAAGGTCACCTATATAGGAGCACTTTATTAGGTCATTACCTGCTCCAGTTACCGGAACCGGGCTCCCATCCCGAATGCTACGTTGGGCGGCTCGGCACAATCGGCTTCGCAAATAAAGGAGTGAAATACATGAATAAAGGATGGAAATGCTTAGGCACACAATGACAAACAGTAGACTTCGGGATGTATAGGGAGTAACATGTAAAGTGACAACAATCGCATGACAGTCATTTGCATTTATGACACATTCCAGTTGACCAAGTTTGCCTCCATTAGCCTTTCATGAACTTGACCGGACTTGACCTCGGCGACCTAACATGACTTTTAAATTATATAGCATAACAATATGCATCAAACAAGCCGCTAGTGTTGTTAAGAACACTTCCCTATCGCCAATATACGGGAAGCGCATCAGCGCCGATTTTTGTGGTCTGGCGCTGTGAATTGTCTTTACTTTAACGACCACTAACTTGAAAACCTCTCGGCCGATTTCCACTTTTCTTGCTTTAAACAATGCGCCGGGCATCTCTATGTAGGTACGTAATAATTTTGGCGTATATAGGCCGGTGCAATATGGAGTTATGTATGAAAAATCGGAAGAGTTGGCGGTACAAAATTATGCTTAATAATCTCCCCTACATGTGCCCTGAATCGAATGTGCCTTGTGCCTTGCTTTTCAGTATTTCAGAGAGGGCTCATTGACAGATTTGGTGGGCAACTGGTTCAGTGTACAGAGTGCAACCAAGAATGGCCCTTGTGGCTTATAGTTGCACTAACCTTTTATGTCTTTAGGTCTTTACCTAAACAGAAGTCCTTTTTTGTTGTTATTTTGCATACAACCTGAAAAAGTAAGCATTTGCAAAGAAAATGAGTGATTCCATCGTCTTAGTCACCTTAATAAACATTGCATTATAATGATATGTTCCAAGGATTCATGAAACGAATTAAAACATACATTTACCGGTATGCCTAGGCTCATATTTGGCAAGTCCAGCTATGGTTTCAATTTATGTTTTCTGAAACTTGAAGCGTTATGAACGATAACAGGTTCAGGTTGTTGCATCCCATGAACTGAAGAAATTCTGCACCAAACTTAGGGGCATGTTGAATACCCTAGGAACCCAAACAATACTCCTCAACCTCATATTACCACGCCAACAATCAGAAACAACGTATGTCAGCCACAACACTAATGTCTTCGCTGCGCCACAGCTGAATCTTAGCCAGGTTTAATGCATATTTGGAATCTCTACGTGACGTCACGATATATACCAAAATCCTGGTAGATTATGCTATAAATTTAGCACAATTATGCTGACGTCACTTGGGCTGGAACTAGAAAACCTACTAGATTCCGTTGTACCCTTTAGTCTTAGTACCCAGCGTGGACTCATCTTGCGCATTCGGCGCATTCGCCACATTTCGTGCGATGCTGCAGTTTCGGCTAGGCCTTCTGGCTTTTTCTAATTACTGCCACATGATAGACCTGCGCCATATCTCACGTGCTGGAATGCTTAGTATGGACGTTCGCTGCGAAAAGTCCAGTAATTAAATCCGATCATTCATTCCCTTCCTCCCACATTTTCTGATAGTTAGAGATGCAGATTCCGCTCAGCTTTGATGCACCTGATATCTTTACTGCTATCCTCCCAGAATGGCTACCTTACCGAGGCCTTCCTTAGTGTTCTTTAAGGCTGCTCCTGACTCTGCTCCAAAAAAGAGTAGAGCAACTTGGAGCAACTTCGAGCAGTTCGAAGCAGGCCCGGCAAAAGCGAGCGCTAGAACGTCTCTAGTAACTTGGAGTAAAAATCAGCTGTTTGTGCTTGGATTATGGTTACCTATACGATGCAGATGTTCAAAACTTGTTGACGCAGATTCCCCAAAGCGCTTCGCAAATGTATCGTCAGCGCCACATTTGAGCTACTCCAAGCTGCTCCGAGCTTCCCTGCTCTCGGTCGGAGTAAGTTGGTGTAAGTTGGAGTAGATTGGAGCTACTCCGTTCTGCTCCGAAAACGCACGGGAACACGAAGCAGGTACTACAAAGTGCTCGGAGCAGCTTGGAGCAAGGTCAGGAACAGACCGTTTGTTGCGTCTTTCTGCGCTGCGGCCTAAGGCATTTTCGAAACACCTCCTCGCCTGAGTGTGTTGTTGCTTTTTTGGGCACCGATTATTTTTTTACGTGTCAGGGCGTTTTCGAAGATCCCGATGTCCTCATTTAACGCTCGGTGCTTTTGTTCGTCTTGGAACCATGTTGCCATTTGCGGCCCCAGTCTCTTTTTCAGGCCCCGTTGTGCGTCATTGTGAAATCTGTGTGACTTAAAAGCTACATGTGCATTTTTTAGAGGTCCAGGTATGTTTATTTATGGCTGCAACGCATGTGTTAAGGCCCTTTCGCTTTTTGGGAGACTGTGCACGTTTTGGAGGGCCAGTTGTATCATCGGCCCCCGTTGTGCCCTTGGGCTCCTGTTGTGTTTATTTGGGGCTTCGGACGCATATTTGTGGTGCTCCAGTACGATGTTGTGGCTTCGGTGCGGTGCTTCTTAGTCCCAGCGCGATTTATCGCGCTCAGGCTCGCAGTTCCGGGTACCCAACGCCAGTTTTCTGGGCTCAACTCGATGTTTGTGGATATCTTCTTATTGTTCTAAAGTCCGAATCCCAGCCTGGTTTATGCGTGTTCCTAGCGCCATGTTTTTGCACCCCATCTCTTTTTTCCTTCGGTATGTTTTTCAGTGCCATACGCAATTTGTGAAGACATCTGGTAGCATGTTCGGTGCTCCAGAGCCATTTTCTTGAACCGAACATTTATTTTGTTGAATCCATTCTTATTTTGGAAGGTTCCAGCCTGATTTTTTCCGGATACCAATTCGGTTTTTGAGGTCATACTCTTCTTACGTGTGGGCCTAGACGCTAATTGTGTGGAGCTTCGACGGGACTACCGATGGGAGTTGTGGGTCCCGAGCGCGATATTTTCGGGGACAGTTTCGGGTTTGTGGGAAGCGTTGTACTTAGCTGTAGCCCCAACGCGATTTTGGCGGTTCCTATTCCAAGTTTTCGAGCCTCGGAACGTGTTTTCTGGGGCCCGAAGAACTTATTTGGAGACCCCTGCTCGAATTCTGGTGGACCTACGCGATTACGAATTTTGGTGACCCCAGCGCGAGTTTTAAAGCCCCGGCACGATTCTTGGTAGCTTATGCCTCTCAGGATAGAGGGGAAATTTGCCCCTTTGATATGCCACTATGGCCACTGAAGGAATATATTTTTGTCCCAGAGTGACATTCCGGTTAAGAACTGATTTTTGGAGGAGCTGCAACTTTTGGAGCCCGGCGCGCACTTCTGGACTTCCAGGGTGATTTTCAAGTGCTGCGACGCGATTTTTTTATATAGTCCAATGTGATATTTTGGGCCCCGACGTCATTTGCTTGGATCCCTAGCGCTTTAGCTGCATCGACACTTTTTTGTTGGTCTAAAACGTTTTAGGTTTTTTGTCGTCATTGTTCGTCCCAGAGTTGGAGTGTTTTTTTTTTTTGTGTGTTTTGTGAGTGTTTTTCAGAGTTGGACCCATGTCCGGGGTGTTTTTCGTTGCTCTGGCTTCATTTGTTTTGGTCCCATTGAGACTGTTGTGGAATGGTACGACCCGTCGTTCCACTATATTTATTTTCATGGTCCGGTCGTAAATTGTTGGTACACCCAGGCTCAGCCTGATTTTCAGGGCCTCGGGGCCGGATTTGTTTGGTCCATGCCGTAAATTTGAAACACCCCAGCACGACTTTTACCATCTCTTATGGGTTTCTTCCAAATTATAGGCCTCATCTCGAATCATAAGTATCTCGCCCCATTTCCTGGAGTCTCTTTACCGGTTTTCAACGTCTTATGTCCTACCATCCTCCATATTCAATGCCCTACCCTCTTGTCTTAAAAGGCCTTCTCTTACATTCTGGGGCCCTATACCATGGCACGGGGCTTCCTCTCATGTCCCAGGGGCATTATTTGCCAAATTAGGGGCCTCCTGCCACGCCTTGTGGGCCTCCTCCTTTATCCTGGCAAGGCCTTACCAGTCTTGAGGGAATCTTCAATTTTGGAAACCTCACACCCCTTCATACCTGTTGCCTGCTACCTGCAATACCATGGACCTAAAGCTGCATCATTAACCGTTTATGGGGTACCTTGTCAAAGGCCTTACTAAAGTCAAGATATGCTACATCAACCTGATTTCCCTGATCAAATTGTTCTATAGCGAAGCTTAAATTTTCAAGAGATTTGTGGGACACCATTGCCCTTTTCTAAACCCATGTTGAGCATCCTGAATCCATCTGTTTCATTCCCGATAACTAACTATTACATCCTTGATAATTCATTCGAGTACCTTGCAGACTATGGATGTGAGACTTACTGGCCTATGGTTTTCAACTTTCCCTCTTTCTCCTTTCTTCAAAATAGGAACTATATTTGCCCTTTTCCAATCTGTTAGAATTTTGTTAACATGATGTGACCAATGATTTCCTCCGCAAATGCTTACTTTTCAACTGACAGGCAAAATAACACACACAAATTTGCTTGGCCATGGTAGTACAGCATAAAAAGAATGTTAATGAAGATAAAAAACAACCGAACCGAAGCTAGCCTAGCATAACCTACCATATAATGAAATCGTTTATTTTAGTTGAAAATCCTCCCATACGTATTTATCACTTTTTTGTAAACTTCTAAAACCTAACCAAACCTAAACAAACCTTCAATAATTCCAACCTAAAAACCTAAAAGACATAATCGAAATTCATAAGCTAACCTAAAACCTAACCTAAGAACCTTCCCTAAATTCCAAGCATACATTTGGATAAGGTTGCATTAGTTAATGCCAGATTAATGTGGCCGTTATTAAAGAACAGGAACCCTCATATACATTTTTACTGTCATATGGGCAGTAAAATGAAAATGCTGTCATTCGCAGATGGGTAAGTTTGTGCCTTAATTGTTTTATGGATTTTTGGAATCTATTTTTCCAGTGCAATGTTTATGAATGCTACTAAGATGATCGGGGCCACTCATTTTCTGTGTCAAGGCTTACTTTTCAATTTATGCGCAAAATAGCACCAAAATGGCCCCTGAGTTATGTGGAATAGCATAATATAGCATAGCATTCCACAGTAATTCCCACCTAAACATGAAGCCCGTTCCATGAATTCTTTCCGGTCTCACGGTCTCCTCACACACCGTCTCGGAGGGAGGCTTCTTATATGCCCATCTCTAATTTCCAAACTAAGTGTTGCACGGAAACGAAATTAATGGCGTCATCTTGTAGCTTGTGGTTTGGATCAGCATCAAGCAAAGCATGTCATGTTTATTTATGAATCTGACTGTTTTAGAACATTTACATATCAGAGGTCCTGGGACTTGATTTTCGCGGCCTGTTGCCATACTGGGATTAAAATATTTGGTGATGTAGATAGAAGGAAATGATTCAAGTTTTCCTTCTCATGAGGCAAGTATAACTTTTGGCACACAGTTTTTTTCTTGCCTGAGGCATCCAGTTCACCGGCGGTAAGCTAGCGTTTGATCTGACAGCCGACAACATAGGTGACTAAGTATGTCATCAACTGCAACATATAATGTGAGTTAACTTGCAACTAAATATGGTTTGTTTGTACATGAATCTAGGAACATTCGTGCAACTACAAATCTGTTGGAACTGAGTCTTCTGGGCCGACAGTTGAAATGGTGGGATTGAAGATAATTATCAAGAAAGATATAATAAAATAGCTTACACTACGCGAGGAAGCATGTCACAAAACGTCTGGAGGTAAGCTTTGATCTTACCCTAGGGACCTATGTCACACTGGGTCAAAATAGTAATGACCTAACCTTCGACAGCATTAGTCGTGCATGATACCATGCTGTATAACACATGGTGTAGGTCAGCTTGAAACCAAATATGGCGATATGTGTCCATTGGACAGATTTGGAAAGTTCCTGTCATTGACTAAGTGCTGATAAATTATTTTTCCCTGAACTTTGCCACCTTCGGATTCAAAATATTAAATAATGGAGATAGAAGGAAAGAGTGATCGCGGCGCGAAAGAGCATGGCACCATGATCCTGGTCTGTCGTATGATGTGTGCATTTGGTACCGCTCTATAAGAAGATGTTTCGGAACGTGTGTAGCGCTTTCAGGATCAGTTTGAAGCAAAACTAGTTTCTTGACTTTCTTATATCCAAACGTCTTACCAACTCATCGATATGATTATGTACATACAAACTTGATTTTTGGTGCCACACTATGCCTAAATTATACATGGGTGATAGGTTATTTTTTATCGTGTTAGAACCCATGCTTAGAACCCATTGTTAGAACCCATGCTTGCGTTAGAACCCATAACTTCACAATGACGACGGTTTACTATTTTCCGACGATACCTCGATGCAGCCCATCTGCCTATGGGGGAGTCCACATGCCACACTACTTGATGGTGTCAACGAGAACACTATACCGATGTTCCCCACGACTAATAATTCGGTTGTTGCTGCAGATGTGGTGCTGGTGACCGCTGATGAGGAAATCAACCTTCTATTCTGTCATGCTACTGTGCCATCTTTGTGTCAGAATATTACTCATTCCTTGCTGAACCTGCGATTCATTGCGAAGTTCAACACGTTTTTGTATTACGTGCAACGGATAAACGTATGCATCAACGATGATGTGTTGGTGCTCCAGAAGGTGCTAAAGGTCAGGCAGTAAAATACTTAGGGGTTTGTGGTGCACATAATTGAATAGTGGATCGGATTGAAGAAAATCATCGTGTTGAGCTTTGCTTTAAATACTTTTGAATACCTCTCAATACTTTTGATATCGGCTGACTTGGAAATTTGCTTCAATAAATTGCTTCCACCGATGTCGCTGGTTTCACTGCGGAATGTTGGGGCGAGGATGGCCGAGTGGTTAAGGTGTCGGACTATGGGTACCAAAGGTCCCGGGTTTGACTCTAGCGCCACTCAGGACATTTCCCAATCCCGCGGCCCACCGGCGAAACAGTGTGGGCGGCGCCATTAGCCGTGAATGTGCATTAAGAGTGTCGTGAACCAACCAATAAAGCAAATAAAACAAAAACACTGCGGAGTGTTTGGACGGAGTGAAGCTTCATCCGATATGCACAATATATGGGGATTAAAAAACAGGTACATGATGCTGAACAATAGTCCACTTACAGTCTGTACCATATCAGGAGTCAAGGTCTGCACTGATCTGTACCAAGTGCGCAGTCTGAACTACCGCACTAACGAAATCTAAAGCGAAATTGGTATAAGACTAGCTGTTGACAAATTTGAAACCGGCACATACACAAACACACACTATATATATATATATATATGTGTGTATTGCTATATATATACATATATATATATATATATATATATATATATATATATATATATATATATATATATATATATATATATATATATGGCAAAACGCTTGACAAAATTGTACGGTTAGTAACGTACTGGTGTTGGTGGCTTACTGTATTCATGTGGACAGATGCCTTCTTTCACTACATGTTAGCTTCCGGTGCCGATTTTAAATATTTCAGCGAACAGGATGCGTACAGGCGTAAATCCTTTGAATGCATTCGCATGCAAATAGCAAGGTAAAGGAATTCGTATTTCCTACTTTGCAAATAGCGAAGGACATGCCTCTATATATATATATATATATATATATATATATATTATATATATATATATATATATATATATATATATATATATATATATATATATATATATATATATATATATATATATATATATATATATATATATATATATATATATATATATATATATATATATATATATATATATATATATATACGTATTCATTTGCATTGCTATTTGTATAAGACTGCATTCAAAGGTTATATCGCCTGCAAGCATCCTGTTCGCTATATGATTAATATTTGAAATCGGTATCGGAAGCCAACATGCAGCACAAGTAGTCATCCGTCCACATAAGCACAAAAAGCCACCAACACCTGTACGTAACTATCAAGGAGACCAAATAAAATGAATGCACCCAAAGGGTGCTCAATGTGCTAGCACCATAGGCGAACCGTACCCCAGAGGTGCTGATTTTTGGCGTGAGAAAAAGATAGAACCCTGGTGGTGCTAAATCGCTAGCACCCCATGGGTACTCATTTCAAGCACCCTGCTACTAAATATAGCCCAATGAAAAGGTGCTAGCTATAAGCACCATGCTTATATTTAGCACCTGAAATTTTGCGATGTGATGCCAACTCCAGAAAGGTGGTTAATTCAAGCAGCTCTGTGGTGCTGGAATTTGACATCTGAAATAGCACCCAAGGGGTGCTAATCATTTATCTACAGTGTATGAAGAATCGAAATGAACATCTTGGAGACTGACAAGTCATGCAAATGCCAAATGCAAAGATGTTACTTTACCGTACGGCAATAGCTTGCTGAGACAATCAGCGATGATGATGGAGTGCGCTCTTCGCATAGGTCCGCCTGAGGAAGAGACTATTGAACCATGTGATCTAATGGAACCTGTGAATTCGCATCAGTTCGGATATACAAGACATTTCTAAAATGCGGTTATGCCATCTAAAAATAGGGTGGCTCATCATGGAAAATCTTCTTGTAACGAGTAGGGCTTGTTGGGCAGATGTTCAAACCGCCATCGGCACTGGAATTCCAGTTCAAGGACATAATTGGAGTCAGAGGTTAATGTGCAATCACTGCACCGTTGCCATGCCCCCGGCCTCATCAGATCAGTAATTACCGGACCATCCCAGCTGGGGACTACGCGAGCAGGTGTAGGTGCACCTGCATTCAAACCGGTTTGGCGAGGAGGGAGCAGACCGCAGGCCAGCGGTCTCACCAGCCGCGCCATTGGCGGGTCAGGTCATCATGCACTCCGTCACATGTGCGGTCGAGCCAGGCGCTTCTGCCGCAGTGGCCAAGTTTCTCCGGCGGTCAGTTGGTGGATATCGAAACTCAAGGCGGTTATCAAAATATGCGAATAGAAGATCACTCGCTATTGGAAAGCAGCAATGCGCAAACCATCATATCGTAGCAAAGCGTATAGGTCAGCGTTCATAAAACACAAGATTCATTTACTTCCAAAGTTCATAACCACGAAAGCTACAACTGCTGAGGATTAAGCACCTCCAAAAATCGAAATAAATTCCAAAACGACCTTGGATAGGCCGTAGTCGCACATCCCACGGTTCATAGCATGCACGGATCACTGCCTACTAAGCTGCGCCAAAAGGAGCACTCATAACCCCAAAGTTTACAACCTCCAAGTATCGTAACCTCCAAAATAGCTCCACACTTGCCCGCTAGAGGAGTCGGTAACGCCCTTGGCTGCGAAATCTGTCACCTGTGTCCCCAGCTTCTGTCAGACAGGTGGCAGAAATTCATCGCCAGGATCCGCCGGCAACTTCTTGGATGTGGTCTGGAGATTCCTTTGTTGTTCTCACAATGCATTTATATCTATGTACACCATTTCCCACATCAATTTGGCATGTTGTGTGAACACTTTGAGATCAAGTCGTCTACGATGAACGAGCTATTGAAAGTCAAGTGAGATCACTCGTAAAATTGTTCAGCTAGTCGTTACGCATTACTGGATAAAAATATTTTAATGAAAGATTCAGCGTTTGTTTATTGGTATACACATACAATAAATTACATCAGATGACATTTTTTCGTTTTTGATGTATCAATGTTGTAATTTGCCCATTAGGGCTAAAATCGAAGATTCTGGTAAGCATTCTTTTCTTAGTTCAAATTGAATTCTAGCAACGTGTTGCGGTTCGCTCTACAAATGATAAAGCAAGAACAATTAGCATGCGCACGTCCAGGGGATATCTTCCCCTGCGATTTTCCTAATTTGCCGCCATACTAATCGGGTTAGCAAGGCCAAATCTCGCATGGCTGCTCATTAATCTTTTCCGCATATCATACATTTTTAATCTTGGGTCATCTCAGGTCAGGTCACCAGTTCAGGCGAAGTGACCCGACAATGCTCGGTGTTCTAGGTGGCATAACTTCCACAATAATTGGGCGATTTATTTAAAACTTTAAAACCTGATGATCCCATCGGGGACCATAATATATATCTCGGGTTTTTTCGTAGAATTCGCCAGAGGTCAGGTCGTGGCCATGGCTTCCTCCATTATAGGGCTATAGTAAAATACACAAATGTTTCCTGGTTACATATTTGCTCTCGGAATGACCTCACAAGGCTGTGTAGTTCGAAGCTATGCTCAATGCTACCGCTGACATTTCTGCTCAGTTGCCTCATCAAGATCATCTGAGGTCACCTGAGATCACTAGCACACTTCTGCGCATCATATCGCACTACATTGAGCTATAAGGCTCATTGTGCTTGTATCGCCAAGACATGTCGATTAATAAATTGAATGCCCTCCCTAGGCTACTTCATGACCTTGACCTGAGGTCATAGTTTCCGTTGAACTGACCTTCAATCACACCGCCTATTGTCGATAACACATTTCAAGGACACTCGAATAGCGTTCGCCGATATATGTGACATATGTGTCAATATCTGAAAGTCTCACCCGATCTGGTCTAATTTGACCCACAATGACCCAGTGACCTGAATATTGACCTGAGCAACAAATTACCAAAGCACTTTCGATAGAGCCTGTCACCAACTATCAAACGCCGTTTTCAGTTTATCGCTAGCTAGCATAGTTCTAGAGATCTTAGGGGGCAGACATCTGCTACCCCCCCCTCCCCCCCCGGGCATGCGAAGTTTGCGCGGATCGCCGGACGTGCAAGTGTGAAAGAAAATTGAAAACTCATAATTTTGAATACTTCCAGAAAAATAAAATATTGATTTCCTGTGTGGAAACATTTTAGGGGCATGGTCGATTTCGTTCCTTTTCTTCTTACAAATATTTGTATTTTAATATCCCCAAAGTGAACTCCCAAGAGCCAAAACATGATATCGGTCATGATCTCATAAACCCGATGTCTATTTTTTACGTCACTTTTCTATATTTGTGCGTCCCCGCCGCAGCATGTGAAGATCGCTGCTGCTGATGACGCTGACAATACAACAGACCCCCCATCGCTGCTGCTGCTGACGCTGACAATACAACAGACCCACCATCGCTGCTGCTGCTGACGCTGACAATACAACAGACCCACCATCGCTGCTGCTGCTGACGCTGACAATACAACAGACCCACCATCGCTGCTGCTGCTGACGCTGACAATACAACAGACCCACCATCGCTGTCTGCTGACGCTGACAATACAACAGACCCACTAGCTGCTGCTGCTGACGCTGACAATACAACAGACCCACCATCGCTGCTGCTACTGACGCTGACAATACAACAGACCCACCATCGCTGCTGCTGCTAAAAAAGACCGCTGTCTACTGACCTACAATACAACAGACCCACCATCGCTGCTGCTGCTGACGCTGACAATACAACAGACCCACTATCGCTGCTGCTGCTGACGCTGACAATACAACAGACCCACCATCGCTGCTGCCGCTGACGCTGACAATGCAACAGACCCACGAAACAGCAGACTGCAGATGGTATTTCAAGGCCAATAAATCGCCAGAACAATCCACCGAGAGGCGGCCAGGCATGTCTCGAATGCAAAGATAAAACGGCCCGCCCATCGTTAATGCTCGCCCACGCTTCTCGAAGGCAGCATTACGAAACTGAGGTAACTGCGACCCGTGAGGCGAGGGGAGGAGAGCTGGCCAGCCCACGGCGAAAACGGGTGCAGAGACTGGATCTCCAGAACATTCTGGATAATCCGAAGGCAGGGGGCGGGGAAGAGAACGTGTGGGTTTAAAGCCAGAAGCGATGGAGGAAGAAGGACCAACGACGAAGAAGACCCAACGACTTAGCTCACTATTTGACTGGCCAGCTTCAGACATTCTTGGGCTGAACGACCACTATCCAATCACAATTAGGCTCAGCACGGACGCTATCCACCACACTAAGCTATTCAGACAATCCTGAAACTTGGGAAGAGCGGACTGGGCTAAATTCGAGGAACAGGTGGACCTCAACCTAACAACTTTAGATACCAGTAAGATCTAAACAATCCTAAGGGCCATCAGCTCAGCAGCACGAGACTCAGTCCCAAAAAGCAACAAACCTGGGAAAAGGCACCTACGCAATGGTGGACCCCGGACTGTCAAAGGGCAATCGTCGCGCGGCGCCTTGCCCACAAACAACTCAAAAGATGCGTGTGTGAAGCACACCAACCAGCACACAATCCCCAAAACACTGCCCACTGAGCCCAGTTATAAGGCCGCACAGAAGCCGACGCAAATCTTTTTTTTACCGCGCAGTTTTACAAAGTCCCGATGGCATTAAATACAATAGACACAAATCATGCAGTGAGGGAAGTCGCGTCAGCCGTTTATAGGTAGGAACTCGGAGCAGTTAATTTATGTGCATTTGGGGTTTTCAGCGAAACAGAGTATGACCTGCTAAATGACTACGTTACACTGGAGATAAAAATCGTGGATGCGCAATATTTTATATTATTAGGAACCCAATAATCGTGTGGAATGTAGAGGGTCCCGAGAACTCGCGCCTCGCTAATACGCGAGTGAGATGGAGAGAGAGAGAGAGAGAGAGAGAGAGAGAGAGAGAGAGAGAGAGAGAGAGAGAGAGAGAGAGAGAGAGAGAGAAGAGAGAGGAGGGGGAAAGAAAGAGAGAGAGAGAGAGAGAGAGAGAGAGAGAAAGAGAGAGCGAGAGAGAGAGAGGTGGAGGCATCTAGCATCATTCCATCCTAGTTATGGTTGGTTGGCTATTTGGGCTTAGGGGCGCATCGACTGCTTCGGTCATACGGCGCCCACTCCATCCTAGTGATGCAGCCAACCTGAACACTGGCACCACAGCTGCGCAGACAATCCCTCAGCAGCTGCCACTGCAAAGCAATGCTATTGCAGCAGCGGCAAGTAACTGATGTACGGGAGAAGTGCGCCACAAAGTAGGCAGCTGTGGGATGAATGCCATATTCGACAGCTGTGGGATGTAGGTCACGTTCGTTTGACACAATCTGCCCGGAAGCTCGACACCTACGTCGTGGAAAGTTGTCAAGACAGGACTCTTCATTTTGATTCAAGAGCACTTGCATCAAACATTTGAAGCTCCATCTGAAGTAGATGCTTGCCACGACTGTCTTTTGTTAAATGCTAGTCGAATTGAAGAATTTCTCCGGGGACAAATATACACCTTTGACTGGAGGATGAGGTTCAGGATGGAGAACTCTTTGAGGATGAGGTTCAGTGGAACTGTGCATCTGGTAAAACGACGAAAGATTGTGAGATCAGTCTAAATTAGCCACACACATTACTGAGTTTCCGACCTTTTGGACAGAAGTGACGTTAACAGAAATCACGGAGAACAAGCTTGGATAACTTGGTTGGCATCTAAATGCTAATGCTTCAATTTGGCACGGCGATGTTTTCCAGCACGCGATCAGGTGTCTATTTGCCTACTAGATGCCTGACCTTGGACGGTGGCGCACGCCGAGGGTGACGAAAGTCGCCATCTCGTGTGTGTGTGTGTGTGATTGTGGTTTTAGGGCGCATCGACCATGGTTGGTCATTTAGCGCCCAAAAGTCGCCATCTCCATTCTTAAGAACGTCACTTCTGAATAGAAATGCGAACTCCTATGAGCTGCTATGCAAGTTGCGCGTCTTTGGCGCGAGCAAACTTTGTAGTGCCAGACTCCAAAAAGCGCATATTTTGTTCATTTTTGCCAAGATCATAATACATTTTGCAAACATTTTCTCCGCTGAAACAAATACTTCGTCGCTATTTTCATTCTCATACCCTCCAATATTGTATGTGTGCAGCATTAAAACTTACTGAATGCAAATACTGAATTTACTAACTTTTGAGTTCGCTATAATTACAAGTGATGTAGCGCAGAAAGCTTTCATAAATCACAATATCTTGGAGCAAAAGTCACTATTCTGTGAAGCCTAGATTATGGTTTTGCACACCCGCTCCGTGCCAGATAGCGAATTGAGCCGGAGCTTGTGAACTGTCTCTCCCGCTCCGTGCCAGCTACAGTATATGGCCGGAGCTTGTGAACTGTCTCTCCCGCTCCGTGCCAGCTACAGTATATGGCCGGAGCTTGTGAACTGTCTCTCCCGCTCCGTGCCAGCTACAGTATATGGCCGGAGCTTGTGAACTGTCTGTCCCGCTCCGTGCCAGCTGCCGTATTGAGCCGGAGCTTGTGAACTGTGTCGCTCGCAGTGACTTGTTGACATAAACCATCAGGACAAGCTATATTCACTTACATCACCTGCTGAAAGCATAGGAAAACATGGATGTAGTCACAGTTTTAATATTCTGGGTGGGGGGGGGAGGGAGAAGCAGTGGCGCGGAAAGCTTACGCATTACAGAGAGGTAAGCCGCTAGCATAGGAAATAAAACAGGGCTGGTTTCAGAGCTACCGTTGTGAAATATGATATTTTGTGGGCCATATTTGCCTCGCCAAAAGTGACAAGTTTCACAGCTGATCACTGCCAAATGGCTTCCTGTCACATGTGCTGGGCCATATTTCGCAATCATCATAGACCAATGTTGCAATTGCGTCAAACGTTGCGCTCTTAGGAAAGCCTGCCATTTTGGACGACGGGTGTTGTTGTAAATTTGAGCTTACGCTACCCTTACCAATGTTTTCCTACTTTATCGGGACATATTCCAATGCCATAGCACCCGGGAGGGATTAACAACCAGGAGGGATTAACAACCAGGAGGGATTAACAACCAGGAGGGATTAACAACCAGGAGGGATTAACAACCAGGAGGGATTAACAACCAGGAGGGATTAACAACCAGGAGGGATTACGGTGGGTGCCACTGGGGCCATCCCCACAGAAATGAAAGGCAGCGTCCCTCCAGCCGAGAAAAGGTGCCGACCTCGGGTCCCGTGACAGATCACGTGGCACGTCCTGCTGCATTGTCGCTGAGGCGGCAGGTCGACCGACCTCAGGTCCCGTGACAGATCACGTGGTACCTCCTGCTGCATTGTCGCTGAGGCGGCAGGTCGACCGACCTCAGGTCCCGTGACAGATCACGTGGTACCTCCTGCTGCATTGTCGCTGAGGCGGCAGGTCGACCGACCTCAGGTCCCGTGACAGATCACGTGGTACCTCCTGCTGCATTGTCGCTGAGGCGGCAGGTCGACCGACCTCAGGTCCCGTGACAGATCACGTGGTACCTCCTGCTGCATTGTCGCTGAGGCGGCAGGTCGACCGACCTCAGGTCCCGTGACAGATCACGTGGTACCTCCTGCTGCATTGTCGCTGAGGCGGCAGGTCGACCGACCTCAGGTCCCGTGACAGATCACGTGAGATAGCAGTTATGTGGCCGGCAGAGCTGAATCGGTGCCGATCCAGCCAGCATCAAGGTCAATCAAAGGAACACATGACAGGTAAGGTTCTGCCGTGGCACTATTTCAGGCAACAGCAAACTCGAGCACTTCCAAAAAAATTCGTCATTGCACCTGAGGAGTATCGAAACTAGAAGAATTCACTTCTTGTTGTTTGTTTATTGGTTGGTTCACGACACACTTTATGCACATTCACGGCTAATGGTGCCGCCCACACTGTTTCGCCGGTTAGAAGAATATACGTGCCCCTATGTGAGAAGAATAGGATTAAATCCACTATAGTGAATATTGGCAGTGTTTTAAAAGCGTGACGATCGAGTAACCGCTCGAAACATGCGTCATGCTTGCCGTTTGTTAATTGCATTTCATACTCATCTGAATGTAATGCCGGAAAGTCAGCTACGGTTACAATAACGATGTCGACAAAAAGACTCCAAACACGTGACCTGGTATGTCGTCCCCGGTGAGCTACTCACCGTGGACGTGACGTGTCGTCAGTGTTTTGCAGCAAAAAATAAACAAACGAGCATCAGCTGTACAGCGTTTTCTCCACTATAGTGAAGAACAACGGGCGGGAGCGCCCCGAAATTTTAAACCGCTGGCGGAGCACCTTTCGTCTACGTTATTGCGCAAATATTGAAGGTATGTCATGCCAGTGACCAGGGTGGGAATTAAGGCACTTCTTTAGCTATTTCCTCTCTTAAAACATTTTTGCACTCCGGGTTCATACTAGATAGAATGGGTGACTTGTCACTTAACTGAATTCAAGTGAAACCCGTCTTGATTTTAGCTTGTTAATATTTACTCACTTTTTTGTGTTGGAATACATATTCTTGGGGCTGGGGAGTAAACCTTTTGAATGAGTTCCATGCTATAAATAATTAAATCCCTGAACAGTTCTCCCCAGGGAACAAGCTCCCCGAAGAAAGCGTCCTAGACCGTCATAATCACCATGATTAATCAAAGGTAGGTTGAGATGAAATTCCAATTTGCTGCACTTGATGCCAAATAAAAATACTATGGTCACTTTGTACTAATAGTTCCCCAACTGACGAACTATCGACCAAGTTTGCAGTTGTGGCCAGTAAAAGGAATAAAATATAATTATAAGCATTGCTCGCTTCTGGTGGGCTAACACATTTCTATCTAGAAGTGTCCTCAAGGCATTCAATTGAACTTCTGGCCCAATCGGCGGATGTTGATGCCCATCGATATATTCAGCGTACTTAAGGAAATGATAAGATTAGATGGTTTCATTACATACCTTTAAAAAATGTATCCGATCGTTAAGCCATCGATTACGTCTGGCTAATGAGGGAGACCATGCGGCATGCCAAGTGCAAACGTTGCTTCAACGTTGCTTGCGGCATGCTTCATGTGCCTATCTGCTGTGTCATGCTGATTTGGCTGGGTTACTTCCTTTAGCAGCCACCGAACAGCGTTTACCCTTGCCCTCCGTCAGTGTTGATGACCCTGATCGAGACCATCAAGGAGTGCAGAACAGTACCCACCCACCCTGTAAATTATGTTGCTTTAGCCATAATAGGAGCCGAGATCATAGGGAGCGGAATCCGCCTCACCACTCCAGTGCGCGTATGTTTCAGATGCTCTCCAGGTCGCGTGTTAAGGCAGACGAAGAGAAAAACGCTTTATTCGATAATGATATAGCTATTTGGCTACCTTACGCTACCCCAAAATCGGAATATACCCAAAATCAGATGCACACTTAGGCGGTAAAACCATAGGCGTAAGTTTCCCAAAATCATTAACCAGCGCCGTCTCGAGTGGGGGGGGGGGTCACTGACGAACCCCCTAAGGTTTTCCGCGGATAGTGAAGGAACGTCCAAATTTGGCATACCTTTTCTAACATCAACTTGGCATGTTGTTTCCAAATTTTAAGGTCAGGTCATCTAGGGTCAACGAGTTAGTCAAGGTCAAGTGAGGTCGGTCAGAGCCGACTGACCTCCCTTTGACAGACATTGACCTCCCTTGCCCTGGCAAGGCAGAGTTGGAGCCGCTTCACGCGCTCACCTTTAGCCCCAGGCTGGGAGAGTTGGTTGGCAGCTGGCACAACACGACTGGGGAAGAGCCACCGGGATGGCCGCTTTGGTGAATCGACGGCACATTAAGCTCTCGATTAAAATTCTGATGCTGTACTGCAATTCATACCATCGGGTAGTGTGGATGGGGTTGACACAACAGACGCTGCCTGGAAATGGTATCCTGGAACATACAAGCCAGCCTAGCCAAAATTGAGGAAAAATATCAAGCAAAAATACTGACACAATTTGACCACCACCGATGTGATTCGGATCCTGTCGGAAAATGTCCTCAAACTCAAAGCTAATACCTTGAAGTGTGCTGAGGTGTCGCTGATTTTAAGTGTCGCTGATTTTAGAAGGAGCACATGAGAGTTAGGGTGACACCACACTGGCGGAGTTATCCCGTGGACACTGCACCTAAAGCGTTTTGTGCGCTTTTTGCGCCCCTCCAACCGCATACGGGGCCACTTTCCTTCCATGTACACGATAGACGTTATGTTACAAAACAGTTCCTTGGCATACCATTCGACTATACCCGAAGATGAAGAAGATGTTCGTGCCAGGCAGAAATCATATTTTGGTAAAACCCAATTTTACGACGCCATTCTGAGGTATCTGTAAGAATCTAGCGGGAGGATTTCTTGTGCTGTATTGACCATGCTGATGAAGCACATTTTGAGACTGCATGTAGGTCGTAGCAGCACATGTATTGGATATCTAAGAAAATCGCGCCGTAGTCTATGGCGTCACAATCGTCTATGACGATGCTCACATGCTAACCACGAGCAATCATGATTCCATTCCAGGCTTAGCCCAAGCGCAGACAACTGATCTTTGATTGGTCGAGAGATTCTGAGCGACTGCCAATAGCTTCACAGCTGACAGCCACGTGCAGTCACTCCCACAACCGCTCGGCCCGCTGTTGCAAGTCCATGACACCCGTTGCTGCCGTTACTCCTGCTCGCGTACCTGCAACACGTACATCGGCTGCTGAGGTAGGCATCCTTGGAGTGGGGTGATGGAACCTGGTGGGTTGAAGGTGACGGACTGCCTTTTACCGCTGGTTCCGCTGACACCCGGGAAGGTGGGCGACGGAGAGGGAGAGCTATACTATAGCAGCTGGCGTTGCTGACAATTTGCTACCAATGTGTCGGCCGATCTCATCCACATCGGCCGTGAAGGCACTTACTTAGGGTCATGATATTCATAATGCAGCGAGTTTACTACATATCTAATCCACCCTCCATATGCTGTGCTTCTAGCTTCAATATTTTTTTTTAGATTTTAGGCCGGGAATCCACCCTCCCCTCCCCCTCACCTGGTTATGTGAGAGGCCCTCGGGTGCGCGTGTTATATGAAATAACTAATTTCTACTAGGAACCAGTTTGGAATCCTTATTAACCCGTCCTGTCTCGGGGGAGGGGTCTTCAACCGACCACCCTCAGGTTTTTCGCGGATAGCGGACGAACGGCGCGCGGCAGCGCCCCGAATTTGGCATACCTTTTCCCACATCAATTTGGCATGCTGTTTCAAAATGTTTCAGTCAGGTCATCTAGGGTCAACGAGTTAGTCAAGGTCAAGTGAGTTCACCTCTATAAAAGTTCAACCAGTCACCACGCTTTAACGGATACAAATATTTTAATAAAACTTTCTGCGTTTGCTCATATTTAGGGAAACAACAAAACGTACGAGTATAATTTTTCATTTTTTTCCGTTTTTGACTACATAGGAATTTTGCATATTTTCCAGTTGCAGTTCAAATAGAAGATTCTGGCTAAAGTAAGCATTTTTTCCATTGGGGCAAGTTGACTTCCAATAACGTTTCTCGGTCTGCTCTACCCATTGGGAAAGGAATATTAAAGAAAACTTGAAAACTCAAAAGTTTGAAATGTCAAAAATGTAACATTTTTATTATTTTTGGGCGCCAAAAAACATATTTCGCCCCGGACGATTTCGCTAGCCTTTTGCCATTCCAAATAAATTTTGTTTTTCATGTATCCACCAAAATGAACTCCCCAGAGCAAAAAAAAAAATGTATGTCGTGAAAAGTTGTGAAAGTCTAGCCCCCCTGGTGACGTCACTTTTCTGGAAAATTGTTTGGGGGTGGATTCGGACCCTACTCGTCAGGCGCGTTCCGATGAAACCTCTTTCCTTTCCGTGCGACGCTTAGTTTGGATTTTAGAGGGGGTTACTAACCGCCCCCGCCCCCCCGTGACGGGGTGTGAGGATCTAACCGGAGAGACGGCGCGGGTTAACACTCGCCCTGGACGGCCTCTGAAAATTGCGTGCACTGAAGAGGGGAAGGGCGGATTCTGCTCCATCCTAAGATATCTGCCCATCTTACAGCTAGAACAACGAAATTGTCAGTGTAGATGGTGAACCCTATTGTGTTCAAATTCCACCACCTTAGGTCAAAATATTTAAGGTCAAATGAGGCCACCGGTGTCATATTTATCTTGTTTTGCGTGGCTTAGTTTGGCATGGCTATGGATCGCTGCGATTGTGTTTAAATGCTCCAAAATGGGCACCAGTGATGTTTTGTACATAACTAATGATGCAATAAAGACGATAGATCTGGCATTTGGCCTCAGGTCACCTATATATCAGCACTTTAGCGGGCCAATTACCGGTTCAAGCTCCGTGCTACGTGTTCCAGTTATTCCGGGCGGCCCATCGGACCGGCGGGCGGCCCGGCGCAGTGGGCTTCACGAAGAAAGGGCATGAATGAAGTATGGAAGTCCTTAGGTTCACAATGACAAAACCAAGTTTTTAGTTGGCGAGCAACATGCAATATAGCATGATTCGCATGACTGTCCTTTGCGTTGATGACAACCTTCCAGTTGAACAAGTTTGGCTCAATTGACCTGCCATGAACTTGACCTGAGTTGACCTCGGTATCCTAGGATGATCTTGAAACAATATTGCACAACAATATGCACGAAACAAGTCCAGATTGCCTAGAACACTTCCCTTTTACGGGAAGCGCGTCAGCTCCGATTTTGTGGTCTGACGCTACGAAATGTTTTAACTTCGACGGTCTCTAACTCCAACTATTTTCGGCCGATTTTCGTTTTCTCCTCATATTTTAAGCGACGCGCTGGACATTTCTAAGTAGGGCATTTCTAGCCAATTCATGTCACATGGCAACTTTACATGCATCCGAATCTTCTCCTTCCTGTAAGTATATACGATCATTCCAACAAACACTTGGCTCTATGTGACAAGCGCTTCTGTAGCTTCGTTGCCAGGATACCGCTCAGCATCTACAGCGCATTGCTGTTATTTTGTTTACGAGTGCTGGGTGGACACCGGCCGACGTCTGGACGGACGCGCTGAGAGGAGGATAAGTTTGTTGGTGATATATTGTTTCAGTAACCTGAAAATCCGTACTTTTGTGTTAAAAAATGTCTCAGCTTCATGCTTGTGAAGTGTCATTTGATAGCTTGTGTTGTGCTTTGTCTTTCGTTGTGTTTGTGATGAGCAGAAAACTTTGATTGACTATAGACGCCAACGGGCGGTGGCGATATCGTACGGAAATAAGGCGTGCCATTGGAAGCGGAAAATTGGAAGTCTGCTCTGTTGAAATTTGGAACCCTTACCAAATTATCCTTAATAAATTCCACTACATGCGCCTTGAATCTAACTATGTTATGGTCACTTCTTCCCAGAGTTTCTCCCACAATCAAGTCTCGAACCTTGAACGTCAATCCGCCGCAGGCCCGCCGCTGAGCCATGCCCGCCGCCGCGCACGCTGTGGCGCTGTGGGCGGCGCTGCTGTGCGTGACAGCGCTGCTGGAAGTGCCGCCGGCCAGCGGCGCGCTGGTCAGCACGATGCCAAACACCGACAGTGTGCCACTCCGCTGGCGGCCGCACACTCGAGATCGACAGCACCGCTTACGCCAGGGTATCCAGGCCAGAAGCCCGCGGAGCGCACAGTCTGGAGCCTCCCAGAGCGCTCCGGGAAAGTCTGGGCGGAGCGTCGGCCGGACCGTGAGTCTGCACGGGCGTGGAGCGCGGGCCGCCGGGTACGGACAGCACGAGTACGCGCCGTCGTACCACTCGGGAACGTCCACAATAAAGCCAGCGGAGCTCCATCTCTTCAAGGGCGTTGCACTGAAAGCGCTGCTGTTGTCCAGTCTGGCCATCCCGACAATTGGGCTGGCCTTCCTGCTCGGCAGAGATAGTAGGTGAGATCACACGGTCCGTAATTGTGGGTATATTTATACTATTGGTATATATATACACATCTAGAGCGCTTCATCGGCAATTATTTCTTCTCTGTTCTTACCAATGATACCCACTGTTAATAATAGAGGGTTAGTTTTAACATGCTTTGGAGGGTTTTTAGTGTGTTTCGTACCGAGTATGGCAGTTCGGCTCATTTACGTGCGCTGTACATCTGGGTGGCCGTTTTACATGTGGAGTTGCGAAGTAGTTCGGCCCATCTTCCTCCGAGCTACATTCTATGGGTAATCGATTTAAGTTATGTTATCCTTTTATTTTCTAAAGCTAGTCGGTTCATCTACTACCAAATAATTTCCGCTTCTTAAAATCTCCCTCAAAATGAACACTCCGGTAAAAACAACATGCCAGTCATGATCCCGTTCACCCATTGACATAGTGACATCACTTTTAGGGGGACGATTATTTGGGGCTGAGTCGGGCCTACTCGTCGAGCGCTTTCCGAAGATACCAATGTCGTGTCCGTGCAACGTTTAGTTTGAAAATTAGAGGGTGGTATTAAATGACCCCCCCCCCCCCACCCACAGAGACGGGGTGTGGGCATCTGACCGGAAGGACGGCACGGGTTAATAATCCGCAATGTCTTAGCCCGTTTGGCAAATCGTAGGTTTGTCCTTCACTGCTGCACTCGTTCGCTAGGGGACGAGTAGCCTAGGGGTAAGTTGCTCGTCTCTCAATCGAAAGGTTGTGGGCTCGAGTCTCACCTGTCGCTACTCTTCGCCCGCGACCAATCGGCGTGAGAGATTGGCAACGCTACATGACTCAACGGTCGTTGTGTCGTAAAACCAATAGCCAACCAACCAATCACTCGTTCGCTCCTCGCAAGCCCTCCGCTTGTCTGTCAAGTCAACTCACGCTTTCAGACCTGCGACCCAGTACGGCAGCTACGTCAGCAACTACACCGGCGGCTACCCCGCCGGCAGCAACGTCGGCTCGAGCTCATCGCCGAGCACTAGCACCATTGACGTCACCGACTCCAGTCAAGTGACCAACACCAACAACGACAACGATGTGCTAACGAACAAGGACTCCGTCATCGTCACGAACAACCCCACCAACACGGTGGATGTAACCTATAATAGTGGCTTTACTAGCACTAGAAACACACCAAAAGGTGGTAGCGCAAGCAGTGGTACTGATGGTTCCAAGGAGAAACAAAAGTGAGGTTGACGGAGGCACAATGATAATTTAAGAATGGCATGTCATATGTAAATGTATCTAAGAATGGCAAGCAGCCCTTACTTCGTTTGACTGGATCCGTGATTCAACACCAACTTCCTCACGGGGAGTTCGCAGAGGACATTCACCGACCGGCACAATTCACAGAATGTGGCTAACATTAAATCCGTCCAAGTTTAATCGCCACTCTGGATTGATTTCTAATGATCTGGTTACACTACCGAAATATATAAACACGCGAACTTACGCGAACGGCTTATACGCGCATCTGAGGGGAGAAATCTTCCCACCCGTCCTGTTTTTGGACGATATATCATTAACGGGCTGGGATGTCGCCGGAGGCTGGCGGACGCCCGCCGCCCGGCCGGGTTCAAGGTCACGCCGACTGTTGAAGGTCACACAGGTTTGGTGGGCGTGACGGCGCCGTAGCGCGGTGCGGCGGCTGATTCCGACTCTGAGAGCATGGACCTAAAGCCATTCAGTTTATACCGCATAAGTTCACTGCAGGTACTATCCACACGCCAAAGTGTGAGGGGATGGGGTGAAATTGATCCCTCCCTAAATCCCTTCCGATTGATGAGAGATTCAAAGGTGCCTTCAAAGGTGACACGGTCTATAGGGTAACCATCTGTTGATGTGCATTCTCTAAGCATTTAGAGAAATTTCCCGTATAATTTCATTCGCTTAACACGCACCATAAAAGGGGGTGTGGTGGAATCCGCCCGCCCCTCCGGCTTTTCGTACATAACTCCAGATCTTACCGGTCTATATACTTCATGTTTGCATACCTGCTTAGAAATGACCGACGCGTTGTTTAAAGCACGAAAATGGAAATCGGCGGAAAATTTTCAAGTTAGAGGCCAAAAGTCAAACATTTCGTAGCGCCAGACCACGAAAATCGGGGCTAATGCGCTTCCCGTATTATGGAAAATGAAAGTGCCCTTGGCAACACTAGCGACTTGTTTGATGTATATTGCTATGCTACATAGTTTTACGGTCATGTTAGGTCACCGACGTCAAGTCCAGTCAATTTCGTAACTGGCTAATAGAACCAAACTTGGCCAACTGATATGTTGTCATACATGCAAATGACTGACATGCGATTGATGTCACTTCGCATGTTATTCCCTAAACATCCTGAAAACTTCTGTTTGCCATTGTGTACCTAAGCGTTTCCATACTTTATTCATGTACTTCACTCCTTTCTTCGCGACGCCGATTGCGCCAAGTCGCTCGACAGAGCAGTCGGGCGGGCAGTCTGGTTCCCGCAACTGGAACAGGTAACTGACCTGATAAAGTGATGCTGTATAGGTGACCTGCGGTCAAATGCGGGGTATAGCATAGGAGCGGAGGTCTTCTGGGGAGGGCGGAATCCGCACCCCCCTCCAGTGCGCGTAGTTTTCAGAGGCCCCCCAGGGCGCGTGTTAAGTTTTGGATGATGTTATGTGGCTTGTAATGACTCAGTCCCAAAGTAAAATATTATCTCAATTAGAGTTAGTTTCACGACCTATAGTGATCGCAACAAGGTTAATAGTGTATTCCCGTGAGAGCAATGGTTATTAGCATTGCTACGAGACGCCAGGTGGTGACCGTTCAGCCCGCGCTTTGGGGCGCGGCGAGCAACCCAGCTGGCTGTTCCTGCCACCTATAGGGGCATCGAACTACTACCATCTATATTTGGTGCCGGTAGGTGTCGCGCCCGGCGGGCCACTAGCGGAATTGTCTGTTACCGAACTAAACTAGGCTAAACTATTGGGTAAGTAGGCCAGTATGCGTCCGTAACTCAAACATAATAAATAGGTGGACAAGAACAAGCAGCATTACTAGGTCGCGTACAGAAATTAATTCATGGCCGAAATGTGTTGTGATATCTGGCAACGCCGCTCTTACCGCTGCAGCCCAGCACCTACCGGCCGGAACAACGGAAGAGCAGGGCTGATAGTCGTTTCCCGCGTGCAGCGACAACCAAGCTCCCGCAATCGTGCCCAGTGACCTGTCAAGGGCCTAAAGAGAAACCCGACCGACATTTTGTCGTTTGTTTGTAAATAATCTCTAGCTGAGGCGAAATGCCATCTGCTAGAGATATGCTACGTTAAAGAGCTACTTTAATCCGGCTCATGTGGCATCCGGGTATATCAAGTAAGAAAGAAAGGAAAGACGAGACGCCGGCAAAGACACCAGGCTGCTGGAGCTGGCGGTGTCCGTCCTCTCGGACAGCCAGTGCGACATACTCTGGATCACGCACAGCGCCGCCACCGTCTGCGCCGGCAGACTGCCTCAGGGGGTGTTGTGTTCTTGTTACCTTTCCCTTCATTCCCTTTCCCTTTTTATATTTCCAATGTTGCGCTGCCAAACCTCAAATATATGGCAGCACGCCACGACTCGCAGCCGAGGCAAATATACAGTATACATCCTGACGCCGGCGTGTTCGCTTCACTCCAGAGGCCAGGCACTGCGCAAGAAGTATCGAGAGTTCCCAACACAACATGGCGCGGTCAGGTTACTTGCGTTGAGTGCGTGCACTTTGGATAACTCACAGCACACCCGGCAGTGGTGATAGAAAGTGTAAATAGTGCAAATAGTGGTTTTGGAGCCGTGGACGCGCCCATTCCACCAGTGAATCGTCATGGCAGGCGGATCAGAGGAGTCTCCAGGTGACAACGCCGGGGAGCAGAAGCCATCTGAGATGGAGCTTCTCACGCGCATGCTACAACAGCAGATGGAGCAGGCTGCGGCATCGGCACGGCGGGAAGAGCACCTGGCAGCTTTAATGGAGGGCATATGGGCTGCTGGCCCGCCAACAGTGCCGCCCGGATCTGCCCCCGACGGCCTAAGGTCTGGCACCGCCGCTGATGCCCGACTTCGCCCGAGGCCGTCGGCCGCTGCCACCCCGGCACCCCGTCTGACGTCCTCTGCCTCGCTGCTGGAGTTTGAGGCATGGAGAAGTAAGTTCAACGGATATTGTTTGCTCACAGGAATCGACCAAATGACGCACGCAGAGCAGAGAGCCGCTCTACTGTCGCTCCTGGACGACGACTGGGCTCGTGTAGTTCGGTTTGGACTCCCAGTCTCGGACGTTGTTGGCATGGATGACATTATCTCTCCCATGCACATGCATCTCAGGCGGCAGCGTAACGTCGTAATCGACAGGCGCGATGTCCATGTGCGTGTTCAGCAGCCTGGGGAGTCGGTGGACGACTTCATCTGCACGCTTAAAGAAATCGCGTTGTGCTGCGATTTCTGCACACACTGCGTGGACGATCGGTTTCGCGACCATCTAGTCGTCGGTACTATCGATGATGAAGCTCGGCGGCGCATGCTGGAGGTCCCTAGCCTCACATTTCAGACTGCGACCGACATGTGTCGCGCGTCCGAAAACTCGGCCAGCAACAGCTTGGAGATCTCCAAGTCGGCCAACCCCGCCCTGGGCAAGGTCACGCGATATCGTTCCGACCGTAGCCGGCCCAGGCACCGCGGCGCCGAGAGCAGGTCACCCGCCCCAGGCGGTAGGAAGTGTAACTGCTGTGGTGCGGCACAGCATGCTGATGCGCGGGACTGCCGCGCGAAAGGCCGCACCTGTCACTATCGTCATCAGAAGGACCACTTCTCGTCGGTTTGTCGACGAAGACAGGACAGCCGTGGCCGCGCACAGCGGACTACTAGTTTCAGCCGAGGCCGCCAGGGAAAATCAGTTGCTGGTGGTCCCCGACAGATGTCAGTTATATTTGGAGATCTGGATGAACATGCATCGCCACGCCAAGCAGACACGGCGAACAAGTGCATATCAGACGTGCTGCTGCAGGGCGTTCGCATTCGGCGGTCACCTCGGGTGAAGTTGCTGCTGCACCATCCTGATGGCAGCGAATATACAACCGTCTGGACGCCCGATACCGATGCTGAGGTATCTGCAATGTCTGTGCGACAGGCAAAAGCGATGGGGGTGAAGATCCATGGCCTCGCCCCGTCCCCGTCAGCGCTGTGGACTGCTGACGGCCGCCAGATGAAGACTGTTGGCGTGTGCAACATGAGACTTCAGTTGGATGACGTCACACGTACGGTCGAGGTTACCGTTATGCGGGAGCTGCATTCGCCGCTGCTGTCCTGGCACGACTGTGTCCAGCTGGGAATATTGCCGGACACGTTCCCGACCCCGATCAAGCGCGCCTGCGACCATCCTGGATCGGAAACGTCGATAAATCCGGATCCAAAGTTCTACCGCAAATCTGCAATGGAGTCGCCGCTGCCGAGTGTAGCGTGTGTGGACACCACCGTCTACAGTCCAGCATGCATGCCGAGCCGACGCCGACCAAGCAGGCGTGCTGCAGCGGCTGCACAGCGAGAGGTGGACACTGCAGTTACTGCTGACCAGCGTGATATGAACACGATGGACACCAGAAAACCGCCCACGTGGCACCCCTCCTGTGATGCCGAGTGTGGAGGTGTCCCCTCTGCGGAAGTTCGTCAGGCACACTTCGATGCTATGAAGGCGGACTTTCCGCACGTCTTTGATGTCACGTCCAGCCTACGAAAAATGGAAGGGGGTCCGATGCGGATCGAGCTGACCAACGACGCCGTACCGCACCCTCTGCTCACCGCGCGGAACATTCCATTCTGCTGGAGGGAGGAGGTGCATAAACAACTGGATGACCTCGTTGCCAAGGACACCATTGAGCCGGTGGAGCACCCCACGGCCTGGTGTCATCCCATCGTGGCGGTGGCGAAGCGGTCATCTGAAGGTACGGTCTCAGGCTGTCGTATCACCACGTACTTCACAAAGCTCAATCGCTTTGTGAGAAGGCCATCATATCCAGTCCGATCACCGCACGATGCTGTGGCATCGATTGAAGGAAGACCCGTGTTCTTCAGCAAGATGGACAGCAAATCTGGTTACCACTAGATTGAGATCCATGGGAGCGATCGTGACCTCACGTGCTTTATCACACCGTGGGGCCGATTCCGTTACAAAAGGGCTCCAATGGGCCTCATCAGCTCCGGCGACGTCTACAACATGCGTGGTGACGCAGCTCTAGGAGATCTCCCGCAAACGTGCAAGATTGTTGACGACGTTCTGGCCTACGATTCTGACTACGGAAGTCATCTGAAGCGTGTCTTCAACATCCTGAAGAGATGTAACCAGTATGGTATCACGTTGAACCCAGATAAGTGCGTGTTTGCCGAAGAGCAGGTGGACTTCTGCGGGTTCAGTATCAGCTCTGCTGGGTACACCGCTGATCAGAAGAAGGTCAAAGCCATCGCAAAGTTTGCGCAGCCCAGCAACATCACAGATCTGAGATCTTTCCTCGGTCTGGTAATTCAGCTCGGAACATTCTCTACTGAGGTTGCCGCGGCGGCAGAACCGCTGCGACGACTACTGAAGAAGAAGAATATGTGGATGTGGACTTCGGAGCAGACGAAGTCGTTCAACGAGGTGAAGCGGGCTCTCGTATCACCACCAGTAGTCGACTTCTATGACCCCCGGCGCCGTACAATTCTAGAGACTGACGCCACTCGCCTCGGGGGCCTCGGATTCTGTCTCCGCCAGCAAGATGACGATGGGCAGGGGCGCCTCGTCCAGAGCGGATCCCGTTTCTTGTCTGAAACTGAGTCAAGATACGCCGTGATCGAGCTTGAGCTGCTCGCTCTGGTATGGGCATGCAAAAAATGTGCAACGTATCTCACTGGCATGCAGCAGTTTGAAGTGGTGACTGATCACCGTCCGCTCGTCCCGTTGCTAAACAGCAAAAATCTGGCGGACATTGAGAACCCCCGGCTTCAACGATTACGTGAACGGTTGACACCCTTCAACTTCGTTACAGTATGGCGGCAGGGAAAACTTCACGCTGTGCCAGACGCTTTGTCCCGTGCTCCGGTGGATAACCCCACCGAGGAAGACGAGGATGCGGAGCGAGATGTCGGTCACCAAATCGGCAGCCTGGTGAAGAGGTTAGTATCTGAGGTATCTGAAGACGGCACTAGTACCTTTAAGGACATAGCATTGACAGAAGTGAGAGCTGCCGCCGACAGAGATATAGAAATCATCGCGCTTCGAGAGGCAATTTTGGCTGGATTCCCAGAACATAAGTCACAGTTGAACCCGATACTGCGGCCGTTCTGGGGTCTCCGAGACCGACTGGCGGTAGACGATGGCCTGGTGGTATGCGGCCAGCGGCTGGTCATTCCCCTTAGTCTCCGCAGAGCCACACTGCAGAGGCTCCACGCCAGCCATCAGGGGCTTGAGCGCACCAAGCGACGTGCCCGTCAAATAATCTACTGGCCACGGCTGGAGCAGGACATCGCCAACCTAATCGGTGCCTGCAAAACCTGCCAACTACACCTGCCCAGCCAGCAGAGGGAGCCGTTGATGGTGGAAAAGAGGCCTTCGACAGTGTTCGAAGCAGCTTCAGCTGACTACTTCGCCTGGGCCGGCCACACGTTCTTGGTATACGTGGATCGCCTGTCCGGGTGGCCGTTCGTGTCACACGTAGTCGGTGAGGCGACAGCGCGGGACCTGGTATCCAGTCTGCGCATCATGTTCGCCGCCACCGGTGTGCCCAGCGCGATGCGGACTGATGGTGGACCACAGTTCACTGCTAAAGTCACCCATGACTTCCTGCGACGATGGGATGTGGATCATCAAATTTCTACGCCTTACTACCCACAGTCAAATGGCCACGCGGAGAATGCCCTCAAGTCCGTGAAGCGGCTCATCAAGAAAACCACCACGAGAGGTGACCTCAACACGGACGCATTCGCACAAGGGCTACTAGAACTTCGCAACACTCCACGAGCGGACGGCCGCTCACCAGCACAGGTGCTGTACGGGCACCCACTAAGATCGACAGTGCCAGCCCACCACCGTGCGTTTGCCGAGTGCTGGCAGCGGGCGGCAGACGAATGCGACGCCAAAGCCAGTGAGCTACATCAGCGCGCGACGACAAGATATAATGCCTCGTCGCAACTAAAAACGTTGCTTCGTATCGGTCAGCGGGTCCTCCTTCAGGATCCCCGGTCCCGCATGTGGGACAAGACCGGCATCGTCACTGGAGTTTGGAGGCGACGCGATTACCTCGTCCGACTGCCAAGTGGACGCATATACTGGCGGAACCGCCGGTATCTCCGCCCCTGCAGTCTCTGATTACAGAGCGCACCGAGCCATACGGCGCACCACCTGCTGGGAGGTGCGGTGTGCCATCAGACAGCCACCAGGCGGCGCCTGTCACGCGACATGAGGCGCCATCTGACGGAGTTCGGGCAGAACAGCGGGACACATCGTCAGCGCACGACAGCCCGACGTACCGCCAACGCAGCTCGTCCCCCAACGGCCAGCCGGACGCGCCATCGGAGACACTTGATGTTCCTATGGATCGCGTCCCGATTCCGCGGCAGGGGACCAGACGGCGCGAAAAGCCCAAACGGTTATGCGTTAGGTGGGGAAAGAACCAATTGTACCACTACGAGTAAACGGGTGGTCAATGGCTTACAATTTATTTTGAGTTGCCTTTTTTGTTGTGAAGACGCGGTCGGTCTTTCAAGCTTGTCTTTGTTGTGTTTAAGACACTGTTAGCTGCAAACGTACCAGCGTCTTGGGGGAGGTGTTGTGTTCTTGTTACCTTTCCCTTCATTCCCTTTCCCTTTTTATATTTCCAGTGTTGCGCTGCCAAACCTCAAATATATGGCAGCACGCCACGACTCGCAGCCGAGGCAAATATACAGTAAACATCCTGACGCCGGCGTGTTCGCTTCACTCCAGAGGCCAGGCACTGCGCAAGAAGTATCGAGAGTTCCCAACACAACAGGGGGTCAGGCGTTCTGCAAAGGGGACAGCGGCGGCCCGCTCATCACCATGGAGAACGGCAGGTACGCGCTCATCGGAGTCGTCTCTTACTTCACTGCTCCGGGCTGCGCCCATCCCGGCGCTCCGGACGTGTACGCACGGGCGACAGCGGCGCTGCCGTGGATTCGGGCCAACACTGCTGACGCCACCTACTGTAACTAGGCCGGGGGGGCACCGACCGCACCGGGATCCGAGACAACACCGGCGACGCCCCCCACTGCTGCTGGACCGGGAGCGGCCGGCGACACCTGGACTGGCATCAGCACCGTCCACTGCCAGTGCAGCAGCCGGATCCGGCGGACGCGACTGGCACTAGACGGCCACACGGATCGGATATCCGTCCGATGCGGATACCAGATCCGATGCGGATAGAGTTTTGTGAACGGGTGCGAGCTTGATTCCGGATGACTCTCCAACGTTTGTCGTGTGGGTGTATTTTGAACTGTCAGAATCTTTTGTGTTCTCTTTTCTAGCCACATCGCGTGAAAAAAAAAATATTTGGAGCAGCTGATGCTCAGTGTTTCAATCTCGAAAAATATCTGATGCCACCAATTAGCAACTACTGTATCATTCTGGCATGCATCATAATTTCAAACGCATGCAGAAGCGACTTGAGCTGGACTCATTCCCCTGTT